>PVLA01001238.1:0-87629 GCA_004027455.1 Hydrochoerus hydrochaeris
GGAGGAGGAGGAGGAGGAGGAGGAGAAGGTATTATGGATGATTTTCAAAGCTTCATTTTACTCTTGCTTTTGTAGTAGAATGTCAACATTATTCTCCTTTGGTGAAGTACCGATTGGGATGACCACAGTCCAAACAGATAGGATGTGCTATTAGGAAAAAGAAACACCAAATCTATCATACCAAACACATCATTTCTATATGAAAAAGAAATCACAGCAGCATAATTAATTTGGCACATTTGCTTGTAGCGATCTTACAAATGGAAAGTAAGACATCTGGTACAGGACATGAGTCTAAAACTATTCATGGGGTGGCTGGAACTTTCTATTCGTTTTGCAGTTAGATGAACAGCAAAACATATTAGGTTTGTATTAAACTCAATGAATCTTTATTATAAAATTCATCCTGAAAAGTCGTCTGTGAAGTAAACAGACATCAGGCATTTTTGTTACTTGTCTTCAATTTACTGCTACTAAACTCTAGGAACAGCCTAGATCCCCATCAATAGATTAAGGATAAAGCAAACATGGTACATATGCACAATGGAGTTTATTCGATCATAAAGTAAAATTTACTCTAGTTATTTGTAGACAAATGGACAGATCTCGAGATCATAATGTTAAATGAAATAATTCAGACAAAGAAAGTTAAATGTTGCATAGTTCTGTCATATGAAAAACTTAATTTTACATGGAATAAAGAGTAAAATAAAGGCAGACTTTTAAGATAGAAAGAGAGATAAGGGGTAAAAGGAATATTGAAACTGATTAAGATATGTTATATCTGTACCACCCTTTCAGATGAATGTAAATTTCACATATTATAAACATATACCAATAAAAATTTCAAGCTTTCTCAAAAATAAATAAAAATTTAAAATTCAAGCTCCTCATTGGCAAAAAACACCATCTTAAAATATACTTAATTAATCTGAGGAACGTTATAAGAAATATAAAAGTTGTAAGAATAAAACAGAAAATTCCGATTTTAAAACACCAAGAATAAATTAAACTTGATAGAAACAATGTATATCAACAGAAACTCACACACAAAATCAAACTATAAATGAAGAGATTCTGCAAATAAGTAACAAAAAGATATCTAAACAATATGTGCTTTTAGTACCAGATTCATAGTAGCCTACTTCCCTATTCTTTAAATATAATAATCCAAGAGAAAGCTAGGAAATGACAGTGTGTTACAGCAGTGATTAATTGTCCAACAGACTGTTTTTATTTTTGAATTACAATCATCATTTATGACAATGACTGCTATTATTCATTGATTGCTTATTGTGTAATTGGCAGCTGGCAAAGGGTTTTCCATCCATTGTGCTTATAATTCTCTAAGTCACCCATAAGGTGCGGTTTTTCTCCATTTGGTGAATAAGGAGACTGAGTTGAGAAGGAATGACCTTGCCCCCAGGGCCTTGCCTCTTATATCTGGAGCCAAGGCTGCTGGCTTTGAGGCTCCAAACTCTGTGTCATCTAGGAGCTCATGGCTGCAGCTCATCAGGACAGCTGGTCCATGCTAGTCTCATTGTGATAGTGGACAGATACACCCTCCCACAGAAAGAGCCACCAGACATGGTCACCTTCCTGCCGTGTCCTGAACTCTTTAGGATGAGGAAGGCTGTGACCAGGAGTGACTTCCACTGCAAACCAGGGGCCTCCAAGAGTTGGTTCTGGCTTTCAATCTAGTCTTCTGCATTCTGGTGATAGAGTGGTCACCTACACACCTCTCCTCGGTGCCCTTAATGCGTGGGCTCCAGAAGCCTCCAGCACCAAAGTCCACTGATGCACAAGTCAGTTATATAAATCACTGTAGTGCATATACTTTATGTTTCAATATACTTTAAATCACCTCTAAATTACTTGTAATGGCAATGCCTTTTACAGTGTAAATTGTAGTATTTGCATATACTTTATGTTTCCATATACTTTAAATCACCTCTAAATTACTTATAATGGTAATGCCTTTTACAGTGTAAATTCTATGTAAGTAGTTGTAAAGCTGTATTGTTTAGGGGATAACAACAAGAAGAAAAGTCCATATAGGTATAGAAAAGATACAATTTTAAGAAATTGTTTTTATCTTTCATTGGTTAAATCCATGAATGTGAAACTTATGAATATGTAGAGTCCATTTATGTATTTATGTGTGTGTTTGTATGTGTGTATGTATATATATATATGTACAAATATGTGTGTATTTATGTATGTATGGCAGTCTAGCTTTTTAAACCAGATAATTTATTGTTCTGTAAATGTATCAGCAACAATTAGAGACAATGGCAGCAAAAATGAGTAAATATTTCTTTGATACAAAATCACAGGTTAGACCTATGAAGTACACATATGCTATTGTTATATTTTGGTCAGATTTACACTTGCTTAAATTAAACTCAAGATTCTATTATAAAACATATATATTTGCTACATGCAATTTATAGACATGTGCATTAATTTTCCTGTATATTTGAATTGACTTTCTCCTTCACATTGAAGAATGAATATTTAATTTTATTTTCCATGTTACTGCAAAATAACCAGCAGTGTTACCCAAAATGATTTCAAAAATTCAAATTAATTAATTTTCTTATTAAAAATGTGACATGAAATGTATTCATATTAGTCCTTATTAGTCCTCTTAATTAAAAAATAACAATACTTTCCTTATAATGTGTCCTTCCAGAAATATTAAGTGGAAAAACTACAAGTTTGGCTTCACCAGAATGGGTATCTTATGTGCTTATACAAATTTAAGGTGATAGCTTGTAATACCTGCAATTTTTTCTGGAATTAATAAACTTATTATGCCATTCTAAGAAAATGCAGAAAAATTAAAGGGTTTTGGAGCTGGCCAGATCCTCAAATTGTCTCCAGTCACTTCTGAAGGAGGCTAGGAGGGGTATTTAAATTTGGGAGTTGTATTTTTTTCCTAAGGAGAAATGTTGTTTATTTTAGCTGTTGTTTATTTCATGAAGTTTTCTCCTTTGACTTTGGGTGCTATTAACCATAAGGTATAGAGTCTGTTCCCTGTATCGGTCAAACATCAGTTTCATTCAACATTGATGAGAAACGTGAGTGGTAACTTTCATCACTAGTAGTAGCATTTTGTGCCAGGAATCTCTTCTTTATTCTGCTGAAATAAGATAGATGGCAAATCCATCCACTGTTTGATATAGGATTCAGTGTTTCAGTGTTGATATAGGATATGTTTGGTGTTAAAATTCTTCTGTATGTATTTTGTTGGCATTCTATTATTTTTATAATTTTTGTTTTACTACATTCTATGTTAAATGTGGACATAAAATATGATGGATTGCTAATATTCAGATCATGATAGAATTTAAATTGAACTTCTTGGATGCTGCTAAAAACTGATTCATCAAATTTAAATGTGGTTAAACTGTATTTCATGCTGCTGTGTGTGATCTCAGATGAAAACTATATGAATGAATGGAAAATACAAATATTTATCTACAATGGTGATTTATTACACAATGTACAGTTTTATTGCAGCTGCAAAAAAGCCAGTTAAGACTATTTGTAAAATATGTAATTGAGATTTATAATGCTTTCTGAAAAAAACCACCAAAGGATTGTTTTCCATGCATTTATATTTAGTTTTGCCACTGGAATTACTTATTGATTTTTATGAAAAATCACACATGGAAGACAGAAGTAGTGCCATAGAATTCAAACCAAAAGTGCTTGTGTTTACTTAAATCTGCTAATTTTGTATTTGCTCCCTGGAGGGATTCTTTTATCATGGGACAAAGAAACCCAATATATATTTATCGAATAGAGCACAAAGTCATGAAACTTCATAGTTGTCAAAACCCTTAGTCAAACACAGAACAGAGGATGGTGTTCCTGTGTCCTTGTTAAGCTGTGGATCCAAAGTGTCTGACTGAAGATTCTTAAAGAGACTGAGGTTTTATTAGATTCTCAAACAGGGCTGTAGACTTACTTAAGCTGAAATTAGATGTTCAGGCAACAGTCAGTGTGTTAGAAAGAAAGTTCATAGCTAGAAATCACAAATGTGATTACGAAGAGACAACCAGTGTCTGGAGATCCTGCTGCATGGATGAGAAAAGGCAGTGAATGTCCAACAGGGAAGGAAAGGAGATTCAAAGAGAGGATTGCAGACAGAGGGTGTAACTCAATGGCAGTGTGCTTGCCCAGCATTTCATGTGTGAGGCCTACAAAGCTATTACTGCTACTACTTAGAGTAAAAATAAATGTGGATTTCTGAGAAACATTGATTGAAGTTTTTAAATACTATACATGGAAAGTAATATACCAAGTATCTAATGCTTTCTAAGAAATTAGCATTTTATAGTTATACTTTAAATATTTGTAAATTAAGAAAGAATTCAAATAGCATTAGATCCAGTGAAGGCAAAAATAAATTCTGCCATATATAATTCCCTCCTGCCTTCTCTGCTTTTCTTTTCTCTTTGTAAAGTGCCATAGTGTGTTTTGTTTTGTTTTGTTTTGTTCTGTTTAGTGAGGCAAGATTTTGCTATGGAGTTCAACTGGCCTTGAACTCACTGTGTAGCTCAGGCTTGAAATGATGGCGATCCTCCTGCCTCAGCCTCCCCAGGGCTGGGATTACAGGCACGTGCTACATCCCTGGTTTAAAGGGCCATGATTTTTAATAAAATGCTTTTACTCTCTTCCTTTCTGAAAGACATCTAAGCAGTTTGGGTTTTCATACCTGTAAATGATGATGTTTCGATTTGAGCACAGACCTATATATCCTGGGCACAGAAGCATTCTTTAGGACTAATTCTTGAAACAATTCGAGGACCAAAGAAAATACACATTTTTTATAGACTGGGTAACTGGTGGTTTATTGTTCAAAAATGTTGTTGGGATTCATAATGCTGCTCTTCTTATTGTGTGAGAGCGGAGTGGGGTGTACCTCTTAGAGAGCTTATGCTTAATATGCATGAGACTCTAGGCTCAATATCCACACATCCATCTCTCTGGCTGGCTGGCTGGCTCTCTCTCTCTCTCTCTCTCTCTCTCTCTCTCTCTCTCTCTCTAGGTAGGTAGCATTTTACAGATCGATGGATAGCTAGAGATAAATAGATGATAGTCTATATTTATAGCTATCTAGCTATATATGTATATACCTATGTCTAGAATTTCTAGTTACACATGAACGTTGCGGGGGAAATAACATCGGACATGTTCTGTACTTCACTGAAGATCTGCAGCTCCCTCTTTTCTCGATGTGCCCCTCCCAGGAGCTCCTCTTCTGCGGCTTCAGCAGCCCATGACACACTCTTTAAGGCTTTCATGCAGCTTCTCAAATGCAACAAGAGCATTTGCTGCCCTCTCTCTTAACCGCGAGGGCCAGGTGTGTACATGGACCTTGACACTATGTCCTACTTATGTTCCTCGTCTGGTGCATGTGCGTGTGTGTGTTGTGTGTGTGTGCATGCGTGTTGTGTGCATGTGTGTGTGTGTTATTTTTTCTTTTCTAATAGCTCATGAGATGGATGTGCCTCAAGTCGGAACACTTTAGATACATCTCTCGATATCTTTTCTACCTTTCATTAAGTTCCGTATACCCTGGAGGACTAGCTGCCCACATCCAAGAGATCTTTACATTAAACACATTATCAAAATCATGGGTTCTATGGAAATTTTGTAATTGAAAATTGGAAAAGAATTCAAATACAGCATTAGCACTTAAATTTAGTCTCAATGAATTGGATTCTACATTAAGCCAGAGGTGGAAAACAAATGTGAATAGACTTACAGAGGTATGGTCAGGACCGTCAAGGAAACTTTCCTTGCTGGTGAGGACAGACAGTGGGACCTAGTACCCTGGGCACTCAATGAAATTAATCTCACCAACTAGTCAGTCACTGCAGAAAGGAATAACATCATTTAGGTTAAGAAAACGCTGCTCACACAGCTCTTACCTCAAGGCTGAGGAATTTCAGAGGAAGAGAGACAGACCCTGGCTCTCTATCCTAGGAGTCTTGCTGAGTGAATCACTGCAGAGGGGAGCAGGCTCTTCTAACCCTTGACCACGTGCTTCTGCCTGAGCCACAGGGGTATGTGACACAGAGGGGGCACCGTCCCTAGGCCCTGGGCTGTGAAGAAAGGAGCCAGACCTCTTTCATCTTTGTTCTGCACCTCACAGCTCCCACACCCTAATGCAAAATCTGGTACATTGTCTAAAACACACTAAAGATGCCAAAATCAGTGTGCTAAAAATGAAAATGAAAATAAATATACCAAACCAAATCATAAATGGCTAACAAACACTAGGTGTTGCTGCTATTCAAACAAAATTACCAATGCACCAAAATTACTACTATAAAGATTATAATTGATTAGATTTAGTTTTAGATGTAAGTAGAAAAATAAGCTGTATGCCTGTTTTTATGAACAAGTAAGGATTTTTAGAAAACATAAGGTATATTCTATAATAAATATAAAATAGAGGTATATTCCCTTATTTAGTATGCATCTTCTTTGTACAAAAACTGAAAATATAATGATGAAAATAAATATAAATAAGTTTCTGATCTCTAATAGACATGTGAAAAATAAGAAATGAAGGTGAAATAATTCCAGAAAAAGGCTTACTTTTAACTTGTTTTCAATATGAATGTGTTCAGCTGGACAAGTCCCTTTTCCCAATTACCTTATTCCTCACTGTCATTTAACGGCCTAACTAAATAAATGCATTGTTTACTTCTGGTGATGAAAATTACTTTTTAAGAATTATACTGTAACTTTAGATTTTGATAAGTAAGCTTTGTAGCGATAGATTAAGTGCACCATCTTCAATTTATTCCTAGTCAAATATTCTTGCTTTTTATGTACCTTTATGCAAATATTTTAATTTATCTTATTTTTAATCACTAGCTCAACTGAGTATAGAATTCTGAATTTACATTTATTTTTCCTAAAATCTTCAAAGTTATTCCTTCTATTATAGTATCTATTATTGCATTACCAATGACATTTCACTCATGGGCCTAATAGAGTTTTTGCTTAGATTTGTTTTCTAATTTGTAACCTGTCTTTTTCTCTAGTGTTTTTAAAGCTTTACTCTTTGCCTTAGCTATTTTATGGTCTTGCTGTGTATCTGAGTATAGATTTTTATTATGTATATGCTAAAGACTCACACTTTGTATTTGAGACTCATGCCTTTCTTCAATTCTGATTGATTTTCAGATATTATCTTCACAAATCACATCTCTTCTTTATTCTCTTTCTCTCTCAATAATGGTGAAGTACTAGTTAAAACTTACTCTATCTTGAATGTCTCTAAGTCTTGTTTTCTAACTTCCTTCTGTTTTCTCAGTTTGTCCTCTGGACCTCTTACTAGGCGTCTGGTAAATCTTGAATTATTCTCCAAACCTCTTAAAATAATTTCCATATTTCCCAACTTCAATTCTTTGATAAACTCTTGATAATTATCTTTATCTCTCAATGTGTCTAGTTATTTATTTGACTTTTTCATTGCGTCTATAATTTCAACATCTATAATTTTCATATCTATAATTTCTATGCAATTCTGTCTCAGATTTGACTTTTTCATTGTTTTTTAAAAAATGCACCCTGTTTCTGCAATTTCCTAAGACTTCTTTCACAGTCGACACCTTAAACACACTGGGCAACAGAAGCTCCAGGTTTATAGCGATCCTGTTATCTGTGAATCACCTTGGCTTCCGTGGTGCTCACCGTTGTGATTTTGTGGCCTCTCAAACTCCCTGACCGCTAGACATTTTGCTCACATAGTTTGCTCTGTTCCACACATTGAATAATTATTTCCCGTGCATGTGGATTTCTTTGTTTTGACTGAGCAGCTGGTAAGGAGAGCAAAGGAAGGAAACTTCTAAATAAGCCTAGTCCAAGAAATTGCTTTTGCTAGTTTTAGAAATTTTATTTAATGAAACGGTTCTCTTTTCTTTGATATAGCTCTGATTTATATTCTATTCACAGTGTATTTTTAGAATTGACTCATAATTTGGCAGGTAAACATTCACCGGAATTTAAATTTTTACAAAGACTCCATATTTTTTTGTGCTACTAAGTTATTACAAAAGCCTCTACAACCTGGTAAGGCCATACATCAGCAGGTAGTTTGTGTACAAACGAAAGAAATGAAAATAATGAGGGAGAGACAGAGTGGGAGAGCACAGTGCAAGTAAACAGTGGCAGTAATGGAGCAATGAGAACAATTTTGAGATTCAAATTTGTGGTGCTGAAGATTCTTGGTATTAATTGCACTAATACTCAACTACCTTCCCCCTCCCCACACACTTGTTAATGATAGCAAACCATAACATGAAATAAAAACTCTCATGCAGAATTACCCTAACATAAATCAAACAAGATTTTGTAAGTAGTTCTGACTTGCCTGTGTAATAAACAATAATCTCTATTTGTGCATGGTGGTGATGCATTATTTAATTTAAAGACTAATGGTGCCAACAAATTTTGACCTCACATTGAAGTTGAGCTAAGAATATTCGTGCGAGACCACCTGGGTCTACACTGTTCCTCACCCCCAGTGTCACCTGGTGCCAGCTCCATTCTATGAAGGGGCAGTGAGATTCGGAGAAGGAAGCAGCCCTGGCAGTATGGAGAGGCCGTGGCGCTGATGGCAGTCACTCTCCCGAGGTAGCAGAGCCGCTGTCCTGAGTTTCTGGGGTTGATCAAGTCCAGGTGAAAGAAGGACTCGGTTTCAGGACACAGCCCACATTTTTCTTAGGTGAGTGAGGTTGGACAATCTGTTTCACCTCCCCAGCCTACAAAATAGGAATAAAAATAGTGCGCATCTCAGAGGGCCATGAAAAAGACTAAATTAGCCTATTTTCCTCACATTGAATTCTCAGGAAAATATAGCTATGATTATAATTATCTTCTGGTGAGATATATAATTATTAAGTAAATGAGTTAAGGAATTACAATGCAAATAATTTTAGGGTCACATAGAAAATAGTGGAAATAGGCAGCAAATCCACCCCGGATCTACATTCATTACCTCGTTTCAGTCTTGGCAAAACACTCATGATCATATAACATCATTTTATAGTATATTCACATTTTATTGTGCTAGTCTATGATGTTTTTGTTGGTGTATTCTCTTTTCCCTCGAACCTTTGGGATTAAAGTGATTACAAATATCTGACAACTCCTTGTACTTCTCTGAGGTGTTCTCAGCAAGGTTATTACTGAGTGAAGGTGCTTTGTCCATACAGAGCTTCTAAAGAGCTAAAGCCATGCTAGAGTCGGCAAATATGGCCAGCAGGTCAAGTCTTACTTATGGCCTGTTTTTATAAATAAAGTTTTATTGCAACCCCATGCCATTGTGATTATGCATGGTCTATGTCTGCTTTCCTCCAGTAATGGCAGAGTCGCTCCACTGGAGACCCCGAACTGCACAGCGTAGTTCCTATCTGGGCCTTTAAGAAAAAGGTATGGATTCCTTGAAGTAGAACAAAAGAAGAAAATATTTTCAGACCCATGCTTTGTTTTTTTAAAAGATCAAACCTAGGGCTTCACGCATGCTAGACAAATGTTCTACCATGGGGCTACATCCCCAGCTCAATTCTTTTCTTATCGTATCTTTCCACCGCTGCCCAGAATACTCCCCAATCCTTATATTTGGTTATTGCCAATACCCTTTATGCTAGGAATTTCACACATCACAGCACATCTCTAACCTTCCTAGATTTATAGACACTCACCCTCCTTTTGTGAGCCAGCACTCCAAAAACACGGTGAAATTTGAAAAAGAGCTACCCTAGATGAAAATAGCCCTGAAGGTCACCTTCCGTCCTCTGTCCCCGTCAGTTACCAAGTGAGAAAGGAAAAAGTAATCGTACTTACTTAACAATAAAAATTAATGTAAACTATGATTTCAAAAGTAGAAAAATAATCCAGTGATCACTTCCTCTGGTGGACTTTTTGCAAGAGTGATGATTCATGTACTGGGCATGTGTCTGGTGTGCCTCCCTTCCTACCAGATTCCCCTGGAATCTGAGCTCTCTTTCATGAGAGTGGGACAGGGTGACATCATGTAAGTTCTGGAGCTTTAGAAGGTCCTGTGGGCTCCTTTCTTGTTCATTGAAGTACTACCCTAAGACAATATGGTGAAAATTCTGTTCTTGTCCACGAGATGATTAAAGGCCACATGGAGAATGGAGGTGCCCACGGTATAGACAGCCCCTAGCGCTTGATAGGGCCGCAGAGGTCCTGCTGGACTCAGCTGAGACCAGTAAAGGAGTCACTCATTTGACCTTACTGCAAACTGCTTCCTCGGGAATAGTGAGCCTAGAAGTGGTTGTTAATTTAAACCATTACGCATTACAGAGATCTGTTCTATAGAAACATCACAGCAAAACTTTCATTCCCACACCCCCGCAAAAAAAAATGCAGGGTTTCCCACATAATAAATGTCATTCCAACTTAAAATTCATTCTGTAAATCTATACACTCTGTTGAATTCTATATTTCCAAAATTTATGTTATTAGCATTTTTTAAGACAAGGGGAGTCTGAAAGATACTTGTTTACCACTTTTTTTTTTGTACCTGGCATTGAACTCAGGACCTTGCACTTTCCAGCCAGGCGCTTATGCTGCTGAGCTATATCCCTGGCTTTGCTTCCACTTTGATGCATTTATTGGGGTTTTTTGAAATTAGCAATGCTCTAAAAAAAAAATCCTGAGATGTGAAATGATCTCTTCCAAGCAGTGGAAATGTTTTTAGTGGAAATTGTAGGTAGTTGTCAAAAGATCATTCATTTGTTCTAAAAAATATTTTTGAGAATGAACTTTAGGACCTATATTTCCCACTGGGAGGCACAGGTCAGTGTTAATGTAGAGACTCAGATGGATGCTATTATATTTCCATTCAATAAAAAATTGATTCTTGCTTCCAGCTTAGTAGGTGATTTGTTGCAGGCTTTATAACTATATTATACACTAATTTCTTCTCACCAGCTTAAAGCACCATGCTATGTTTTAAGAAACAAGTGATTAAACAGGATTGAGGATGGTGTATTTATGCCAAACCTGCAGCCAAAAATTAATAAATAAATAAATAAATAAATAAAAACAAAATCTAAACTGTGACAAATATTAAGAAGAAATAAGTTAGGCTTCAGGAAAGTTTAATTACATCTCAAGTCTTAAGCATGTTTCTAAAACTAAATTGCTTTCTTCTCTTTATTGACTTAAAAAGAATACCTGTGCTAAATTTTTATTGTTATTAGCTTGCTTTTTACAAAGCTCTATAAAATGAGGCCAGAAGGAACAGAAATTGAGTCAAAATAATGGATGACAGCTCTTACATATTCTTTCCATCTTGTATTCTGGCTGCCTTGCATTTTAACCAGAAGGGAGACACCTGGAGGGGTTAATTAGCTTGCAGCTGTCTGTGATTAGTCCGCAAAGGCTCAGAAGGAAACCAGCCAGAAGAAAGCAGCTAGCACCAGCTGGGTGATGAATGAGGCAAGGAGCAGCTGGTGGAAATGAGACCTGTAACCTTTCCAGAGGGGTTGGGAGGGCCCGGGGCCACTGAAAGTGGAACCTGGGTGGAAAGACTTGGTGGCAGACAGTACAGAATCAAAGCACAGCAGCTGGCTCTTTTGTTAAGGAGCAAGATTCAAGAAGACGTATGAATTGTTGTGAGTACATTGACCACCAGTGTAGGAAGGAAAGATAGATGAACATTTATTCGGTGCCTGCATTGTGTCCAGAATGGGAGAGAAACTTTGTCCCAGTAGATTAATTTCATTCAAAAGGCCCTCGTCACTGTGTTACCTCGGACAGGTCAAGGAGAGCTTGGCAAATGAAAACTCTTTTGGGCATCAGTACTTATACATTTGTTTGAGATATTTCATTAAATCAGCCAATTTGTTAATTTATCAGTGGTGTGCACTGTTAGACAGTAAATCTTTAACAAAAGGATAGCAAACACAATGTTAAAAAATAACAATAAAGGGCCAGGGATTTAGTTCAGCAGCATGAGTGCCTGCCTGGCAGGTGCAAGGTCGCAAGTTCAATCCCCCATACCAAAAATAAATAAATAAAAATTATTGAGAATATATATATAATATTTATATATAATATGTATATTATATATATGTTAGCCTGATAAAATATTTTAAGTTCTAGTGTTACTGTTTTAGTTGTTCTTTATCCATTATAGAAAAAGAGGCCCACTTAGCTCAGCAGCATAAGTGCCTGCCTGGCAAGCACAACGTCATGAGTTCAATCCCCGGCACAAAAAAAAAAAAAAGAGAGGCCCACTAAAAATGTTTCTTGTTATTATTGTTTTTATTTACTTTAATCAGAGTTAAATACTTGTACAGTAGCATGAATCATGTGTTTGCACTTCTACCAACCAGTAGAGATGGGTTATGAGTATTCAAATTATTTGTTTGATGGTGAAAAATCCTTAAAGAATTATGCAGCCTATAAGCTGTATTAGCTTTGGTGATAAAATCTTGACCCTCTGGTTGCATAATTAAATAGAATTATATTGATAATGCATATTTGTGAATATTAATATCGTGCAAATTTGGTAATGTGTTAAGCTTCAAGTCCCTTGCTTTACCAGGATGGGGTGTTAATTCTGTTTATTCAATGCAGATATGTGCCTGTATAACACACAGGGGCCCCAGAAACTCCTTTACCAGCCTCCAACAGAAGCAGAACCCAAATCTAGAGCTCTGGGAAAATTCCATATTCTGCAGAGCACAAGAGTTCAGACTGTCTATAACATTAGCATCCTAGAAAAGGGATTACATAGATACTTGTTTGATATGAAGGGTGTGTAATGGTTTCTCTCTCTTATTTCTCCTGAACTCAAGGAAAGATAGGAGGCCTATTTTTTCCCCCTGCTGGACCCCATTTTAAAAGATCACTGCTTATAAGTTGTGAGTTCTAACCAATCCCTGAGCTGACAATTTTGAGGGTATACAAAGAGGGTAAGACTGACATATGAAACTTCTGTTGCGTTCTTTAGTTGGGGCTATTTTAATTATTGACTTCGAAGCAATCATTCACCGAGGACATACAGTCTTAAACATTTAAATTTTGAAGGAAATGGAATGATAATGAAGGCCTGTGGAAATAGAATCCAATAATATACTGTACTTCTGTTGAATTAGCAAAGTTCTATTATGTTTTCAGGAAGGAGACATTAGTACATATTGCTTGGTGATGTCAACAGATTATGCCATAAAATTTTTAAATTATTTGGCAAATCTTGACAACACAGATAAATTTATTCTAGAAAAGACAAATGACTAAGATATTTAATTATGAATTATTTAAATCTTTTCATCTGCTTAGGAATTTGGCAAGTTCATTATTTATAATTTACTGCCTGCAACTTCACATTAATTGTAAGCTGACTATGTGATATAGTGATATAATTAATAGTAGCTTTTTCATGTTAAGCATAGATGAAATAAAAACACAAAAATTTTGGATAATAAATAATGATGGAAAGAATGAGTTAGGATCATTTGGAATAGGAACATTTTTAGAATTTTTAAAGGTTTATTCAACAAAATAGTTACCTTACTTTAAAATGTACATGTAGAAACGTTTTACTAAACCAGTTTCAGTAATTGTAGCATTTTAAATTTTTAAATAAATGGTTTCCCCACAAATTGTAGCAGTTTAAATTACGGCTTCCACATAAATCATAAATGAGAGAAGTTAGCGATGAACTAAATATATGAGATCATCAATTCCAATCTTCTGCTAAGACATTAGACTTCAAATGAAAAGCACATCAAAAATTAAAAAGATGATATTCTTTGATATTCCATTTAAAGACACTGAATTAATGTATTTAAAATACATTTTAAAATTACTGTACCTTGGGGATTAGTATAAAAATGTTCTTTAAAGCAGGGAATGGTGTATATCTTAATTCCTTTCCCATCATGAAGAAAAGGCTTCTCATATCCCCCTGGCCAAAGCTGATAGAGATGGGAGGACCCTAAATTAGGGAAGAGCCAGGGAGTGTCACACAGTCCAGGCTATGTCCCCAGGGACCACCTGTCACCAGACCACGCCTGCTAACAGCACCTCAGTACAGTGCCTCCAAGATCCAATCACCTTCCACACACATAGGAATTTGGGGCGACATTTTAGATCTAAGCCATGGCATACACCTGTGCTGGTGAAATTATACACTCTTCAGCCCACCTTTGTTTATTACATACTTTAGAATGTTCTTGGTACATTGCACATTTGAATCATTTGTTTTGCTCTCCGTGGTATCATGTATATTTATGCTTTATTAAATGACTTGCATCCTGAGAACCAAACTCATATAATTATAAATCCACTTGTGTGAATTTTCCATTTTCCTCATAAACATCTGTACACTCATATATGTACACAAGCGTACTACATGATACTAGATCCAGGCGATGAAATACAAGGGAAATGTCATTTAAGTTATGAATTCACTGGAAAATTTTTATACATAATTTTCCCTGATAATTGTAACTTAAGAGTAAATATTATATTTTGTATGTGTTTTACTTGTAAAGTAAAATATTAGTAGTAAAGGATATTCCCCTTATAATCTTTATGTTCCTTGAATTTTAGAACCTCAATTATATAAGAAATTTCATTCATTTTTTAAAAAAATACTAAGCCAGCAAACAAAATATTTTTGATGACTACCTCCAGTATTTGTCGTCTTTCCAGTGTCTCAAAGATAATGTTTTCATGAGTTTAATCTATATCCCTTTAAACTTTCAAACTAATTTGTATATTATATATAAATGTATCTTTATAGAGAATATGTATAATATTATTTACATCATATTTGTACAAATAAATATACATGTACTTATTTTGATTTAGTTAGGAATATTTCACATTTTACTCAGTAATTTTCACATTTTATTTAGTAATTCTTTACTTGTGGATATATATTTTGTGATAACTAATGGTGGAATGCTTTTCTTATGCAAGATGAAAATGCTTCTCTATAGTACTGTATATATCTGGAAATGTAAAGCCTGAGTGTGCATATATTTTAATTCTTAAAAATTATAAACTGTTAAATTCCTCCCACATACTTCCGCCATACTATGTTTTTCTTGCAGCTTATCAGTATTTGATTATCATACTGTAAGGTTTTAGTCAGCCAAATGAATTTCTATAGCTTTCTAATAACTAGTGAGATTATAGTCAAGTTCAGAATTTGTCCATATGCTCATTAGCCATTCATTTTTTTCTTTTCTTTGAAGTGCCAGTTTGTATTCTTGGCTCACTTTCTTCCTGGGTTGTCTGTTAGGAATAGGTTCTTACTTATATTCTGCATATTTGACTTTTATCTGTTATTTCTGTTAAGATTATAGTGTTATTGTTTGTGTCTCATGCAGTCATGAGAGGGTTATTTTCTGAGGTGGCTGAATCTAGAGTTTGTGATTGATTCACTGTTTAGCACAGGGATTATGGGTGTGAGCACCACACCCACCGTAGGGAGGTGACCTACATACAATATATGGGACAGAAAGAGTCTTCTCTTGTGCTTCTTCCTTTTTGCTCTTGTTGCTTTTGCTGTCTCCTAGCCACCGTGTACTGTTGCTCCTCTGCCATGCCACCCAGCCTTAGAGCCAGATGATTATGGACTAAAATCTTCACAAACTATGAGCTAAGCAAACCTTTTCTTCCTTAATTTGGGGCATTGGGCATTTTGTCTCATCAGTGAGAACAAAGTAAACAATACACAGAGTTACAAAAGGTGAAATGCTTGAGGCCTAAAACTCACAATTGTATATGGTTTTCTAAGAAGACACCATGTTCTAAATAAGGACTTGGCTTATGGTGAAAAAAAAGGAGTTTCACAGATAAAGGGTGATACAGAATCAAGAATTACAGTTGTGTCATCATCATTACTAAGTGGCATTGCTGATTACTTCACCATCAAGAAATTAACAATATTTCTCTTTAGTTTGGTAAATCTCATTGCCATTTCTTCTAACCTTGAGAATGTATTCTCGTAGTGGGAAAAGGTATATGGTCATTGCTATATTAAGAGGATGTTAAAAGGAGGAATACTTGTACTTTAAAAAACATATTTATTAACTATCTCCATTCTGAGAATAAAAAGCAAAAAATCATAATGGGCATGATCACCATGGACATGTGTCTTGGGAAGACAGGAAACTCTGGGAACTGAGTGCAGTTAATGACAAAAAGCTTTCAAGATCAATTCCAAGACCTAGATGGAGAGGTAATGGATCATTCCTTCTCAGAGAGTCTTGGAAAGCAGAAGCCATCTAATGGAATACAGAAATATGGGCTTTTTTCTTCCCACTCTAATATTTCTCTACAAAAATATAATGACATGGCACTGGAAATAATAGCACACAGCAAGGACTCTACTTTGTAGCATTATTGAGCATCTCAAGGATCTAAAAGGTACAAACCTAAAAACCAAATGATTTCAGCTTGGAAAATGTTCCAGGATTTGTAATTTTATTTCGAAAACAGAAATTGAAGGGAAAAATACCAACCTTAATCTAAAATGAAGCCTCTGTGACAACCAGAGTTTTCCTGGCTTTTATTTTATTTTAGAATGCCAAGGATTTGTAATACTCTTACTTTTCATTAATTTTAGTAAGATGTAATTTGAGGAGACTAAAAAAGTTTCTATGGTTCAAAAGTCGTCACACACTTACAAGATTGGCTTTATTATTGTAATTGGAATTCCTAAAATTAGATGTTGGTATATTAAATAACAATAATGTACATACCATATTAACTGGCGGGATAAAATGTACGCTCTATACTCACAGGCAGGACAGGATGGTAAAACGAATCCACTGGGATGCCAAAAAGTATTCTCACCATGACAGGGAGAACCAACATAGGCAGAAAGAGCAGGAGCCAGTGACTGCCATGCATAATGTAACAGTTTAGTGTTAGGAACCATGTGTTTGATTTCAAAAGAAAAATACTTGTTTACTGGTCTAGAGATGCCTAAGGACCGTGAAATCTGTAAGTTTTATGTGAACACATTTTCACAGCTAGGAATTACAGATTTCATACAAAATAAAATTGTATTTTAACACATTTCCTAATATTAGAGTCTACATTTTAAGAACCATCTAAAGTCAGCCTTGCCTGTTAATTACATTGACAGGTAAGTCCTTCTACCCAGCAAATGTATATGCATAGGTGAATATGACTTTTTGACTTTAAAATGTCTTTTGTGGTTATCAGAGTAACGTGCATGCTTTCTGGGTATGTTTGCAAGCATAGAAGTATATACTCCCCAACCCCCAAAAATTATGATTTACATTTTCCAAAAGAATGAAGTTGTATAACAAAATATATTTCAGGCCAATATTTAATTAAATCAGTTGTGACTAAATCTCTTTGGTTTAGCAAGTAATATATTGTCTGAGTATTTCATGATTTAAAGCATCAGGATTCATCTTGTCAAAGTGTCATTCTAGCCTGAAAGGTGTCATGATTGACTCATATCAGCCTTTACCCCATCACTGGGTCAGGCATGGGGTAAAACAAGGACAGCAACCTAATGGTGAGCAGGAGAAGCCGTGGGAGGAACAGACAGGAAAATCCCTACTGAAATAGAGAAAGAAAGAGTTTTCTGAGGCCTTCTTTTACCTATCTGGCTGTCTTCCTAGGGCTCTCTGCACCTTGGTCCAGGCAGATCCCAATAAGAAATGCTCTTGCTGACTGCATTTCACATTTTCATTCTTCTTACAGAGTATTTGATCTGCAGTTTCTCCCTAGAGTGATATTCAGCATATTGTGTTCAGTTTATTCACTCACAGCAACATCCAGAAGCATTCTCCCCATAGGCAGATGTTTATTAGATGCTTACTTTCTTGGCCTAGTTTCATTAAGTTTGAAGGGTAATCAGAAATCTCTGGTTTTGTGAGTCGTATGTTAGCTTTGATGAAGTCTTCTTCATGTGAGAGTAACCTTGCCCAATCTCATACCCATTTTACAGATGCACTACGTGTCATTACACCCACAAGGCTTGTTAAAATTTAAGCATTAGTTTTGAGTTTTAAGGATCTCTTATTGGTGAGTTATTGAAAACTGTAGTGCTTTCTTTAAAAGTTCTCTAGTCTAGACTTCCCTAATTGCACATAATTCTTGCTTGTTTGGCACAGTGGAGATAAAAAGGACACCAAGCACACATATCTTGGGCTTAATTGCATTTTCTGCTCAAAAGCCAAATCATTTTTAAAAACTGATGTAAAATAGCCCTCCTGTAGTTAAAAATGCTAGAAGTTTCTTCACACAGTTACTTCTCCCCAGGTCAGATGGCCATGAAAATGCCAAACACAGCAGTGCCACTGTATTCTACCACTGTTTGTGCAGTGGTAGAATACCATAGGAGCTTTAGGTTTCGAAAAACAGCAGATAGAACAATGCGATGACTGACTTCTGTTTGTTGATGCCGACATAACCATATCCTGTTATTTATAGATGAAGCCATGTTGGAACAAAATCTTTCATCACTTAGGTTTTTCAGACATGGTCTAAGTGCTGCATGTAAGGCACTCTCCTAGGTATGGTAAGAGGGATGTAAACATGGCAGAGAAGTTAAGGGATTTAGAATCTGCTTGGCTAAACAGATTTGCATGTGAGGTACCGGAGTATACTACAAAAGCATTATTTTCATTATAATAGGATCATCCCAAAAGATTTGGTATTTCAGGTCATAAAAAAAATTGATAGGAAACTTCATAGCTTTTGGAGAAAAATGAAACAATTTGTACATAAAAAAGAATAAATGTATGTATGTAAGCATAACGAGGAACCAAACACTGGTGAACCACCACTGAGGATAAATGACTTCCTAAATCTCTGAGGCTCCCAGCTTGACATCCACTCCTGTAGAGCAAGGCACTCTAAGAAAAGCTATGAAAGAAAGAGAAGAGAGTGCTGGGCTGGGAAACACATACCACAGGATGATGAGGAATCAATCGGATGGTTGTCAGTGGAGACACTTGGGTGATACCGGGGGCTGTGATAGGCAGTTGAAGACACACAGTTCTGTGATACGGTAAGTTAACCAAGGAGCGTGGATAGTTCCCCAGCCAATCCGGTTCAACCCAATGATGATTCCAAGGGGGAAATTAACTTTGTGGACAGTGCCTCATGTTTGTTTTTTCTACACAATTGGAGGAGTCAGTGGTTAACAAGATGAACCAGATCAAAATACTTAACTTTCTTGATCCTTTAATATCTCCAAAGTTTGTCAGGCATAGGATGAAAATTCCTTATCTGTGCCTCATGAAACTTTTCTTTAGTGAATCCACATTTATAAAGATTATCCATATCAAACATTATTATTTAGACCGGTAATCATGGTTTCTTAAATATACATTTTATATGTAAAATAAATGGAAATAAATTTAAAAGATACAAAATAACCTTTCTTAATATTTGACTAAACAATTGCCTGAAATAATAGAAAACCATTTGACCTCCCTAAAACAAAATTGGACTTTAGTCAATTTATAGAAAGCCTTAATATGAGGCTAAAACATGTGCATTTCAACAAATATTTACCAAAAAAGCTAGAAAAATTAAGGTTAAGTATGCAAAGTAGTCATAGTTCAATTTATTTAAAACTGAAAAGGTATCAAAACACTTAACAACTGGAACAAGTACATAATATTTAACATTATAAAGTTACTTAATTTCATTCATCTATTAGTCATTTTTTTACAAATCTGTTCTATGATAATATACAGAATGATATATTTGTTAAATTATGTGGATTTTAGGATTATAGTAGTCACCTGGTTCCAACCTTTGGGATATTTGGAAATCATGGGACATGTAAACGGAGCACTGTTTTTCCTTCTTACAAGGCATGTAAAACACTCAAGCAAGAATTTTCCAGCATACAGGCATAAAAGGATATAGTCGCTACAGGAAATCATAGTGCTGATAGACTAAAACCTCTGCTAAGATTTCCATCCAAGAAAAATGTGGTGTTTGAATCTCAGAAAATGGAAAATTTCTTTGCTGGACCTCACATAATATATTTCCAGTGCTGACTGAAAGTCAGAAAATAAGACATTCCTGAGAACATAGCATAAACAGGTAATTTTGAAAACTCACCAAGATGTGTCTGTACAACTAGAGACAGCCATCAATGGCAATATTCTCTAGATATGGAGAGTAAATCGAGAGATAGGAGAGATTGCTGTGACCAAGACAGCTCTCTCACTGGTCAATATGACGTCTGGATATTTCCTTAGCTCTCATCTAAGTAATGAATGTAGTTCAATTCCATTAAGTCATCTGAATTTGCATGTGAATTTGATCAGTTTGCTAATTAGTGTGATGAATAGGCCATTATCACCTACTGCCATGTAGAAGGGGAAGCAGAGGGGACATGTAAGATGTGAAGGGAAGAACATATGATATGAAGAATGGCTTCTCAGCCTGCTATGGTGGTCCATGCCTTAGTACAGACACTTGGGAAAACTGTGAATTTGAACCCTGTCTGGGCAAATTATGGAGAACTTGTCTCAAAATTTAAAAAGGTGGGGGGGCTGAGTGTGTGTGGCTAGGAGATATAGCTCAGTCCAGAGGCCCAGGTTTCAGTCCCTAGTACCACAAAAAACAAGAGTGACTCCTCATATATGATCTAAGTATCCTTACTCTAAACACTAAATGAAATTTCACTTGTTTCTCCAATCAGTAGTAAAGGTATATCTTGAGTGTTATAGGACAGAGGTTCACCACTAATTCATGTAGACTGCATGGCATGGGAAGAAAGAAGGAGCCACCCTATCCCACCCACTGGGTGTTTCAGAAGAGATGCTGGGTCTCAGGACCCACAGGAGCATACTCGTAAGGATACAATCAGCAGCGGGTATTATGAAAGGAGGCTCAGGCCATGCCAGCTCTCAGCACTCACCAGTGAAGGGATTAATTTCCCCTTACTACAAGAGAAGAATCTGGTATATTAAGTGTGTATACCTTCTGATCTGTGTTTTATATTTATGAGACATTGTTATTAGATCAGAAGATATTAATGATTAGTTCATATTAATAATTATTGATTAATCATTATCACTAGAAATCAATTAAAATATATACTGTTAAATATATTCATTGAAAGATTGTATCTCTATGGATGATATGAACATTCTTTTTTTCCATTTTTTTTTATTTAAGAAAGAAAAGAAAATTTTAAGAAACACAGTAGAAAAAAGTGAAAAAAGTAGAATAATACAGAATTCAAAAAAATTAATATAAAACTGCTAGTTGATACATATTGTCATCTCAACAATAGTTGTTATAAAATCAAAGCATAAAAAATGGCTAGACACTCAAACACTGACAGTGAAAACCCTTCTGTTCAATGATATAACAGAAATTTAGTAATATGGTCATCTATCTTACACATTATACATACCATTATATCCTTTAGAGCACTTTCCTTCCCCTTCACTTTTACAATATCTATTGTACTTTTTGGATCCCATTATTCTGTCAGTTCTTCTTATTTTTTACACTAGAGAAACAATGTGATATTTACTAATATGAGTCTTGTTTATTTCACTTACGAGGATAGTCTCAAGTTGCCTCCATTTACTTATAAAGGCCTCAAGATCATCCTTTTTATACCTGAACAGTATTCCGTTGTATAAAAATGCCATGTCTTTTTCATCAACTCTGTGGTTGATGGGCATTTTGGTTGTTTCCAAGATTTAGCTATCACAAACTGTGCTGCTATAAACATGGGTGCACATGTATCACTAATACATGACCCTTTCAATTTTTCTGGGAAAATACCCAGGAGCTGGATTGAATGGAACTTCCAATCCTAGTTTTTTGAGGAATCTCCATACTGATTTCTACAGTGGTTGCACCAGTCTGCACTCCCAACAGTGGATCAGTTCCTTTTTCCCTGCATCTTCGCCAACATTTATCAGTTGTTTCCTTGATGGCAGCCATCCTTTCCAGGGTGAGATGAAATCTAACCAGTGATGGTGAACATTTCTTCATATATTTATTTGCCATTTGTATATCTTCATGTGAGAACTGTGTGTTCATCTCCAATGCCCTTTTTTGGAGAGGGTCTTTGAACTTGGAAGCTTGGTTTTTTTCAATTCTTTATATGTTCTGGATATAAGTCCTCTGTCTGAGAGATTGTTGGCTAAAATTCTGTCCCATTCTGTGTGTTTTCTTTTCACTTTGTTGGTGATTTCTTTTGAAGTGCAAAAACATTTTAGTAATATAAGATCCCAGTTGTTGATTCTTTGAAGTATTTCCCGTGCGGTTTGCATTTTATTCAAAAATTCTTTCCCTACCTCTATGTCTCCAAGATTTCTACCTACCTTGTCCTCCAGTAGATTTAGTGTTTCTGTTTTAATAGTTAGATCCTTGATCCATTTTGACTTTAGTTTAGTGTACGGTGCTAGGCATGGGTCTATTTTCACTCTTCAGCATGTGGAGAGCTAATTTATCCAACACCATTTATTGAAGAGGCTATCTTTTTTCCAATGAACATATTTGGCCCCTTTGTCAAA
Organism: Hydrochoerus hydrochaeris; assembly: GCA_004027455.1. Classification (NCBI taxonomy): domain Eukaryota; kingdom Metazoa; phylum Chordata; class Mammalia; order Rodentia; family Hydrochaeridae; genus Hydrochoerus; species Hydrochoerus hydrochaeris. The sequence goes on from PVLA01001238.1 coordinate 22,566, forward strand.
TATAAGGTGGCTGAGTATCTTTGTAGTTGTGCTTGCATCTTCTAATATGTTCCATTGATTCTCAGGTCTATTTCTTTGCAAGTACCATGCTGATTTGATCACTGTGGCTTTGTAGTACAATTTCCAGCCAGGAAGTGAGATGCCTCCTGTCTTGCCTTTGTTGCCCAGAATCGCCTTTGCTATTTTAGGTTTCTTCTGTTTCCAGATGAATTTTAGGAATATTTGTTCTAAATCTGTAAGGTATGTTAATGGTATTTTGATTGGGATTGCATTGAATCTGTACAACACTTTTGGGAGTATGGCCATTTTCACAATGTTGGTTCTTCCTAACCAAGAGCAAGGAATATCCTTCCATTTTCTAATATCCTCTTCAATCTCCTTTTTTAGAGTAGTATAATTTTCATCATATAGGTCTTTTACATTTTTGGTTAGGTTGATTCATAAGTATTTCATTTTGGGGGCTGGGGATTTAGCTCAGCGGCATAAGCACCTGCCTTGCAAGCATGTAGTCATGAGTTTGATTGCCAGTACCAATAAAAAAAAAGTATTTCATTTTTTAGATGCTATTGTGAAAGGCGATATTTCTATAATTTCTCTCTCAGTGAGTTTTTTGTTTGTGAACAGGAATGATATTGATTTTTGAGTTTTGACTTTGTATCCAGCTATGCTGCTGAACTTGTTTATTACCTCTAGTAGTCTTTTAATGGAGCTTTTGGGGTCTTCAATGTAGAGTATCATGTCATCTGCAAATAATGATAATTTAACTTTTTCTTTTCCTATTTTTATTCCTTTTATTTCTCCCTCTTGTCTGATTGCTCTGGCTAATATTTCTAGAACTATATTGAATAGGAGTGATGATAGTGGACATCCTTGTCTTGTTCCTGATTTTAGAGTAAAGGCTTTCAGTTTTTGTCCATTTAGTATAATGTGGGTGTTATAATGTGTCATAGATGACCTTTATGAGATTGAGGTACATACCATCTATTCTGAGTTTCTGTAGAGTTTTTATCATGAAAAGATGTTGGACTTAATCAAAAGCTTTTTTTGCATCCATTGAGATGATCATGTGATTTTTATTTTTGGCTCTGTTGATGTGGTGTATTACATTTATTGATTTGCATATGTTGAACCATCCCTGCATTCCTGGAATAAATCCCACTTGGTTGTGGTGTATAATCTTGATGATTTGCTGCATTCTATTTGCCAATATTTTATTGAGAATGTTTGCATCAATGTTCATTAGTGAGATTGATCTGTAGTTCTCCTTTGTGGCTGGGTCTTTCTCTGGTTTTGGTATCAGAGTGATACTTGCCTCCAAGAATGAGTTAGGGAGGACTGCTTCTCTCTCTATTTCATTGAAGAGTTTAAGAAGCATTGGCATTAAATCTTCTCTAAATTTCTTATAGAATTCAGCCGTGACTCCATCAGGACCTGGGCTTTTCTTTGTTGGTAAGTTTTTAATCACATTTTTTATTTCAGTAGCTGATATTGGGTTATTCAAAATTGTTATATCTTCTTGATTGAGCTTTGGTAGTTCATATGTTCCTAGAAATCTTTCCATTCCCTCTGCATTTTCCACCCATGTGAGTAGATATTTTCAAAGTAGGTGTTCATGAGCTTTTGAATTTACATGGGATCTGTAGTAATTTCCTTCTTTTCAGTCCTTATTACATGGGTTTGAGTTTTTTCTTTCTTTTTTCTTAATAAGGTTGGCCAGGGGTTTATCAATTTTGTTTATTCTTTCAAAAAACCAGCTCTTTGATTCATTAATTCTTTGTATTATATTTTTAGATTCAATTGAATTAATTTCTGCTCTAATCTTTACAATTTCCTCTCTTCTATGAGCTTTGCATTTGACTTGCTCTTCCTTTTTAAGAAGCTTGAGATGTAGCATTATGTTATTTATTTGTGTTCATCCCATTTTCTTGATGTGAGTATTTACTGCTATATATTTCCCTCTTAGGACTGCTTTCTTTGCACCCCATGGGTTACGGTATGTTATATCTACATTTTCATTGTATTTTAGGTATTGTTTTATTTGCATCTGTAATTCATCTGTAATTGCATCTGTAATTCATTGGTTATTCAGAAGGTTGTTATTTAATTTCCATGTATTTATGCAGGTTTTGCAGGGGTTGTTGCCGTTGATTTCCTATTTTAGTGCACTGCGATCAGATATTATGCATGGGATAATTTCACTCCCTTGGCATTTAGTTAACAATGCTTTATGGGTTAGTATATGGTCTATTTTGGAGAATGTCCCATGTGCAGCTGAGAAGACTGCATATGCTGATGTAGTTGGGTGGAACATTCTGTAAGCATATACTAAGTCCATTCACTCACAGGTATGATTCAGTTCTGTTTTTTCTTTGCTGACTTTTTGTCTAGTTGATCTATCTCTTTGTGACAGTGGGGTGTTAAGGTCTACTATTACAATTGTGTTCTTGTGTATTTGGTTTTTCATGTCCATTAGTATTTCTCTTACATAGTTGGGTGCTCCTGTATTTGGTGCATATATATTTATAATTGTTAGTTCTTCCTCTTCTAGTTTTCCACTTACAAGTATGTAGTGGCCTTCTTTATCCCTTTTAATCCTTTTAGGTTTGAAGTTCACTTTATCTGCAAGCAGAATACCTACCCCTGCTTTTTTCTGGGTTCCTGTTGCATGGAATATTGTTTTCTATCCTTTGACTTTGAATCTATGAGTTTCTTTTTGAGTCAGATGTGCTTCTTGTGTACAGCATATTGTAGGATCCTGTTTCTTGATCCATTCTGTCAACTTGTTTCTTTTGATAGGTGTGTTGAGCCCATTTACATTTATGGATATCACTGATATGTACTGGCTTGACTTTGCCATGTTGTGTTCCTACTCTTGGTGTCCTGCTTTTCTCTCTTGTTTTTCTCTCTTGTTTAATTTCTTGTCCAGCCTGGTGGTTTCTTTCTGTTGTTGTGCTGGAGATTGTGGTCATTTTTATCTCTATCTAGCATGCCTTTCAGTACTCTTTCTAGGGTTGGTTGGTGGACATAAATTTCTTCAGTTGTTCTTTGTCATGAAAGTAAATTATTTCTCCACTAAATTTGAAAGACAGTTTTGCTGGGTACATCAGTCTGGATTGAAAGTTGTTTTCTTTTATAGCTTGAAATACATCCCTCCAGGCTCATCTTAACCTAAAGGTGTCTGCTGTGATTTTAACAGGCTTTCCTTGATAGGTGAGTTGTATCTTTTCTCTAACAGCTTTTAGTATTGGTTTTTATGCTGTATGTCTCTGGTCTTAATTATTCCTCCTAGACCATAAGCTCCTTGAAAATGGCATTCACACCTGAGTCAGTGCTGGCATTTTTTTTTGTACCAGGGATCGAACAAACTCATGACCTCATGCTTGCCAGGCAGGCGCTTAAGCCACTGAGCTAAATCCCTGGCCTAGGATCTTAATTATTATATGGGTGTAGATTTATGTTGGTTGTGACTGTTTGGCATTCTGTATGCCTCACTTATTTGTATATCAAATTTTTTCCCCCATGTTTGGGAAATTTTCTGTTATTGCTTCTGTGAATAGTTTAGTTATGTCATTTGCATTGACTCCTGCATCTTCACTGATGCCTATTACTCTTATATTATTTCTCTTGGCATCATCTTGAAGCTTCTGGATTGTCATTTCATGCTGCTTTGTTGTTTTTCTGAGTTCTACCCTTTTATGATTGCTATCTATGATCCTGTCCTCAAGGTCTGAAATTCTATCTTCAGCTTCATTTTAACAGTTTTGCCAGCTTTCAATAGAATTTTTTTGTTTCTTGGCTATCTCCTTGAATTTGTTTCATGGATTCTGCTTGTTTCCTATATTGTTCATTCAAAGTTTCAATTGATTTCCCATACTCCTATATATTTTATCTATTTCTTCTTTAGCTATGTTGAACAACACATTTACTAAATTTATTATTTCTGTCTTTATATAAGACATTATTTCTAATTCGATTTCCTCTATAGCCTCATGGATTTGTTTCTTTACTTCATTTGCTATCTTTTCAGACATTTCTGATGTATGACTTTTAAAGTCTTCTATATCAATGTCACCTGTACTTGCTCCTGATGGACTAGATGTTTGAGATTGCATTTTGCCTTTTTGTTTTTTTTCATTTTCACCTTTTGGGTAAATATGGTCTTTCAATCCCAACAGTCTCAACTGTCCGTAGTGTGAATTTTAGGGACCTATTGTGTGGTTGATGTTTGTCCAATTGCTGGGTACCATAATGAAGAGGAGAGCCAGTCACCTGAATTCCTCCTGCAGGGCCTGTTGGGTGAGTCCTATATTCTTCCTGGGCTAACTAGCCTAGAAGTATTGATGTAGGTCAACTCTTAGTTCCTGCTGTTGCTGTGTCTTCAGGTTGTTGCAGGTCACCAGATCTCTCTGTCTATAGTGTTTGTGTCAGCTGAGGCCCTGCTGTGTCACTGAGGGGTCTCATAAGCTCTTTTAATTTTCTCCAAGTTGAGAGAGGCCTTACTGGCACACTCCTCAACCTGTCTGATGTTCTCTGTGTAGAGGAGGGGATTACCCACTCTCTTGCCAGGTTCACCAAGGTCTTACAATTGGAGGGGACACACTCCTCAACCTGTCTGATGTTCTATGTGGAGGAGGGGATTACCCACTCTCTTGCCAGGTTCTCCAAGGTTTTACAGTTGGAGGGAGCTTCACTTCTGCTCCTATTTACCCACTGCAGACCTCTATGTTAGGGGCAAACTCACCACACTGACTGGAGCTTGCTGAGGTCTTCTGTTTGGGTGAGGAGTTCCTGAGTCTCCCATCCAGCCAGCATTGGTAACCTGCCATAGTCCAAGGTTCTGGGAGAAGGGGTTGGATCCAAAGATCAACCACAGTACTAAGTCCAGGAGGTGGGCAGGTTCTCCAAGGGGCAGGCCCGTGGTGATGGTCAGGGGCATCCCGGGCCTGCTGGGCTGAGGGGCAGGCCTGTGGCAGCAGTCCGAGGCAGCTCAGTTGTGCCAGGGACATCCCAGGTGTTCCGGGCCAAGGGGCAGGCCCGAGGTGGCAGTCAGGCAACCCAGGCATGCTGGGCCAAGGGGGTATGCACATTCTTATTAGGATAGTTTTCCTCCATTTATCTTAATACCAATTTTCTCTAATTTCTAAATAAAAATATAGTCTAGTTAAAATCGATTAGACCCCTATGAATTCATCTAGACCTGTTATCATTCATGCCAATCACCTATCTTTGCTAGAGAATAAAGTATGGAATGACTTGTTGAAATTAAGTCCCACTAGATATTCTTTCCTAACAGCCTTAACAATACTCAATCCATCCATTCATGCATTCACTCAGAAATCCACCCACATATACAAAATGAAAATTTTTTAAAAAGAAAGTAAATCATCAGAATTGATGCCTTCTGAGATGGCCTAAATTGTATTTTCCTGACAATTTGCATTTCTTTTTCTCAGGCTATAGAAGAATATCTAGACCCATAATGGTGAACCATTTAGAGACCCAATGCAAACTGCAACCTAAAACCCACTTACTTATCACAAAATATCAGCACTGCAATTAAACCTGAATACTGAGATTGTAGCTTAGAAAAACAACTCATCCATTAGCATCTTTTGTCTTGAAAGAAAAACAAGGTGCCATAGGTTCCCCACCACTGTTCTAAATTTATTTTAGAGTTTCGATAATTTTTTTAAATTAGCTTGTTACTTGCAAGTTCTCATTTTTACCATTTTTTTAAGATTATAATTTATTTATTTGTGAGTAAAAAATAATGAGTACACAGATAAATTAAACAAATGATGATTAGTTGTTTTGGTCTGAGTTTTACTCCTTAAAGACTGTTCCATGCTTTTGCCTTTTCATTTGTAAAACTTTTCTGCGTCTGAAAAGCTAATTCTTAGAGTCTCCTCTGTGACCATTTCTGGCAGCATTATTTTTGCACCTGCCCAATATCCTCCTGCACACACAAGTGGGAAGTTTATGCAACAGATGTGAATTTACAGTCTCATTGCAGGTGAGAACTTACAAACAATATGAAAGATCGTACAGGCACCCAGATGACAAGGACAAAGCTGTCCTCCTGTCTTTTACAGGATCCTGCTGCTGCTGTGTTTCAGCAGCCATAGAGTTAAAGGAGCTTTGACTTAAGAAATTCATTTTTATTAACGTAGTTTGTTTTGCATTTAACTGAATAATTGTTCTATGCATTTGTTTGGCTAGGAAAAATGCATTTGTTTGGCTGAGTGATTGCTTGGTTTTTGTGGATGATGGGTAGGAATAAGAGCTGTTATCATGTAGCTGCCCCCAAACACAGTAGTATTTTACTAGAGACTGGAGAATTTGCAGTAATGGGAATATGCAGGCTGTAATATGCAGACACCATCTGTTGTGGAAAGAGCACATTTCAGAGAGCCACCTGTTCCTATGTTGGTCTGGCCATTGTCCCAGAATTTCACATGTACTCTCACATTTGTTTTCCATTTCCCTGACTCATGCAGCTAGCTAATGACTAATGACATTTTAATATACTCTGTACATGAATATCCTGTTACCGGATTCAAACCTGGCTTGATTTCCAATGCAAGTGAATGTGTCTCTTTACTATTTTTCTGTCTGTTCTCTTTCTGGACAATCATGTGTGTGTGTGTGTGTGTGTGTGTGTGTGTGTGTGTGTGTGTAAATATTTTTATTGATTAAACATTCAAGACTGATTTATTAAGAATAATGTATTAATGCCAAATGTACCTGACATCTATTCAGTGAATAGATTTTTAAAAACTTGGTTTTCCAGAACATGCAAATTCTATAGGTGATAATCGAGATAAGTAAAATAGAGTGCTAGGTAGAAATAAGTGCTGAGAAGTAAAGGAGAGCAGGCGAGAGAGAGAAGAGATGTGAACAGGGTATACAAATATGACAGCCACTCTATCAGTCTTTCCAGCCAAACACTCCACAGTCATCGTTTTCTTTTCTCACACAGCCAATCTATCAATAAATCCCATTGGTGCAACATGAACAATACACTGAGTATCTTCTTCATCTTACTGCTACCCACCTTGCCCAGCTACAATGATCCTTAATTGTGAATTCAGAGTATTTGCAATGGCTTTCCAAATATTCCCTGTTAGTACTAAATATTTTTCATATTTTCTTGCCTTGAATAACTAGTTGCAGGCTTGGTAGTCTTTCCAAGTATGTGATTTGCTGTGGGCGGTTTGACTGGAGTATTGTTTGTTTGTGTGTGTATTATTTTTAGGATTTTGGCTATATTTTAACTTTTTTCAGTAATAAATACTCCTCTGGCAAGCTGTTTACAGCCTTACAATGAGATAGATTAAAATATAATTCCTATTCTTGAGAAATAATTTATCATTCATGTTGTCGAATCATACCATTAGTCATAAAACCCAAACCCTATATTTAAAAGTAATAATCTCATGGTTAAAAAGTATCTCTTTTCAAGAAATCTTAAGCAAGTCTTTATGTAACATTAAATAGTAAATTTTACCTTATTATTTTAGATCTTAGGAGAGAATTTATTCTTTGGGCTAAGAGTCTGTGTAGAGTGTGAATTCCTGTGGTTTGTCTTGCCAGAAACTCAAGGCAAAGTTAATGGAATAGTCTTAGGGAAAAAAAGCTGTTTTAAGGAAACTCACTTTGAACTGCACTTTATTTGGTTTCCCTGAACTGTCAAATCTGTATGAAATCTTACAAATCTCTATATATTAACCTTTTCTTAGCACTTTTTTCCAAACTGACATCACCATGAACAACAGAAATTTCTGAAAATTGTAATCAGTGGGCCAGAAACTACTTCAAATATAAGTCTATGCAAAGGTTTGGATAAAATAAGCTTCTACAAGACATTGTAAGATACCTTGGCTCCTGGAGGACAGAAAGCTGGTTTCCTTCTGATATCACCACTCTGGTAGGTGGGTGGATGTGTGAACTCTGCCAGAGGAGATCCCAAACCAGAGCCATGGGCCCCAGCTCAGCCATCCTCAGCACCTTTCTTCCAGGGTGGCCTTGGCTTCTCTGTTTCTAGGTGGCTTTGGTGATTGGTTGGAGGTTGTCCACATGAGGAAGCTCTTTGTCACATGGCCACACCTCCTTGCAGGGAAGTCCACTGAGCAGCCAGTGTGCAGGGTAATAGGAAGGAAGAGTCTGGAAGGACAACTAACAGTATCTGCCACAGGCCTAATCCATAAATTAATAAACACAGTCCAAAACTAACCATTTTATTAAAAATAAAAACAAATTTATTTTTATAAAGTAATTTCACTATTGATTATATTTCAAATGGTTAAATTTGTACCAAGAAACACAGTTGTTAGAATTTGTTAGGACTACTGAATGACCAAAAGGTATATCTGAAAAAATTAATGAGTCATTTTTTAATTTTATTTTTGTTTTTTGGATTTACCTAATATATTAATGAGAATGGCTAAATAATGCTGTATTTTACTTTTAAAATCTGGAGTTTCTGTGAAAATTCTGAGAATATCTAAAACCATCTGAATCCCACTTTTGTTAGACAATAATCAGAGGAACATAGAGGAAAGGAAAGAAAGCAAATAAACACTCCCTCCTTCCCCACAGCAGAAACAGAAAAGAACTATTGCTGATCCAAAACACAGAGAGGAATTTCTTCCACCCCTTCCTTTCTGCTCCTTGAGCTAGTCTGTTTAACTTTAAAACCAGAATTTTGCTTTCACAAAGTATCCCAGACAAGAGTTTGTTCAAATTCCTCAAAACCCAGCCAGGGAGAGTTCCAGGAGTTCAGACATGCATGGCTGGGTGGAAAGAAACTGTCTGCCAGGCAAACACATGGGCCTCCTCCTCTTACTGCTCCAGGCTCACTCTCCTTGGTAACTGGGGAACAAGTCTCCACTGCCGGAAGCCACAGTGTCCACGTTTTCAAGAAGAGAGTGGTAAGAGTGAACTTACCAGGTGTTGATACAGAAATACAACACAGAAAGGAGCTAGTGTGTAATAGGAGGTTTCTCTCCAAAGGCATGATCTAGGGGAATGAAACTCCCGACCTACTATGTCCGGTATGAGTTCGTGTTGTCTAAAATCGAAGAATGAATTTTAGGAATAAAAAAGTTAAAAGTAGAATATATTTATTGAGAGAAAGAACGCTTCTGTTTGGAGAGAGACAGAAGGGGTCTTTAGTGGGTTGCCAAGGACTCTGTCTTTTCCAGGGACTTTTATAGAGTAAAACCATGGGCTCAAGGTGGGGTAAGACTGGGAGCTCACAAGGCAGATGTGCATAAGGTGGGACATAACTATAGTTAGCCAATAAGAGCAGTAGTTCAAGTAAAACTGATTACCTTAGGGACAAATGCCGAAGCGAGTCACTAGAAAGCGGGCATTCTTAAGGAGCAGAGACTTTCCTAGGGGGATGGGAACTGTTTAGGTTATCAGTCTTCAGGATACGGGTACATTTGTTTGGTCTTTTGTCTTGAGGCCTGGCCCACAGCAGGAGGTGTCAGCTTCCCCAGCAGCTGCCAGAGTTCTGCCCTGGCTCCATTGAGGACCCAGCCCTGTCTCGCTGCCTACAACAGCTTTAACTAATTCAGCTGCCTGCAACAGGCGTAATGTGGAAAGGTACTAGGAAGCTCAGCACCATTGTTCCTCTAGGTTAACTGCCAGAATTTATCTGAAGTTTCTCTGGGTCAGAGGTGACTAGTGCATCTTAGACTACCACTGCTCAGCCATCCTGAGGCATGGGGCTTTTTCCATGACACAAAGAGGACCTAGAATGCAAAGATCTTTCTAAATGGCATGAGAAAAGAATTGAGACCTGTCTCTAATTATGAATTTCATGGTAGTCATGGCCTAAAACAAACTGCTACTGTTGGCTGGGTCTAAGGTTTACCCACAGCAGGAACTCCAAGCCCTGCTATGATAGTGAACTCTTGTGTCAGCTTGAGTAACAGGCACACAACTGATCGACTCAGCATAGTTCTGTGTGTGATTGAATGGATTTATCAGAAATGGAAGACCCAACCCAGATATAAGTGGCACCAACCAAAAGGCTTGCAGCTTGAATGGAATAAAAAGGAGAAAGAAGTAGAAAGACTTGCTTTTGTTTCTTTGGAGAAGTTCCAATCTATGCCTTCACCTTGGACATTGTCTCCTGGCTTCCATCACAAACTCTTCAGGTACACCTTATATTAAATCTGGTTTTCTAGTGAGCACTGACTGATAGGTACCTGCCCTACACTTGGTTCTTCTGGGGGCTGATTGCTCCTCTTCAGAGATCCAACATTCATTTCAGAAACTGTAAAGAGGCACCCCAGATCTCAGAGGCTATTAAATGCACTTGAGGATAGCACCACACAAGGAAAATTGACAGGAACAGGAAGTTATGGCATGACTTGCAGGATGGAGTCCAATGCAAAGTCCACTTATGTAACCAGGTGATCTTGGCAAAAAGGCTTAACATGTCCCAGATACAATTCATGTGTCTGTAAAGTGAGATTAATCATACTAGAGTGGCTGAGAGAATGAAATGACTAAAGCCTGGCTTGCATGAGTGTGTCACAAGTCTCAGCCATTTTAATACAGTAAAGCAATGTTTGAGATGCTGAGATGGTGTTTGATGGTTTCCCACCATCTGTGAATGGCCTGTAGATACTAAAGGCATTCAAGCCAGCATGAGAGTCAGCATAGTGGGAGCTCCCAGAAGAAAGGCAGGGGAAGGGCAAAGGCTGGTGTACATCTGGAAGCACCTGCATGCTGGCCCTGGAGGAATTTCCCAACATGGAATCCAGCCATAGTTTTGTCCACTATGCTGAGAACCAGTAAAAAAAAAAGATTAAGTGATATAGCAAAAGTTTGCAAAGACAATGTAAGCCCTATCTAGAGAAGAGAGCCATGTAATTAGCAATGAGATTTCAAGTAGAGGGAGTTGGGATATGCTAGCACTGACCAAATCTGGCATTGAGGGTTATGGTCTATACCCAGGCAGCAGCAAAGCAGGTCTTCTGCCATAGATAAGCATCAGGCACTCTGGCAGCAGGTGTGGGTCACCAGTTGGCCTTGAGCACCATCTCTTTGTAGCAATTAATGCAACAGTTCCCTGTTGGAGCCCCTCCAAGACGACAGATGAGCAGACTGGCCAGCTTTCAAAGTTTGTTGACCTCTACATTTGTTACTCTCCTTGTTCTCTAAAAAAGTCTTCCCTGTATTTATTCTTTTTAAATATTATCCATCTCTCTGGCCTATTCTGTGTGGTTTAATTCCATATTAAACTTCAAGATTAACGTATTTTTGCTTATATACCAGGTACACAGAGTATGTTGGTGAGCAAAAATAAATAAATAAAATAAAACCCCAAACAAACACATAACTCATCTTGTAGACTTTGCAGTCTACAAAGGGAAAGGGAAAAATAAACTTTAAAATATGTGCAATCTTTTAAAATGCTACATTTTACTGAAAGAAAAAAGATAAATAATGTATGTCCTACATTGTAGGGATCAGAGAATTCCTAAAGTGAAAGCTTTGGAAAAAATAAAAGAAGAGATATTGTAGGACTTGAATTTGTTATGAGTAGTAAACCTCGAAGATCTGTGTTTTCATTTATGTCTTTGTCACCTTTCTGCTGCAGGACATGGTACCCAAAACCTGTGATTTAAAGGAGGAGTTTATTTTGGCTCACAGGGTTTAGGATTCAGTCCATGGTCTGCTTGCTCCATGGCAGGAAGACATGATGAAAGGGTCCAGAGAAGGAAAGTTACCCATGTTATGATGGCCAGGAATCATAGAACAAAGAAAAGAGCCAGGGAGGGAGATCTACCCTTCCAGGTCACGGCACCAGTGACCCATCTCTTCTGATCAGACTCCACCTGCTAACATCACATTTAACCACGGATTCTTTAGTGAATTAATCTAGCAGTGAGTATGGTGCCCAGGACCCAGTCATCTTCTAAATGCCCAACCTCTGAACACCCAAGCCTTTTTGGAACATTCTAAATATAAATCATAAACCTTTGCTATCTCTTTTTAACATACAAGAGAGTCATGAATTCTAAGTGAAACATAGAAGAAGACTAAAATAATTAGATGGTTCACATAAGAGCCTCCTCACTAATGTTTATGTCCATGTGTGCTTTTAAACTTCAGTAATTTTTGTTGCATATCTGACCTATGTCTCTAAGACAATAGCAAATGTAGTCTAGTTCAAGAGAATTATAAAGCAGAAATGTCATCTTAGGCACTTATTCCCAGTCTGTCAGTATCCACCTTGAAAAAAAAGGCAAAGAGTGACAATGTTGACCAAGTAAAAATGTGAATAAACTTTCAAATCCATCTGCTTATTTCTCAAAAAGAGACAACATTAACCTGTTTGTTCATTGGTAATCCCACTGACTGAATTTTTATGGGTGTTTGAAATACTCCTCTGTCAGTATAATCCTGGGCTATGTCAGAAAACAATAATAATTTGTTCATCAAAAATATTTAGCTGTTTATTTTTTTAACAGTGATTATATCTGTAAATGGTGGTTATTGAATCTCAACTGGTTTAAAAATAATTTGTACAAAAGATACACACACTATGAAAACTTAGGAATAACCTACGCTGCTTGATGACAAACTATGAGTTAGTTATACCAGCTGAATCACAGATTAAAAGATTACTACAACATTGAGTAATTGCTTCATATTCTGGACATATTTCTCCGTGTTAGACTTCAGTTAACATTCCTAGGAGTGATTTTTCTATAGTCCCGATCAGGGATAAAAAGCTACTGTCACTCCATCAGCTATCGTGTAAATGTCTGATTGCTCTCTTGATGTCCTTAGCCCAGAAAGTTGCTGGATGATAGGTAGGCTGGCTGACCAAATGGTCTCCAACTTTGTGCAGCCGTCTGGCCAATATGCCTAATGAGCACACAGAAAGACATTTCATTCCAGGCATAAGCAGGCCAGATCACAGCTGCTCAAAACTCTCTGACTTTGATTAAGTCTGTTGTGTTATTATATAATAGTTATTTGAACCATATTCCAGGAATGACTGGATTATCTTCCTCCTTCGCTGCTCTTCCATGATTCCCTATTCTTAAAAAAATTCTGACACTGCTTTATAGCTTCTTAAAATCAAGCAGAAAAATGGGCCAATATTGAGATATCAGGAGAGTAAGTGTTTAGTGAGGAGAAAAAATAAATGGCGTGCTAAAGATTCTGACATCATCACTTGAAGTCAGCTAGGAGACTCAGCCCCATCACAGTTTAACAGTGCTCTGTGCTAACCTGGCATTTTCAGCACTCTGCTGCTGGGTATACATAAGTCAAATTGTGATCAAGCAGACAAACTGTGTGTGTACAGAGAACTGTACCTTTACATCCACTAATTTAAAACTTATTTTAATCAAATGTATTCATTTAACTGTACTATTCCTGATCTGTGCCAAAAAAACAAAAAAGTTATTTTGACTTCTGGCTTCTGCTTTGACTTATGAAGAATTTAGAAGATATTACTTCTATGCTTACAACAAGAAAATATTAAACACTCAGTGAACAACTCTGCTTCTTAGAGCCAATAGATTCAGGTCATAGGGCAAACCACTCTCTTAAAATTTGGAGACAGGCAAATACAAAGCATGACTGCTCAGGAGAAATAGAAGCCAGTGGATCCAGAAACACAAACTGCTGTTGAGTAATTCCTGCTGGCAGAACGTTGCCTAGAGTTTAAAAGCTCCCATAGTCTTAGGAGTTTCTCCTGCTTTTGAGTTTTACCTGCAGGTTCTCTTGGTGAAGTTCGGAGAAAAACTCCCACATGCTTGCTTCTGGGGGAGAGGAAAATGAAGGATTCTGAAATAATTCCAGAGCTGCCTGTTCCTGCAAAAGTGATGCCTTTAAAGAATCTACTTCCCAAGAGCCATACCTGAACTACAAGGAGGATGATCAGATGAGTTAAACCCCCACTAGCCTTCCTGTGTCTCATAGACTGAGGAAGAAAGGTTAGAAACATGGCCTGGAAATCCCAGCACCTAACTTACAACACTGAGACTTAATCTAGGATGATGGAAGGGCTCTCCTCCTCAGTAGCTTCCATCACATACACAGGGCTCCAGCATAAGCTGAGAGACCTTGAAGATGGAGATTCTCTTCTTCTCAAGTCTGTATATGTTTGTGATACATAGTAAATATACTCGTTATGGGGCATTGGTACATCCACATGTCACGTCTTGATCATTTTTACCTTCCCTTCCAGCTCCCTCTTCCTCCCATCCCTGGTCCTCTTCTTATCCTTTCAAAGAACCAATTCCTTTATTCATTCATCCCTTGTGTTGGCTTCTATTGTTTTTAATTTTTTAAAAAGCACTTTAGGGAACCCAAGGAAGCTGAAGGAAATGCAAGGCTCTGACACCCACAGATACAGCACATTAAACACAACCCGCTTTTCTAATGAGATAAACAAAGACTCCTTGGATGCCTGCTCATCTTAGTTACTGTTAACCACTAACTCGTGTCTGGCTGTCAACACAAAAGTTCAAGTCATGGTCAAAAGCAAATGAAATCATGAAGAGGCATCAAAGTGACAAAGCAAGCATCAGAACCAGACTTAGATATGTCACATATTTTATACTGTCCAATAATTTGGAATTCTTTTGAAAGTTAAAGTAATTGACTAATATGCTAAAGATTCTAAGAAAGGATCATTGAGTTTGTGTCAGTGGAAATTTCACAGAATTAAGTGCAAAAAGAAAAAATAGAAAATAAAAACAAAATGCCAAAACATGTAGAATAATTGTACAGCATCTAATATAGGAGAGAACAAGAAGAAGGAAAAAAGAGAAAGCATCTAAAAAAAACCATTTAAAGTAATAATGGCAACAGATTTTCCAAAATTAATGAAGGCACAAAAACAAATTACAGAAGCTCAAGGTACACTATTGTTGTCAGGATTTGAAAGGAAATAGATTTAATACAGGACACATAAATTTATTGGATTATTTTACAATATGTACCCAAAAAGTCAAATTCAGACAAGTTAGAGAGATCTTCAGCATGCTAGAGACCCAAAGAACCCAGCCCAGCGCTGGACTCCCATAGTGATCAATGTTCCATAAGTCCAGATGGAGGCTTGGAGTCCATGGCAGTGTCTCATGCAAGTCCTTATCAAGGATCTGCACTGGAAAGGCCCGAGGGCTAATGGTGGAGGCTAAAAGGTCTGCTCCTGCAACATGAAGGATCTGTGCCAAGAGGCTGAAGTACCTGCATTGGGTCCAGGAAGTGATGTTTCAGACAGTGGTGCAAACTAGAGCTCCCTGAAGAGAGTAGCAGCCATCTCCAGCAACAGCCTGGACCACGTCCCCCCAAAACAGGAACAGCCTCGCTCAAACCGGAAATCCAGGCACAACAAACCTTCTCCTGGGAAACAGCAGCGTGCAATCTTCCTCTCATTGTCATTTTATGGCATTAGCAACAGTCCTCAGGTGGATCTTCCCTGCCCAGAACCACTCACTTAATTCAGCTGGGCATTCTCACTTAAACTGGCCATTAATCCACCACAAGCACCAAGCAGGATAAGCAGCAAAATAACTACACTTCAACATATATTCACACTCACGAAATCAAAGAGAAAAACCTTAAAAGCCAAAGAAGAAAAACTACCTATGAAAAAGAGGGTAAGAATTATGATAGATTTGTCTTCAGAACCCATGGAAACAAAGAGTGAAGGAAAGTATTTCAAGTATTGAGAGAGTAAAGAACAATCTTTGTATTTGTATCCAGAGAGATCACCTCTCAAAAAAAAAAAAAAAAAAGAACTTTCTCATACAAATAAAAACTCAGACAAAACTTTGTTAGAAATTATAAAAATTCTCTGGAGAAGGGAAAACATATGGATAAGAAACTCTGTTGTGGGTAAAGAAGAATATTAGAAAATGAACAAATGATTGCAAAATTAAAAAATTGGGCTTTGTTATTCTTAGGCGGATAATTGTTTGTGCACAATAATAACAGCAATGTGTAATTATAGCTACGGAGACACACAATGGTGTTGGAGCACCCCTTTTTAAGGTGCTTGCTGGGAAGCACGGTGGTGCTCACCTATAATCCCAGCACTCTGAGAGGCTGAGGCCAGAGGATCTCAAGTTTGAGCCCAGATTGGACAATTTAGTTATGCAGGGAGTCTCTGCCTGGAAATAAGAAATAATTTTTTAAAAAGACTAGGAATGTAACTCATTGAGCAAGCTGTGCCAGGCTGCGGATTTGATCTCCAGCACCAGAAAAAAATATGCATTTTAGACTATTTGGAAAATTTTGTTTTTATGTGTATTTTGTTAGAAGTTATAGAAAAATAGCAGGAAATATGTGAAAATTATATTTTTGAACACTTGTAAATGCAAAAATGTATGAGAAAAGGTTTCCCCGTGTGTTTTTCAATTTATAGTAGTTAATATACCAGTATTAGCATTAGTTATATTTGAATATATCTTTGTTTTTAATTTTGTATTTTGGTAATTTTGAAATTGATGCAGCTAGATCTTTCACTGTAAGTGATGGAATTTTTTAAAGTTAAGCCCACATGTTCTTAATATTTCCTATATTTATTGAAAATTATTTTTGACTAATAGCACTTAAATACCTTCCCTTCCTTCTCACTTAGATCTGACTCAGATTTAATATTTTTAAATGAACACATTTCAACTATTTCCATTCTTGGATGGTATTTTATTCTGTGCTCATTTACAAACTCAGGAGACTTTGCTATTAAAGATAAACAACAGCTGGGTCTGGTGGTTCACACCTGTAATCCCAGTTCCA
This sequence comes from Hydrochoerus hydrochaeris, assembly GCA_004027455.1. Taxonomy (NCBI): domain Eukaryota; kingdom Metazoa; phylum Chordata; class Mammalia; order Rodentia; family Hydrochaeridae; genus Hydrochoerus; species Hydrochoerus hydrochaeris. The sequence goes on from PVLA01001238.1 coordinate 39,348, forward strand.
TCCCAAGCTATGGCAGGAGGATCACGCATTAGAGTCTGGCCTGTGCCATTTAAATAAAAGTCAAAGGGCTGAGGATCTAAGCTCACTGGTTGAATGCCCTCAGATTCAATCCCTAGTATCATTCAGTCAACAGACTCTTTCTACTGTGCCAAGACTTTTCATTGACTGAGTGTGATAGTGCAGAAACATGCGCTATGTATGTCTCCAAGTGGGAAGAAAAATGTCTTAGTACTTTCTCCAAATACTTGGTTCTAATTTTTGAAATTCTTATGTCATAACTATTAAAACTCCTTTAAAATTATACCAAATTTTATTCCCTTGGTTTGATTTCCTCTATCATTCTGAATAAATGTTCCAAAACTAGGTGGCGAAGCTAAAATACAAGAAACCATATCTGTAGCATGAAATACTTTGCTTGCGTTCTGAGAAACCTTAAAGGCTGCTAATTAACATTCGTCGCCTGCTTTGGTGCTGGCGACTGAGTACAGCATGATCTACACTAGTAGAGCCACCCAAAGCTGAGGGAGGAATGGTGCCCTGGCTGATCCCATGTCCTGTAATAAGGAGTAGACACCTGATTTGCATGTTTAGGGAGACAACTGACAGCTAATTGTGGCTAAGTGTAGGGTATTTAAATCAGCACACAGAAAATAAATTTCCAAGATCTAAAATCCCTACTTCTGAAAAGGCAGACAGGTATTTCAAAGACAGAGTGCTATCTGGCATTTGCTACCTCGAGTCTCGGTCAACCTGGAATTGCCCAGCAATGAAGGCAGAGCATTTTGTGTGGCGTGTGGGCTCAGTGTCCTGGGAGTGGACCTGCTTTAATCCCTCAGCTTCTCACCCAGGTCAGCCTCCAGCCTTCTCAATGCTTCCTTTCCATTTTTGACCGATGTGGTTATGAATTTCACCTCTCCTTCTCTAAAGCATTTTCAATTTACAACTGGGAAGGTTAGAAATTTTCTCAACTAAAGAAGTTTGTTACTTACAAAAAATTAATTTATTATTTTATATAATATTATTATATATAATCATTATTATATTGTAAGCATATATACATATATGCTTTTTAATTTATTAGTAAATGTTTGCAGTACATAATGTTTCTATTCATCTCAAAGTGTAGGATACATACTTATAACATAGCTTGATTCTTTTTATTGCTCCTCCTCCTCCCCTTACTCCACCCTTCCTCTGTTTCTAGATCCCCTTCTGGCATTTTCATCTTTTTTTTAAATTCATGTTTGTGACACATAATGATTACAGTCATTGTAGGTAACTGACACATGTACATGACACATCTGAAATCTTTTTATGCCTCCCCCCTTCTTTCAGTCCCCTTCTCATTCGCAAAAGGACTATCTGAGGGCCAGTAAATACATGAAAAAATGTTCAACTTTGCTGGTTATTAGAGAAATGCAAATTAAAACAACACTGAGATTTCATCTTACTCCAGGAAGAATATCAATCATCAAGAAATAAATATCAACTGTGGGTGAGGATATGGTGAAAAAAGAAAGCTCCCACATTGCTGGTGGAGCTATGTAGACCTACCTGGTCTATCACTAATCTATCGCAAATCTTCTCTACCTGATCTCTCATTAATCTATCACCAAATTTTAGTGTGGTAGCCAATGATCTTTAATGGCTAAGATTTAATAGCTTTACTAGTACAGCAAAATGCTCAGTTAAACAAAACAAACAAATCTAACCTAAAGCATAGCTCAGAAACATAAGGTTTAAATATATTTGCAAGTGTTAAAAGGGAAATAAGTCTATTTGCATTTTTTTTCCAGAAAAGCAATAACGATGTCTCGTTTTACTTTGCCTTGTTTCTTAGTCTGTTAGCCTCATGCTGAGGGTGTGTATCTCATTAGCTGTGCATGTGGTCAAGTTGTGGTAAAGATGATTGCAATTATGAGGATATATCACAGTCTGTCATAAGGCTAGTCATCAGAAAACACACGAGTTAATCATTTTTAAAATGTACTTCAGAATGTAATTTCAAGAGATAGAAAACATTGTTCATGAAGTTCTATTCATTAGCATAAGCTATTCATGAGAATCATCTGAAAGGTGACATCATCCAAGCAATTTAAATTTAGTTGGTGTGTTGTTCAGTGACTTTCTGAAAGTAAGGACGGGCCGTTCTTACAAGTGTTGGTCAATGTCATTCTCATTTCACAGAAGCGGATACGCCGAGCTTTGGTGACAAAGGTTTATTAGGCTGAATCCAGATGTCCGCCTTAAGAAGCTCTCACTTTAAAAAAAAATTCTCATGACAAATAAATTTATGATAACCACATTTTGGTAAAATTTACTATATCACACATCCAACCTGAAGATTTCATGAATTACATGAAATGAATGTTGAAGTGCACAAGGACAGTTTGGAAGGAGAAAAGGAGAGAAAGTGACTCTCACTCCTGACCATTAGCTGAAATGTCTTTTTAAATATGTGGCTGGGATTGCTTAGTTTCCACTGTTGCCTGTGCACCAATATGTGCTGTGAGCTGTTTATGGTTCAGACAAAAGAGACTCCAAAAGCATCAATTAAGAATTAGTCTCCTTTCTGTGTTCATCCATGAGTACACTGAATTTCTCACTTCGGTTCAGAAGCAAAACCTAGAATAATTGCAAAATACCCTGTGTTTGTGATTTACCTTGGAATCATTCTGAAAGTAGTAGTATAATTGAGGAAAAATTCTAGCTACTTATTTCACTCAAAATATATAAAATTTTTCCCTTGAAATTTAACTATTACATTTCATTTTTTGTGCAGTGATGTGGATCAAACTCAGGACCTCCCTCGTACTAAGCAAGTGTTTGCCCACTGAGCTGTACTTCTGATTCCCTTCATTAATGTATTTCTAAAGTATAATAATCTGCATATGAAGATGTCTTCCTCCTAGGATACGTATGTAAACAGCCATCTTATTCAAGTATAGAAGTGTTTTAAAAAAGCTTTTTCTTTCTTGTTGAAACCATTGTTATATAAATACTTGGGTTTGAGGTGCTTGAGCAAAGGTCAGGGATGCTGCCACCTACACATCCTGCAACCCACAGAAGAGGTCAGCACAAGCACCATCCATTCCAGTGCCCCTCCTACCAAAGCTGAAACTTAGAAAACTGTGCAGGAAACCAGTCTCTTGAGTAATAAGAGTGTTGTAATTAGCTGTCCCCAGACAATATTCTGTTTCCAGATGAGAAATGAAACCAGATGAGTAGGCCAGGTCCATGAAACATCAAATTTGAAGAACCACACAAGAAAACCAGTACCTACTTGGGTGACCTAGATGATCTGATTGACGGTGCTGGGGCCACTAATTCTGCAGACTTTCCTAGCTGTCTGTTCCAGAAGCTGAGAGGAGATTCTAAAATTGAGGGTTGTTCTCTCACACTGGAAGGGAAACTTGCTTTACTGAGAAGAGCTACCTCAGAAGGTGGTATGGTGCACAGTATTGAAAGGATTACAGTAATTCAGGAATATTGCCTGAGGATCCAGCTCTGAAAGAGAAAATGGAATATTTGGTCCTGAGATGAGGGCCTCTGTTTCTCTTAGGAATTCTGAGTGTGGGGTGAAGGTAATTATTTAGAGCTAATCCTTGTGTATTTTGTCAATTGTGTCAAGCCTACATCACCAACTATATACACATTCTCAAATTTTTTCACTGTAATTCAAGTTTTACCATTGTATTTGTCCATTTTCTGCTCTTACAACAAAATACCTGATGGTGGGTACTTATAAAGAAAAAGATGTATTTACCTCACAGTTTTGAAAGCTGAGAATCAAAAATGAGATGGATTCATCTTGTTGGCCACGGGTGAGGATCCTCCCTTCACTACATCACAGTATGGCAAACAACATCTCGGAGAGAATGTGCAAGAGGCAGATCACAGGGCAAGAGAGAAGCCAGAGCAGCTGAGGAGTCAGGCTCATTTATTACATCAATTCTTTCTCTTGAGAACTGAGAGAGGTCCCACAAGTACTATACTAACCACTTCCTAGAGCCCAAGGCCCTAATTACCTTGTGCTAAGACTTACCTCTTAGAAGTGCTACCACTTCTTAATAGCTTCTTAATATGGCTACAGGAGGGTCAAGCCTCAAGCACATTACCCTGGGGGATGAACCACACCCCAAACCTTAGTGGTCACCATTTGATAGAACACAGGTACTTCCTGTTTTGGGAGAGGCTTAGTGGTAAATTCTATCTTTAATTTAAATTAATTATCACTACAATTTTGTGGCCCTGTCATTTGAACATGGGCTGACTCAATGTGGTTATGTAATCTATGATGAAAATAAGCAAATGGGACTATTCCCAAGGCCCGAATTCTCTCTTCTTTTAGTGGGAGAAAGGTCAGCAGAAAGTGGTACAGCAGTAAATGTAATCCTACAAATCACTTAAAAAGATGGGAATATAATTTTGTTTAAGCTATTAAAACAATCCTCCACTGTGTCTTAAACTAGGTAACCTGTAGCAAGTTTCCAGATCAGTATTTATCTTTGACATATAGATTGTGATTCTTCTTAAATAATGCACTCAAACTACCAGTGGAAGAGATAAAAAAGAATGAATAAAATTAGAAGACCCAATCAGTTGGGGGTCATTAATGTAATTTTGCTCGTAATTTGCATCTGGAGGGCTTGGGGTCTGGGGAAAGTAGAATTATTCCAGGAGCTGCTGGAGTATTTTTGGAACAGGTCTTGTTGTCTAATAAGCAAGTGAATTATATCCCCATGTGTGATTGTATAATTATTACTCGTTTAACAGAATATGGTCTTTTACCTAAAATTTTACTCCTAACACTGAAAGAAAGGATGAATCTATGGCCCTAAAAGAGGTCCTCTACTTCTATTAGGAATTCTATTAAAAATTTCATTTACATTGACCAACTATACTTTAGAAAAAAATTTCTGTGTATCAATATGTTTTCTGGACATTTCCCATATTAGACAACAATACAGGAATTGTATTGTTTGTACATCTGTGTGCTTACATTTTAAGTGACTTTGGAAAATTGGTAAAATAGAGGTCATTAACTATAAAATAGTTTCTTTTGCTTCCAAATTATCTATGCAGTGTTCAGGTGGAGGAGGGCTTGTTGTCTTAAAGCAAATATTTGGACAATGCCTTTACATGTCTTCAGACTGTGTGACCGTTTGGTCCTTGTTTGATTTATTGATCTTGGGGGTTTCTCAGAGTCTGGTGCAGAACTGAAGACAACGTCTTAACTATGGACTATTCACACTCATGAGCCGACAGAATCCAGTGCGATGAGTGACACAGTACAAGGGAATGGAAGATTGTCTGGAAGGGCTGAGACTGTCACCTTTTGTGACCCGAGGGCAGAAGACATTAGCCCTGCTAGACATTGAAGAGGATCTATGCACATCACCAACCAGATGGTCTCCTCCTCAGGGATGTTATGGGAACAGACAATGAGGGGATCATATATTCAACTTCTGCCCATATAAATACCAGTCAGACATGGTTTTCTTTTGCTGTGTTTTGTGAAGCTGGTGGCAGAAAAGTGATGGGGAGGGACTGTGGTATTTAGTTGCTTCTGCCCTTGTGTCTGGTAGTCACATCCTTAAAGCCTTTTATCCTAGTACAGTTTGCATGGACAGGAAGCATTTTTCCATGGCCAACATTTTCTGCAGTCTTTTCTGATCAGGGTGTTACAATTTTCTCATCTCTTGTTAGTAGCAAACCCAGATCTCTGAACTGCACTTCGGATTCATACTTCTTTCCCCGCTTCCTTTCACTGAATTAGGAAAAATAGAGTAAAAGCTTCAAGATTACATATTACATGTGCTATTTTTTCCCTTAATTCCAAATAACACCTTCTCTGTAGATGTACCAAAATCGAACAGGAGGAAGGAGAATAATTTTCAGTGTTTCCCTCAGTCTTAATCTTACATTGATGGTCCCATATATTACCTGAAAAAGCTCAAATTGGTAAAGCTGTTAAACTTTAATGGTGATTCATAATGGATTTCTGTGCCATTTTCCTGCTTTCATTCAATAACTAGAAGAAAAAAAGAGACATAAATTATGTTTTATGTTAAAATTGCCCTTCATATTCAGTCCACAAAAACAAAAACGTGGTCCATTTTCAGTGTATCTGGAGCATTAATGGAAACTGTCACCTGTTTTCAGTCTCCCTCTTACGGTTTGTATGGGCTGTTATTTCCCAAGCCCTTGTTTAAAGTCCTCTTTCGTGAGTTCCTTGACATACTATAAACTCAACCATCACCTCTTAGTACAGAATTAGCTTTGTTAAAATCTTGGTCTTAAACTAAAGAAAATATGAAAAGCTTTATAAAAAAGAAAAAAAATAATATGTGTAAACTGACACATGGGGTCCATTGTTAGTTGTGTCACTTCCCAGTTTGGGCACTTTAATCAACCAATGACCTTTCTTCCTTTCCTTTTCTGTGCATTTTAATGAGGACATGTGCCCTCGTGCCCACATCTCGAACCATTGGCCCAGAGGTTTCCTGAGCTGCTGATCAGCAAAAGAACCCTGGTCTTGTCTTCTGTTTTTCTGGCCCCATAGTCTGTTAATCTGTGCTTATAGTGATTAACTGGATAAGAACTAACATAAAGAAAGGAATCTGATCATGGCAAATGGAATTTTTAAAGAGATCAAAACAGTTGACAGGGCGCAAAAACAATTGAGATGTATTATGTACATGTCCCAGCTCCCCAAAATAAATGTAATAATTATATACTGCAAACATGTACTAATAAGATTTAAAAATATAAATATAACAGTTATTATAAACATAACTTACTAGTGTACAAAATAGGATTTTTAAATGGGCGGGCACCACATACCTCAAGCTGTTACTTATACGTAGAAGTTAAGATGCTGACATCATAGATCTGGAGCACAGAGCAGGTTGGAGGATGCTGGGGAGGGAGGTAGCAGGTGGACAGTGGAAGTTACAGGGGTGCAGTTGGGTAGGAACAATCACGCAGTGTTCTGTGGCTCACTGGGAGAACTACGGTTGAAAGCAAATCATGCTATATTTAAAAGTAGCTAATAGAGAGGGTTTTGAATGCTCACAACAAAACATTACAACTGATTGAAGTGCCAGAGACGCCAGTGTTCCACTCTGATCATCACGCATTGAACTTGGGTACTGAAATGTCACATAAATATGTGCTATTATTGTGTGTCAATTAAAAGTAAAAATATACTTTAAAGACAAAAAATAAAGCCAGGACTATAGGAAATTATATTCTCTGTAGCACAAATCAGCACACATTAATCCACAAATGGCATTCACTAAATAGCAGCATACTTTTCTCCTTTCTCTCAGCTTTTCTTTCCAACCTCTTGTTTTGTCACTGCCTGGAGCCACCTGCCCTGTAGTCCTGTGTGCTTTGGAGTCGCTTGATGCTGACCTGCAGTGACACTGAGGTCCACCTGACTAGAGTATCTTTCTTCTTAACTTGGAAATTTGGTCCTATGTACATTCAAGTTGTGTGTTTCCTTGTTACTAGAACATATAGGGATGGATGTTGGTTTATCTTGTATAATGTGACTCATTTATGGCATTAGAGTTTAAAGAGGTCATATGTTTATCAATCTGTGAATAAAATACATATCATTTTTATTCTGTAAACAAGTCAACGGTGTATTCTATGGATATGTTTTCTCATGAAATTTTGTGGAACAAAGATTTCCAGTTTTATAATAACCACAATGGCAAGTGAAGTACCTTAAGAATGCCCATGTGGCAAGGTTTGGCAGAGATTAACTCATTTAAACCTCCCAGCACTAGTAGGCAGTTGCACAAAGGAAATAAGAATGCTGGATATCACCACAGAAAAATGGCATCTGGACCTCGCTCCAGAATAGCAGGGCTAATTCTACTCCCAGGTTACTGCTATGTATACTTGCAAAATTACTTTAATCTTTATAAGCAGTGTTGTGCAGATAAACCATGTCTCTTCTCTGTGTGGCATTTTATGTTCTCTTTATCGATGTTCAAGCCTGTTTATGTACTACCTTTCATTTTGCTGTTCAGTCCAACATAATGGAATCCAAAGACAAGCTCCAGTATAGGAATCTATAGAACTTGAGGTACTTCAGGCTCCAGATGAGAACATAATTTTAAGTGCAACCCATTCTTCGACTTATTTCATTTTGTTTAAAACTCTGGTAGTTTCTTTTCAACACATTGAATGTTGTTAAGACCAAAGTGACAAGCTTAAATGACCCTCTTTCTTTTTTATTGTATCTACATTTGGTTTGAATGTTCATTTCCTCTTCCACATTTTATATGGATTTAACAGCCAAAGGTACAACAAAATTATTTTATTGCTGGAGATATTTTAATCACCCTGACTTGAAGTCAGAAACAATTTTATCAAAATCCTGAGAATAAGAACAATAAGATGTCAAGTGTGACTTTAATCCTGTTGGAAGGGTGTCTGTCATTGAGGAAATGAGCATGGATAAATGTCAGTCATTTCCCTAAAAATGCTTTCTTATTTCAAAAGTCAGCCCTAACTCAGTCTGCTCTCTGCTCTCTTGACAGGTACTAGTATATTCACTGTCTACGAGGCTTCCTCGCAGGAAGGCTGGGTTTTCCTCATGTACAGAGCAATCGATAGCTTTCCTTGCTGGCGGTCTTACTTCTATTTCATCACTCTCATTTTCTTCCTTGCCTGGCTTGTTAAGGTACTGACAAAAATTATACTAATCCAATCCACTTCTTTTGCTAGTTCTGTAGATCTTATGTTTCTTTTTGGATGCCCTGTTTCCTCTTGCTCAGTGCTTGGTAAAGGTGGTTTCTAATTTTCTTTCAGAATGTCTTCATTGCTGTCATCATTGAGACATTTGCAGAAATCAGAGTACAGTTCCAGCAGATGTGGGGGTCAAGAAGCAGCACAACTTCCACAGCTACCACGCAGGTAGAGTATCCCCAAGATGCTACCACCACTGGCCAGACAGGCACAGATACAGCCACACTGCCAGAGGAGCCTGAGGAAACCTTGATACAATGAATGTTAGAGTTATTTGGCACAACAGAGAAGCAAAAAGTAGAAAAGGGACAGGTCTATTGAGGATGTGGAAAGGAGCACACAACCCATGGAAACAGACAGGCAGAGGGTTATATGACTTCTGATTGAAAGTGGCACATGGGGTGGATATTGATGACATGTGAGGAACTGATTGGAATTCTTTTTGCACACAAACAGGAAAGGGAGTTGCAATTAGGGCTGAAGAAGAAGGAGGAAGTGATAAGCATCCCCACTTTGACCTTCCACCATGTTAGACCACCACCATAATTGTACAGTAATTTATACTAGGTCAAAAACCTTTCAATGAACTTCTGCAGTATGACACAGTCAGGGAGCTGTTTGAAAACCCAGGTGCAGGGACCCAAGCCCAGAAAAACCAAATCAGACTTACTTGGTATAGCCTGAGAGCTACAACTCTGTGGGTAAGACTACCCATCACATCTCCTATGGACCTTTGTTTTGATTCTGACATCACAAATCTTCTGTGAGCTTTCGGATCAAATATAGCAACTGTAGAATTTTCATTTCTATGGGTATTTATTCATGTATTGCAAGCCTAGGTAATGACCCATACGCATAGCTTTGGGATTTTTGAAATGGAAAAATTATTTCATTCAGAACAAACTAGTCAACAAACCAATGCAATAAACTATAGAGAAAACCCATCCACTCCCAATGCATGCCTGTGTTTTTTTTGAGGGATCGCTATGTATTTAGAAGGTGAAAGAGCAGTTAATTACATAACAGGATAATTTCAATCCATGGCTTTGTTTTCACTTTTGGGTTTTTTTCTGTTTGTTTTTGTGGTGGTTAGGAAAAGGAAGGATGGGTTTATAAACACTATCCTCACTGGGAATTTAGCTCAGTGACTTACGCACTTGTCTGGTAAGCACAGGTCGTGAGTCCAATCCCCCTTGAAGATGTTGCTTATAAACATTTCCCTTTATGAAAAAGAGAAAATAAAAATTTTTTAAAATGGTATAGTATGATGCTTTATAAATATTATGTTAATATTAAATTCTAAAATTAATATATGTTTGTAAGAACTATACTCATCTACTGGGACAAATGGATCTGCAAAAGGACCGAAGCATCAATTTTGTTTAGAGAGCCTTCAAATTGAACTTTTAATAATTACATATTCAGATGCTATTAAATTTATGAGTATTTAGGAAAAACCTTACAATCCTGTAGCATTTTTATGAGGCAACAGAAGTCTGAATTGTTTTGCCAGTTCATTACAGATGAAATAGTAATGTTGATATTGTTCAATTTTGACAATTATTCAAACATTTATGAAAAATTTTTTTAATTCCATTTAGTTTATGCCAGAGATGTGTCATGGGAAAGTCTTCAAGGAATCCACCAAGTCTAGTTTTTATCTCCCCTCCCGCGCCTTTCAAAAAACTGAGAAATATGCAGTTCCAAGTCCCTTCTGACATTTCATGCTAGAGACATCGAGACCTAAATAAAACATAGGACTCAGCTTCCATGCAGTGGACCCAAGAAGTGGCCATAAAATGCCTTAAAGTCACATCATATTTATTAGGAAACTCTGATGCATAAAAGCACAGCTGGAAAAGTAGAGTTGGGGAGCACCACCCAATCAGACAACTGTTGTGATAGAAAGTAAAAGGTAAAGAGACTTTTAACAAAGTTGTGTAAAATTATTTTGATGCAAAGATGCACTTAATCAGGAGGCCTAAGTCTGTAATTCAGAGGAAATGTGTCTAGATGTTCAGCAGAGGTAATCACGCAGAGAACTGTGAAAACCCTCCATTAAGAAAAATGCTGTGGCTGAGGACCCGGTTGCTAGGCGACCTGATCTCCCGCAGGCAGCCTCTGGCTGAAACACCACTTAGGCAGCCCAGCAACAGGACCTCAGGTCCCGCCCACCTTAATGGCCACTTGCAGAGACCCCACATGCTTTTTATGTGTTGGGAAGAGAGAGACAGCCTTTGCCTGGTCTCTGCTGCCTTTGTAAAACCTGACTACACTCTGTGACTGAGGACTTCTTAAGTGGCTTAAAGTACTGAATCACAAGTTTCTAATTTTGATACAACAAAAATAAGAAAATAAAATAAAGGTGGTGACCAAACTGTAAAGTACAGGGCTTTTAAGAGATAAGAGTTCAATGTAGCCTTTTGCTAGCAAGTGGAAATTTTTCAGTTGTTTAAATGGTTGTCTTACCAAAGAGCTAATGATGTGCTGGGTGTGTTGGAGTTACTGATGTCTCCACATCTGTAGACTTCCCATGACAGCTATGTGTGTGTGTGTGTGTGTGTGTGTGTGTGTGTGTGTGTACAGTAACAAGACAAAGAAAAAAACCTTGATATTTTATGCAGTCCCCTAATATGTACCATTTAGAGGCAAAAGGGAATCCGCAAGAGAAGTTTTTCTTTAAAATAACAAAACACCCTTTTCTAATTGAATGCCTAATGCCAAATGCCTGTGAGTCACACCATACAAACAAATTAATGCCAAAGGTCTTCTGGAGACCATAATACAATATGTACATGGGTAATGAAAGGAAAGTGGGCTAGAAATTTTCAGATTAGTAATCATAAGTCTGCCTGAACTCTAATGGGGCTTACGATGTTTTGTACCATCATCGCTTAGTCAGGTAGCTCTTGCTATGAGCTCAATGATGGATTGAATTGAAAGGCAAGAGATTCACTCTGGTGCAATACAGTAGCCCATCTGTTCACCATCACTGGTCACTTCACAGCGTTGTCCCGACACTGGATGTTGGGGTGTGCACAAGTGCTGGTAGAAGTTCAGACAAAGTGTACCCTTAAGCTACACCTGTACTCCCCTTACTTAAACACTTCACTTCCGGTTCCTGTTACCAGTCTTACCGTCCTCTGAGCTGCCTGGACGCTTGACAGGGTTGAACCTAGCCAACTTTGCCCAGAGTAGAACTGTAAGAACTATGCAGCGTTAGGGCCACTCTAGGATGCTTTTCTGTTGTATACAGTGAAAGAAGACACAAGGCAAGTCTGGAAGTCAGTTCATAGTATCTCTGTAAACAAATGTGAACAAAAGTTCATGTGCCCCCAGGGTACTACTGAAGGTTAGGAACATATTCTGCTTGTTGAGAGGGAATGATAACTTTAGGATCTATTATTATCTCTGACTGAGCCCTCTTGTTTTCTGAATTAATATTTTCCAATTAAAATACAAGATTGGGGGGTAGAATTGATACAAGAAAAAGGGATACTTTTCTGATCTTTCTCCTTGCTGGTTCCATCAGTGTTCTCAGAACACGCTTCAAGCAACCTTTGTATGAAGTGCAGTGCTTAATGCCAAGGCAGAGAGGCATGGATGAAAAGATGTACCATCAAAACATGTAAAGAATGTCCCCTCCGCAAAATGCTATGTACAACTTATGCCCCAAGACAGTACTTGAGGAAAATTTTGTTTACTGTGTTCCAAGACCATTGGTCTCCCCATGAAAGTACATCATGAAAACAGGAGAGGAAGCAGTTTAATGAGAGGAAGCTCTGGACAGGGCTATTAGCGCGGTACAACAATGACCTCCTTTCACTAAGAAGCCATGGCAATGGAACCATGCATTCGTCACAGGAAGCCATAAATGAGAATTAAATCTCATGAGGCTGAATCATTGAGTATATTATTTAATAATGGAATAAAGCCATGCGTCTGCCTCATTATTTTGTGTAATGACTGTTAAGCTATTCTTAAAAAGGATCCTAAAAAAGAGTGTAAGAATTTCAAAATAAGTTTTAGATTTCCTCTGTATTACTCTCTGTGTGTAGGTAGGAGGCAATTTTATTTCAACTTCTAGTGATTCCCCTGCTATCAAAGTTCTCTCACCACCTCCTAACACATAACCTGATAATAATGATGATATTTTGCCTATAAAAAATCCCAAAAGTATCTTCTATACTTTATAAACCAAGTACCCCATTAAAAAGCTCTACTAGTTGAAAATGGGCAAATCTGAGATAATTCTCGAGACTGAAATCTTCATGGTTTCCAAATGATTGTACTGAGAGTGCTGGAATCCATTCCTGCTGCTGTTGGTAATTCATAATATCTTATTACAGTCACTAAAATGGATTGAGCGTGGCCTTAAGCTCAGGGTAATGACTTTACAACCTGTCTCATTTAATCTTCATAATAATATTGCAAAGTGGGTACCGTTATTGTCTCCACGTGCAGGTTAAAAACTGGCAAGGACTGGAAAGTTACTTAGTTTACCCAGCATTATGCAATGAGCAAGTGGTGGCCCAGGGATTTCATAGCAGCTGCTGGGCTGCAGGAGCCCGGGTTTCGGTTTAGTTCCCCCTTACTTCCCACCTCTTCTTGATTACCCAATGCAAGTGGGCTGTGTTCTGGCCCCGGGTTAACTTGCTTTTCTCAAAAGGACAGTATTTCTTTGCATTGGCAGAAAGGAACATTCCCATGTATTGTTAGTAAGCATAAATTGGAACATCTGTTTTAGAAAACTGGCAATGTCTCAAAAGCCTGTGTGTGCACACGTGTGTGTGTGTGTGTGTGTATGTGGTAAATACGCATATGAATACCTAGAAGTTTAATTCTAAAATGCTAGCAGTGGTTTTGTGGGGGACAGGTTCAGCTTTTTCTTATTGCTGCTATTGTTTTTGTGTTTGTTTGTTTGAGACAGGACTCACTATGCAGTTCAGGCTGGCCTTGAACTCTGTACCCCAGGCTTGTCTCGAACTTCCAGTGATCCTTCTGCCTCAGCCTCTAGATTTTGTACAGCTTGTCCACATTTTACAGTATGTATCAGTAAACACATTTGATTGTGTGATGAGAAGGGAAGAGTTACATCATGGAAACAAAAGAAATCATTGGGCATTCTAACTGAAAGTACAGTATCTCTGTTAAAGGGACCAAATGCTCAAAATAAACAGCTAAGGAAAAACAGAATTTTATTCTCTCTCAAGTAAAGTTGGAAAAGATCATTTGGAGTTGGGATGGTGGTCTGTGTAGCCACTGAGCTAGATTCTTTCCAAATAGTTGCTCTACAACTCCCATTCCCAAAGTTACCCTCTTGGCTAAGAAGGCTACTGTAGTCTAACCCTCACATCTACATTCCAGTGAGTAGGAAGAAGTAATATAAGGAAAAAGAGAATTTCTACATCTCATAGGCAGTTACATGAGTTACTTGGTCAAGATGAGCTCCCCAAAGATCAAGAATTAGTCTTCCTTCTTGAAGGCTTAGTGCCTCTCATAAAAATTTTCAAGTTCTCTGCCTTTGGAAGATTAAGTAAGCAGACAGAGAGACAACTGTTAGCTCCTGCCACAACCTCCACTCTGCCCCCAGGATCTGAGTCTTCCGGGATAGAGGTTAGCGGCTTAGCTACCCAGCTTCTGTCTTAAAGTTCTTCTGTTACATTAAACCAATCTAAGTGTTGTTTCAGAGCTCAGGGACCAAAGGGAAATTGAACGTGTTTGCATTTCCTTTATTTTACACAAAGTAGTCACCTTGAGAGAGCTCTTTTACTGACAATTAAATTGATTCATGTGATTTTGATCTGCTGGAAAATATAATTTAACAGGGAAAATTAGTCTGTGATAGATCAAAGCTAATCCCAACCCCAGGGATTCTTTGTGCCATGATAAGACAGGATAGGGGTAGGGATGGTTGTCTTCTCCCTGTAAAAGGAGAATTCCAGGACTCTGACAGGGACTTTGAAAGGCACTTTGACGGGTGTGCTTTCCCAGGCTACGTGTGTTCCCAGAACGAGCCTCTTCATGAAGATGTGCTCGGTCGTACCGCCAGGCATTGCTTGCTTTTAACAGGCATTCTCAAGCTAGCTGGTTATGCAAAGGGCGGCCAAGATTAACAATCTGCAGTGACATCTTTGTTCAAAGGATCTTGGTAAAATGTGCGCTTCATTTTGTCACCTAAAAAATACACATATGGCATCTCAATTTGGGGACTTGGCTCTCATGACCTCACTCACTCTATAGAGGACTTGTTTTACTTTCTGCCAGTGATCTGCATCCCTACCATCAGGAGCTTGAAATCGTGCTCATGTATCCTAGGCAATAGCCCTTACATCGGCTTAGATGCCCGCCAAAGATTACCCTTTTCCACACACGGTCAGATGAACAGGAGGACATAAACAAGGACACTGACAGAAATGTTTACAGACACAAAGCAGTGACTTTGGGCAGGAACAAAGCAGTGAGTTCTTGTCGTAAGGATCCTCACTCAGAAAATTCAAAAAAGAAAAACTAATTTCATCCTATCCTGCCTCTCCCTACCTCCATATATACCCTCAAGCTCCTACGCAACTGGGAGGAAAATGTGTTAGTGGGGAAATACTTATAAGTGGCAAATGTCTTCCAGCTGGGATAGTGTTGACAGGTAAATACTTTCTGAGGTAGTGGGCCATGCACTCGGGCATTTAAGTTAGTGAATTTCAGGTTGAATTTTATCATTTGCATGCTCTAAATATAAAGAAGCTATTTGTTTCCTTCCTAAGCATGTACATGAAGTTCCTGTTGAGCTGGTTAGTTGTGGCCTGGTTAAAACAGTTGTGCCTAGTCATTGAAGCAGTGTGTCTGCCTCCTGCCAAGAAAATAACCCTCATCTCTCTCCCTTGGGCACACTATGCTTTTGCTAGTCGCCCTGAGAATATTCTTTCCTTAGTTCAGTCAGAAATCCCCCACTAAATACCAGGTGTGATTGCAAAATACAGTGAGTGTTTAAATAAATATTTATTACATTGCCAATAGGCTCCTTTGAAGGGTCACCCTTGCCTGGAACACACCTGTTCCATCCTTTTTGCTGCTTCTGCAGCAGTTTGGAAGTCTCCTTCCATGAGGGCCCTTTTGTGGCCACATGGATGCCCTGAATGGATTCCAAATGTTTACTGAATCTTCGGTCAAATAAAAACATGGTGCTGTGTCCTCATCCACTTTACTCACCGGATCTGTCACCGTGTGACTTCCGGTCCTTTCCCCAAACCAAAATGACTGTGAAAGACAAGTGTCTTCAATCCATTCAGGACATCAAGATGGGTGTAACAGAGCTGCTAAAGACACAAAGGGGGACTCCAGAACGGCTTCAGAAAGCGGCAGCAACCATGGGATAGCTGTGTTCAAACCTCGGGGTGTATTTTGAGGGAGATCAATGGCAATGTGTCTTTTATCGTAACATCTTTTTAAAAATTTAAATATCCAATGTAGTTTTTATAATTATACCTCATAAAGAAAGGAATCCACCACTTATAGTAAGAACACAGCAGACACACTGCTTTAGAGTCCTTTTTTCTCCCAAACCTAAGAAATGACAACCAATATAATGGGGATAAGATATTTACTAAATATTTCTTTAAAAGTGAAGAATATCTGTGCAATAAGATGTGAAGCCTATGCAAGAGAGGCTATGCCATGTGCTGGGTGGTACCTGACACATAGCAAGTGCTTAATTAATGCAGTCCTGATTCTTAGTATTATTACTGTTCACTCAAATTTCAGTGTTAAAATGAACATAATTGAAATGACTCATGTTCCAAATATAAATCCTTCAGAAGGCAAATTTTCAATGATATAAAAAATGAAGAAGGCTGGAGACATGAAGTTAGAGTTCTCAGTGTTCCCTGTGAAATGGTAATGACTCATCTTCCTCTTTGTCTTGAAGATGTTTCACGAAGATGCGGCCGGCGGTTGGCAGCTGGTAGCTGTGGATGTCAACAAGCCCCAGGGACGCGCCCCAGCCTGCCTCCAGGTGCAGTAAGCTGCGTACTAAAAATTTAAAAGGTCTTTGATTTGCATTTTGTACAAGGGAATCCACCCAGATGTAGGGTCCAGACATCAGGGGCAGTATTTCACTCCACCTCATGTTCCTGGGACCCGACACCCCTTTAGCTGTCCATTAGGGATTCGTCCAACGTGTGTACAGAGGTTAGAGAGTTAGTGCACACTCCGCAGGCTCAAATCAATGAAGAATTCTGTTGCCATATTAAGTCTGGTCAAACAGATTCTCCTAAAAGGCCTAATTATTTGGAGCCAAACGTGCTGGTCACATTTCACTCAGTACTGCATTGCACTGAGTACAGGGAGACATGTTGTCCTCCGGCTTACAAGCTCCCCAGCTGTGTGATGTCAGGGTGCTGTGTCCATAGCCAGGGGGGCCTGTAGCAAGTCAGAGGGCATGGGAGTGTCCTGGAGGAACCCTCAGGCCCTTAGAAGGTGGGGCCTCCAGTCCCCACCCCAGAGCTTTCTGGGCTCAGCCTCTGCTGGCCCCGAAGGCCCGGCACATGCCTTCATCTCTTCTGCACTGGGCCACACTGACATCTTCTCTTGCCAAATACAGAAAGTCATTGAAAACAACATAATGATTTGATATATGCCCACATTCTGAGATGACGGCTACAGCCAAGCTGGTAAATACAGCCTCCACCTCACGTAGCTCTGCGTATGTGTCTGCATAGGGACGTGTATGTGCTGGATATGTTGGTAGCTGTGTGTGTGTGTGTGTGTGTGTGTGTGTGTGTGTGTGTGTGTTTGTAAGTATGTGTGTCTATGTTTGTAGGTACATGTGTGTCTGTGTGTGTGTGTATGTGTGTGCATGTGTGGTCAAAGCATGTAAGTTTTCTTTGAGTATATTTCAAATATACAATACAGTATTGTTAACTGCGACCACTGTTCTGTACAGTAGATTCCCACAAAGGAATCGTAATGAGAAGTTTGGTTCTGATTAGTGCTCATTTGCAGTACGCAAGATCACACTGGTTGTGGGGCACTGGGCGCATCTTAATGTCCTCTGTGTCACATGCCCCTCTCCTCCCTCCCTGCTGCTTGCATCCCTTGGTCCCTTCCCATTTGCAAAAGAGCTATTTCCTTTTCCTCAGTTCTTTTGCTTCAATCCCTTTCCCTCCTCCATCCCTGTATCCCTTGATATAATTGTCATTGTAAAAGATCTCCCTGTTTCTTATTATTATTCATTTTGCTCTTTAGTCGTATCTTGAGTTTCTCAGATAAGAGAAACCATACACTATTTAAACTAGTGTGTCTGATTTCTCTCTCTTAGCATTGCCATCTCAAGGTGCGAATGACTCAAGTTTATCCTGCTTTAAGGCAGAATCGTGCTTCGTTGTGTATAAACATGTTTTCTTTATCAACATATCTGTTGCTAGGCATAGCTTTCCATTTCTGCACCCCGTATCTAGCCCTGGTCACCACTGTTCTATTCTCTGTTTCTGTGAGTTTGACTTTTTAGATTCCACATACATGCGAGGCTGCACAGTATTTGTCTTTCTGTGTCAGGTTTATTCCATCGAGTGTCATGTGTCCCAGGTTCATCCATATTATTGCAATGGCAGAATGTATTTATTGTGGCAGAATAATTTTCCATTTTCTATCAGTGCCACATTTTCTTAATTCTTTTTTTGTTGTTGTTCATTTCCTGCCTTTCCCTCCAACCCTTCTTCCCCTTCCAATCTGTAAAAACTCTATTTCCATTTTCCCCCATCCATTCTTTTTTCCTCTTTTTTTAAAAATTACATTTATTGGTACAATCTATATATACATAATGATCACATTCATCATAGGGAATTTGTACCTGTGCATGATGTATCTTGATTCTTTTCTCCCATTTACTTCTCCTCCCTTCACACACTCTTCCCCACCTTATTTACAAAGTTTTATTTCCATTTTTCCTTATTTTCTCTCTTTTGTTTTGTTTTCCTTTCCTTCCTTTCCCCCTCTCCTTCCCTAGTTCCTGTTCCCTTTTGAAAAATTTCTTCTATTTCACAATACCTATTATCCAGTTTGGTCTTTATTAACACTTTCAGTCTCTCACACCAGAGAAACAATGAAATATTTACACATGTGTATCTGATTTATTTCACTTAAGATGTTGTCTCAAGTTTCATCCATTTGCCTAAAACTGTCTCAAGTTTATCCTTCTTTAAGCTGATTAGTACTCCATTGTATAAAAAAAATCGTCTTCTTTATCCATTCTCTCATTCATGGTCATTTGGGTTGTTTCCAAAATTTAGCTTTTAAAAACTGTGCTGCTATAAACATGGATGTGCATATATTGCTGTGATAGGATGCTTTTAATTCTTGGGGGAAGATACCAAAAAGGGGAGCAACTAGATCGAGTGGAACATTGAGTCCTAGTTCTCCTCACTGATTTCCGTAGTGGTTGCACCAGTCTAACCTCCCACCAACCATGGAGAAGGGTTCCTTTTTCCCCACAGCCCCTGCAGCATTTGTTATTGACTGATTTCTTGATAACACACACTCTTTATGGAATGAGATGGAATCTCAGCATTGTTTTAATTGCATCTCTCAAATGACCAGTGATGTTGAACATTTTTTAATACATTTATATGCTGTTTGATGTTTGTTGAGAAGTGTGAATTCATCTCAGATGCCCATTTTTGAATTGCATCTTTAAATTTATGGCATCTGATTTTTTTCCAGTTCTTTACATGTTCTAGGTATAAATCCTTTGTCTGAGGAACAACTGACTGAAATTTTTTCCTACTCTGTGGATTGTCTTTTCACTCTGTTGGTGATTTCTTTTGCTGTGCAGAAGCTTTTTAACAAGATGAAATCCCAGTTTTTGATTCTTTGTAATATTTCCCATTCAATTGGCATTGTTTTTTTGCACTGCAATTATATGGGTTTCTTGAATATTTTGGATTTTATACCCTTTAAGACATAAAATTGTATTTTTCCCCATTCTGTAGATTGCTTTTTCATTTTATTGCTCATTAGTTATTTCTTGCAGTTAAAAGAATGGAGAAAGCAAAGAGGAAGATTGTTCATGAATATTGACAGTATTAAAATTATTTTGTGATTTTCTTTCCGTTCTATACTTGATAATGACAATGTTGCTAGTAGGTGGTGATTACAGCTGCCTCTACGGCTGTCACTCTGGTAGTAATAACATTAGTAACTGCGCTGGTAATGGTAACTGTTAGCATCCGAGGCGTCTTCACCTACATTACCTGCTAATCCGTCAGCTGGTGCTTACCGCTCAGGAATTGTGCTCCGGTTACTGAGACAGACCTTCAGGAAGCAAACACAGTCCCTACCCTCCCGGAGCGTGCTGTGTACATCAGGGTGAGAGGGAACAAGGCAATGTCAAAGTAGCGAACTCGAGAGAAAAGAGGATTTTGAAAAACCTAATGCAGGACTTTCTGGGACTATATCGTTTAGAATCGTCTTTGCCTAAGAGGTCAGGAAAAGCCTTGTGAGGTAGAAAAGTTTAAGCAAAGACCAGGAGAATGAGAAAGGGGCAGCAAAGGAGGAATTCACTATGACCCCGAGATGTGGAGACTGGGGTGTGTCAGCTTCTCACAGGTGAGAAAGTGGTAGAAATAAACTGTAGTGTTAGAGCTGCTCGCACTAGCTAATTGGAGTCCCTTGGGAACCAGAATCCAATGCTTTAAGGTCTATTAAATACTGATTAATTGCTGCCCCTGGATTTTGATGTGGAATTAGGAAGCCTGTTTATCATAATGACTTGAAGATGAAAGGGAATACAAGGCTGTGACGAAAACACTGAGCAGGGATACAGGACGGTGAACCCTGGTGTGATGGCGGGAAACACTGTGCTGGGCATGTACAGATGTGGTTGCTGTGCCTTAAACACGTGTTAGGAACGTAGCAGACATTTGGGAAGCTCAGCAAATGTGCGTCATGGGATCAGATAAGGAAGAAGTCAGAAAACTCAACTCAAGTAAGTTCCGCTCAACTCAGCCTCACATTTGGACTTAAATCAAGCTCAACAGAAGGACCCAACAGTCATGAAAGAACGTAATGAAAAGAGGGATGAGCATGGGGTTGTCTGCCATGGGCAAGAACCAGGGGAACAGAGAGAGAGAGAGAGAGAGAGAGAGAGAGAGAGAGAGAGAGAGAGAGAGAGGAGATTTCCGTGTCTGAGCAAAATCATAATTATTATTAAAAGTAAAGAGGTAAGCAACATATTTAAGATGAAACAGCGGTCATATGTTTGCTGGGTTTTGCTCGGGATGGATGCTATCTAAAACCAGATAACAGGAAGAGTTTCACTTGAAATTTCCCTCATGGTACAGAATTAGAATCATGTCTCACCCCCAAGGACGATTTATTTTTGTTTGCTTGTTTTTCATCACTGGATGTTGAACTGAGGGCCTTTGCTCCAAACAACAGCCCAAGTGCTTTTTACTTTGAATCAGTGTCTCTATCACTGTTTCTATGTTGCCCAGGCTGGGCTCAAATTCACTATTCTCCTCCTCCCTCACCCTCCCAGAGTGCTGGGACTGTCGGCCACTAGGCCCAGCTGTGTTTTTCTTTTATTTTTAACACAAGCAAAATGTCACTGTTTTCTTATTATTAAAAGTTAACTGTAGAAAAACACTCAAAAGGAGCGTTGTCCTTCCTGCATCTCTTCCCTCCCTCTCCCTCCAGAGGCTGCATAGAGTGGTTTCTTCTCAGGCATCTGTGTTTGTCCCTACATTTACACATTTTGTCTCTATGAAAAAGCATTTCTGCCTCTGGGAAGCCTGACATTTTCATAGTTTCCTCTTTTCTCTTCTCACCTCCTTCTCCATTGGAATACAACTCAAACATCACTTTGGAAGGAAGTCTTCCTTGTCCTCAAAAGAAAGGGACCTCGGTACCATGTCTCAGTAGCACATCTATCATCCTGTACTTTTCTGTGTACTGTCATTTTAATGAAATAAATTTATATTTTTATTTATTGTTGATTATTTCTGTGACCTATGGGCTCCACAACATGAGACTGGCCTCTGCTATTTATTACGTCAGAGGATGACCAGGCAAAGGCACGAGGGAGCATCTGGCCTTGCAAAAGGCCCGTTTGACGCCTTGCTGAGAGGCTCGTTGTCCTGTTGAAGTGTCTCTGGAACTGGAGATCAAATCCACTGGGGCTATAACAACCATTTTGATTTTTTTTAAGTTTATTTCTGTGTTCCTGTCTTTGGGGGCTAAACTAAGCTGTGCCTTTGCGATTAATTCCCAGAAAGCACTTCTCAAACACTGTGTGTCTTTGGGTGATGTTGGATAGTTTTGTTAGCTTGTGTCTCCCAAAAGATGGTAGCAGTGTCCTGGCGGGGCATAACTCTTTTACTTCAGAATTCTGCTCATCTTCTTCAGAATGTGAAATAAATGGATCCATGTTTAAAAAATATGGTGTTAGGGGTGACACAGTTGGAACAAACCCAAGCTCATTCTATCTTTATACACACACACACACACACACACACACGCGCGTGCGCGCGCGCGCGCACACGCACACACGCGCACACACACACGGGCACACGTGCGCACGCACACACGTGCACACGCGCGCACACACACAATGTATCCAAATGCAGTGTTTAAATATCTGTAATTAAATTGAGTTTGTCATTTTGTAATTGTTGATATAAATTAGAAAAATAAGGAATCAGCAATATCTGAGAGATGGCACAGGGTCCCTATTGACTATGCAGAATTGTTGCTTTTCTCCTTAGAGTGGAGCTATTTCAAAAAATTGATACAAAGTTTAATAAATAGAATAATTTACATGAAAATCCACATCTCCCTCTGATCTCATAGAACGATCTGATAAGACAAGGCTCACATTTCCACCAGACTGTCATTGGCCAGAGCTGAGTGGTAGGTGCCACATTTACCTGGGCATAGAATCTCCATTTTGCCTCAATCTCCCCATTCTTCATATTTTCTCTGTAATCTGCTTTGTTTATCCATGAGTCATACATTTATCTTTCATACAGTAGGAAGATACTTCTCTTTACGTATAATTCTACAGTAGGAAAATAATTAATGAATGTGTGAAACACACAGACATGCCTGAATAGAGGGTATTGTTAGGATGCCCTGTGCTAGCAGAACATACTAAGAAATGAACTGATTTCTGCCCGCTTTTCTAATCTGTGTTTCCTGCTGTCTTCCAATGGTCATTTGTTTGAGTGATCATGAAATGAGTTATAATAATGTGATTTCAGATCACAGAGATCTTACAATGAGTAATGTGTGAACTTCAAAAATTTATTTCCATATATTTTATAGTTTTGAAATTTTCAAATTTTAAATGTATAACCCAGCTAGAAAAAAATGAAGGCTTAAATAATGAAAGACACAAAAAATTATCTCTGTCATTTTTTAGTTTAACTAGTATTCTTCATTAGTGGATTAACTAATGTTCTTTATTAATATTCTTAGGGTTTTTTTTCACTTTCTGTCCAGCTTTCTGTGTCTTTGTCAATTTATGGGTTTGAAAATCTGTCTTCTCCAGCAACTACAAACAATGAGATAATTTAATAAAATCATATTAATTGAAGTGGCTTAATCTTGCCACCCCTGTTAAATTAAATATGTGATACAACTGACTCTTCTGTGATATTGGGTATCTGATATGTAACAATGCTCTCTCTCTCTCTCAAATCAATTAGAATTTTCAGGGAGCATTAATTAGAAGAAAATATACAACTAATGTTTTGTTTTTCTGTATTCCCACTGCACATACATACACTAAATGTCACAGATAATACGGTATTTGTGCTGCCTCTTTACATGTACTGGTTGTGGAGATAGAGTAAAATGAATTAGAGTCTTTTACAGAATAGTAGCCTCTATTGAGCCATTTGTAAGGTCTGCCGCTTGAAAGTATACAAATTCAAATTTCCCAGACAGAAAAATATAATTATAATCATGGCCATAATTGTAACTAAAATGGGACTCATACTCAGGCATGCTAAGAAAGGATCCAACTTGGTGCCCATATCTTTTCTATTTTCACAATAGATAAAATTTCATATGCTCCTAAATTTAACAGCAAAACCCTAAGTTCAGAGAAGAAAGACTGTTGAAGTGGTGGCCAGCTCTCCAATGACATTCGTTGAATATTTTGAGTTAACATAATATTAATTATGTTCTTTTTTGCTAGGACAGTGCCCATGTTCATCCAATTATTAGCGAAATTCGAGTCATGTTTAATGAGATACTTATCCATGCCCAATATATGCAATACACAATAAATTCACTCAAATTAAGAACAAACAGGCACACGCCCTGTAACTCCTGAAATGCCCCCCCATATCCTGCCTGGAATGTTCTCTCACTGCTGCCTCCACTTCCCTGCGCACTGAAATCTGCTTACCGCTCAGGGCCCCCTTTGGTTCATATTGCAGGGCTGCCACGGAACAGGAGACCCGGGGAGCATGGAGAAACTGCCCCCAGTGCTGCTTTCCCCGCCTTTCTGCACTGCAGCGCCTCCAACACCCAGCTCTTAACGTGGCCCTCTTGCCTCCCATTTCCACCTCCCTACCCACGGTGTTCTGCTCGTTCTCCAAAGAAACACCCAGTACAGTATCTTTGAGGACAGATAAATCATACTATTCTGGCTCTTAGAGAAGAGACAGACATATTTGGGGACAGACATATTTCAGCTGTGCTGTTTATTAACGGTATGATATGTTTATGTGAAACAGGGATGGTAATGCTTCTTTCTTGGGTTTGAGAGCATTAAGTGAATATTTGCATTTTGCTTAAGAATTGCTTAGTTTCCAGGAACAGATTGCATGCTGAAAGACAGCATCTCCAGAGGGCAGAATCCAACCTCCCAGGTGACTTTACTTTCTGTTCCTTTATCTCCCCCTGTTTGGGTCACATAGTTTCCTCCCTGTTTCTCTCTATGATTCTGTCTCTATTATCTCACCTTGAACACTAGCTGCACTTGGTTCTTAAATGTTACTCAAACACAGCTGGTTATGCCTGAGTTGGGTGACCTCAGTACTCCTGTGGGTTCGCAAACTGATGGACATTTGACTCCTTTTTATAAAATGGTGTGCTATTTGCCTATCACCCATGGTCATCCTTCTGCATACTTTAATTCATCTCTAGGAGACTTATAATACCTACTGCAATGTGAATATTATGTAAATAATTCTTATACTATACTGTGTAGGGAATAATGGCAAGAAAAAGAGTCTCCCTGTATTCAGTAGAGGTGGAATTACTTTTGAAATGTTTTCCATCTTCAGTAGGTTGAATCCATGAATGCCCCATGTGTATAGAAAAAGGGACCAACCTCCTTAGATTGTCCCATAGCATAAACCCAAAGTAATATGAAACCTCCCTTCTTACTCCCACCTAAAAACCTTGCCCCCATCTCTGTCTGCTAGACCCACCACTCACCCACTGTCATCAGCATGGAGGAATGGCTGGAGGAGGGACATAACTCTTTGATGATGATGACATTAACTAGGTAGATTTAACCTCAGTTAAATCATAGCCATAGTTTTGTCTACTAAATCTTTAAGTCTCACAGTACTTGAGAAGTATATTAAAGATTAATTAGACTATGACTTTTTGATGTAATAATAACTTTAAAGGACATTTTCTTTCAAGAAACACCTCATAGTTCCCATCCACCTACAAATGAATGACTTACAAATTGATGGCATTCAGAATATATTAAATCATTTATTTGCATTTCATGTATGTCCATGTATATATTAAGAAATAGACACACAGATATGAAGAATTTCTATGTGTCTACTATTAGAAATAATAATGGCTAACATGTATTGATCACTCATGTGTTAGGTCCACAGGGCTTTGTAAGTACTGCATTAAGTTCATCAGTCCTTATAGTCACACTAGAAATCCAAGTATACTATGATGTATGTTTTGTGCAGATGACAAGGTACAAGCAGAGAGATCCAAAGTAACCTGATGAACCTCATGTGTAGCTAGTTAGGTCTGGAAATTTCATCTCAGGCAATCTAATATTTCTGATGATTTCATTTTCATCACTGCAAAAATTATCCTTTTATAAAAAAGTATATGACCATTGTGTTTATCCATTCACTTAGTTACTCTTCAGTGGATTCACCTTGGGACTCATTGCTTTGCGTCAAGGACATTCTAAGGCCCTGCTCTCCCTGCCCCTGTACACAGGTGTGAGACTCCTTGTAGCACATATGCCCCAGAGAGCACCTGCTGGGTAAAGAATATGGGCAGTCTGCACTCTGTAAGACATTTCCAGATGACTCCCCGGATAACAGCACCACCTAATAGCATCTTGCAAAAATTCTCATTTGTTCCCATCCTTGTCCACACTTGTTATCCAACTTTTACACTGGGTAGTGTGAAATGCATCTCATAATGTTAAATTTCCATCTCTCTGGTTATAATCTATCTTTGCTGAGTGCTTTTTCCTGTATTCATAGGCCACTTCTGAATTGAGGCAGGGTCACAAGCAACCTGTAAGTAGCCCACTTAACTGCTGATTATTCCAAATGGTTTTTCAGAAGTTTTATCTTCCTAAAGTAGACTTTAAATATCAGGCATAAAGAAAAATCCAAAGTATTAATTTGTGATCATGAATGCATATTTTGTACCCTGGCCATCTTGCGGCAATGTGGAGATTCTTTCAGGTGGTATTTCCAACCCATTTAAAACATTTCTTGAATGTGTGCTTAAGTGTGTATCTCAGAAAAGTGAAAAATGATAATTGATTCTTTTAGCATTAGATCAACCAGTAATGCAGCTTTTAGATGCTATTTTTGCGTGAGCAACATCTGCACCAAGGGATCCCTCTAATACCTGATAAATATTCAATTTATTATTTATTTATTTATTTATTTTGTACTGGAGATTGAACTCACGGCCTCACACTTGCCAGGCAGGCACTGCGCCACTGAGCGGTATCCCTGGCTAGAATTGAGTTAAATGAGTCTCATTCCTGAGCTATTTTCAACCAGGTTCTCAGGAGTTTTCATCTCTTGACAGTTTGACAGATGTGGCTGCACACTTTGAGCCCCCTCCTGTCTCATACCACTGATCTATTATCATAAAGAAAGTCTCTGACAAGAAAATGGAAGTAAAGTATACACGAGACCTGGCATGCTCTTGTTCAGTCTCTCCTGTAGCTTCCCCTTGTACACCTCCCTCTGTAAGATCGGAGGTAACAGGCTTTTACCACAAGAAGATCAAATCAAGGCTAAATGATTACTGCAGTGTGTTAACACAGGTTGAGAAATTTTCCACTGAAGGTGAAGATTGGGAGGAGGTGAACTGTGTGATATGTGAATCTTGAGAGATGAAGCAACATCCTAAGCACTTCATAAAACATCTGCCTCCTTAATGAACCCTCCCACAGACTGGAGGGTCATTCCAAGAATTGATGGAGCCTGTGAGAATTCAGGTCCCTTTCCACCTGCCGACTCCTTCTGGACTTACGGAGCCATGCGAGAAGGCAGTGTGGCCCAGCTAAGATAGGGTGGCACGGGAGCACTTGGGAACACTTGCCCAATCTCTCTGAGCCTCAGTTTCCACACCTGAAAGATGACCTGTAGCAATGACTGTCATGACCATCAGCATATCCTTGCTCCCCTGTGGGACACCTCAGCTTGTCTGTGAGAGCTCCCTTCTCAGATACGCCATAGTCCACCGACTTCAGTGGAACCTTGCTTTCCTTCCTGGATCTTAGAAGTACACTCCGCTCTGCTTAGTTGACTTAAACTCAAGGATAGAAGGGTATGTCTTCATCAAGTAAACATGTTGTCTTGAAGAACAAACCCGTGGCAGAATGTTAAATCCATATGCATCACTTCACCTAGTTACCACTTTGGCAGTGAGAATCCTGAATGCCTCAACCCCTCTCATCCACATTGCAGTGTGTGGTCAGCAACTGGTCACTGTGCTGGCCAAACTGACTCTGAATCTAACACCTTGCGTCCAGCTGTATCTTTGTGACCTTTGAGCAACATCTCAGGGTCCAGCGAGCCTGTTGCAGAGGCACATCTTTTACCCCCCCAAGTTAACCACACTTCTACCCTGCCCCTTCCAGAGAGAAGCCAGCTTTGTTCTGTGTTTCCAGAAACCTTGTTATGGTTCAGATCTCAAATAGCCCCAAAGCGTTGTGTATCTGGAAGGTAATCACATCCGGGGTGTTGTAGTTCAGCTGCGATTAGGAGGTGGGAGTCTGATTGAAAAAGGAAGTCACTGGAGGTGTGACCTGGAAGGGTCTATCTCCCTCTAGCTCTTCCTTCCTCTCTCTGCTCCCTGACCACTATGACCCAAGCTGATCCTCTCCGCCCAGGCCCTGCCACCATACCCTATCTATGTCAGAGCCAGCTGACATAGTCTGAAACCTCCTCAAATTGTGTGGCAAAATTAACTTCTCCTTTAAATTGTGGATGTTGGGTATTGTGTCTCAGCCATGAGGAAAGTGACTAAGACAAGCCCTAAACCAACCTGTACTGCTGTTTGTCATCTGATCTGTCTGCAATTCTGCCGTGAATCCAACCTTCCAGCTTTTTTTGGATCACACTCTTCACCCCATCTTGATAGCTCAGCCCTCAAAATCAGGTCAAAGAAAGCCCCTCCACGGGAAGACCGCAGCTCCCTGATTTTATTTGTCCATGTTTTTCTGTTTCTGTTTCTTTCTTTTCCAATGCCTTCATGACGGCTTCACACAATTGGCACTGAGCACACACGTGTGATTATACAGTTACAGATGATCTCCTGTGCAAGAACTACATGACCTCACATAAGTGTTCTTCCATACGCACTCACATACACATGCACAGCACACACAGGCACACTCACACATGTGATCTCACACGCACACTCATGTTTCTAACAGGTTATAAAACAATTTGCTTACAGGAAAATATTTGGGGAAGAAAGATGAATAATATGGTGTGGTTTACCTTCTCTTTTCTGCTACTCTTTTTCAAGATAGTGGAAACAAAGAAAAAAATATTGTCAAACAGTGATCCTTTGGTTTTATTATTTTTTCATGTCCAACAAACAAGCAAGGTCAGCATTTCATTGTTGAAAAGCCAAGATTTTACCATTTTAATTCTTAGCTCTTTCAAATGTCGATAGTGAAGTCATGTAGGGCATTGAACTCTTAATCCTTAAATTGCAGTTGAGCTAATTGAAAGAGCTCTGCACAGGTTTTCATATTCTCCTCCTTTCTCCCACTGATTCATAAGGGTATGGCTATGAATTGTGAGAAAACAAGGTATTAAGTAGTGTTAAATTGTTGTGGGCATACATTATGACATTGTACTTTGGAAAACACGTGTCATCCTAAATTGAAGCTTTCATAAACAAAGTATACCCTGATTTGAATCGATTCGTGACACACACAGTGGACAGATAATAGGAAAAATTTCATTTTAAGCATTCCTTACTTCTGCTAATATATCCAGATCACTGTGGTCTTAATGACAGTCTCCTGGTGCCCAGGGGTGGCTTTTGTGTGCTTTAATGCTTAGAAAGGCACATTATCTACGGGAGTTCTGTGGTATGATCGGTCCTGATGAGTCTGAATAGAAGAATGGGACTGAGTCCATAAGATCCATCCCAGAATAACCAGAGAAAGCACTTGAAAAAGCCTGTAAATGGTCTCCCTTTCTCATGATCATCATTATTTATGATTACAACAAGAGTTTTCAAGTACCCCAAGACAGACACTGCTCCGTGGAGGTGTCAGAAGAGCCCGAGCAGCCAGAGTGAAGCAGTATCATTTAAAGCATGTCAGCTTATAAAGCAGACAGTGATTTTTGTTCATGAATTTGTGCATTGTGTGAACAGCACTGCCAGTGCTGAGCCAATCAGCTGATCATGGCCAAGCTCACTTCTGTATCAAAGGTCAACCACTCATCAGTTCTTATCTCTGCTTCTGGGCTGGGTTGGATGACTGATGGGACAAAGAGGCTGTCACGGCCCATGGGAACCATGCAGGAGGCTAAATGGGAGTGTGAGCACTGAGTTCCAGCAGCAGCAAGAGTATGTCCTCACCCAAGTGTTTCTCAAGTGTCTGCTCACTTCTCTTTTGCTGTTATCTCACTGATCAAAACAAATCACGTGGCTGAATTCTGCCAAGGGTATGGATACAGGGAAAGGGGTTGGTTCATTAGGAGGCCATGGACTCTTCTGTAGAAACTGGAGAAAACTTGAAAATCACTGGCGTTAGTATAATAATCCACCAGCCTTAGCAGCATTTCTGTTTTGATAAACACATGTTTCTTTTTATTAAAATCTAGTTTGCATTTTAGAGTTAAGAGCTGGTGATTGAAATATGTTAACAGTAATAAATACTTGTTGTCAGTTTTGCAATTTAACTTCTAGCCTATTGTAGGAAAGAGTGAAGGCTATAGTCATGTTGGCCAAGAGGTAAAAAAGTCTTATAAATTTCCTTTTTCTTCTTCCTACAGTTTGACTTCCAGTGTTCAACACTTCCCTTACTCAGATCTCTGTTCCAAGAAAGTGAGAAAACTGTTCTCAGATTGTGGCAGCTCTTGGGGTGTGCACATACATTACAGAATCCCATTGCACTTGTAGGGTGTGAATTATGAGTCCCTTTCTGTCCTGGCTCTGCAAGGACAGGTAGATGGGAAAGAGATTCTGCAAAGATATTTATTGGTCTGTTTTCAGTATTGACATCAATACGCTATTTTTAACACATAAAACAATAATGTGTTGACATCAACAATGAAGCCGTTCCCAAAGGTTCCTGAAACACATGGTCAGGTGTGGTCACAGCCATGACCCCACTTCTCTGGTACCAAATTCTGTCTTAATTACTTTTCTCATTGCTGAGACAAAATAGCCAACACCCAAAGTTAAGAGAGAAAAAGGTTTATTTGGCTCACAGTTTGTAGCCATTTCAGCCCATAGCCAAATGGCTCCAAGGCAAGGTGGCATGGCAGACAAGCATCACAGAGGACAAACAGTTCATGGTAGGAAGACAATGGCAAAGCAAGCAAGAAGGACAAGATGAGCCTCTGTCTATCCCTTATGTTGTTTCTGGGTTACTGGGATTAGGATGGTGCCAAACCAATCAGTGGACTGATTTAGTAACCACATACCCTTGATCTCAGCATCACACACTCTAGATTCAGCCACCTCTGGAAAAACCTCACCTATGATCACATGAGACTTTGGGGGAACATCTAGACACAAACCATGACACTTTCCTCAAAGCATCTGATTGTATCTCTATCTTGAAATCCTTGGTGTGTTTTTCCAATGTTTTATACAGTTACAGAATGAAAGATGCCTGTATGGGCTGAACTCTAGACCAAATAGTCTCATTTATATTCCTGTTTCTATGTAAAAATGTAGATGCTATCACATCCATTTTCTGAGTAGAAAACAAAGACACCAAGAGGTTAAATAAGGCACAGAGCCATGATTTAAA
Organism: Hydrochoerus hydrochaeris; assembly: GCA_004027455.1. Taxonomy (NCBI): domain Eukaryota; kingdom Metazoa; phylum Chordata; class Mammalia; order Rodentia; family Hydrochaeridae; genus Hydrochoerus; species Hydrochoerus hydrochaeris. The sequence goes on from PVLA01001238.1 coordinate 70,579, forward strand.
CTCAGCTCAACCTGTCTTTAAAATTGACATTCTGTTACACTGTGATGATCTTATACACTTCTGTTGGGAACAGACCATCCTCACCTTTCAAATGCAAGCTTCATATAATTCTGCCTTCTACCCAACAACACAATTTTGACAAGGAAACTTCTTCTCATTTGTTTTGGTATATAGAAGAGCAGCAAATACAATATGACTGCTCAAGAGAAGGCAAAAGAACACCTCTTTGGTCCCAAAGCCTCTGACTCTGCCTTCTAACTCTGCACTTGGATCCCTTATCCTCTCTGAGCAGGCTGTTTCTCCACATGCAACAGGAGATAGCAAAAGTGCTCATCTCATAGGATTGTTGATGATTAAATAATACTTTGCACTAGCATATAATATGTTTGAAATGAAGCTTGGTACAAACCCAGTCCTCAGAGAACTTCAGCTCTTATTTTGATGATATATTTTGTTGGTGTCAATTTTAATTTCATGAGGGGCCCTATTCGTACTTGAGTTAGAATTGATAGTCTCTTGAGGACTTCTCTTTGATAGCATCACCCCGAACCTATGTACAAAAGGTGTCCTTTGTTTTTCTGATTGAAGTTGGACTCAGTACCATTATTTCCAACCCACCATCTCATCACACATTTTGATACAAAGCAAGATGAAAGCTTTAGTTTACATTTGTAGTGAAAGATTTTACAATGACCCTGTTTGGGTTACTTTTTTGTCACCAAGACAAAATGCTCAACACCCAAAGTTAAAGGAGAAAAGATTTATTTCGCTCACAATTTGTGGAGATTTCAGTCCATAATCAATTGGCTCTGAGGCAGGGTGGCACATAGTGGCAAAAGATAGCAAAAACTACAAGAAAGAGTGTGAGACAAGCCTATTTCTGTCCCTTGTGTTATGACCAGTCTACCAGGATTGAGGCATTGCCAAGCCAATCGGTGGACTTATCCAGCAATCACCCACCCTTAATTCTAGCATGCTTAATCCCAGCATAGCACTACAAATCAATCACACACTCTAGATTCAGCCACCTCCCCAAAATCCTGATGACAATATGAGAGTTTGAAGGGACAAACCATAGCAGACTCCTCCTGGAAAATCATCTTGGGTGGAATCCTTTGGTCAGGCAGAATCTTATAAAATTGAGCTCTGGTGTACAATCATGTCTCAAAGGAGACTGTTTCAGTGAAAGTCTGTCAAAATTACTGGCAATGCTGTGTGGTTTTCTGTTTCTGCTATAACAAATCCACACAATCTTAGTGATTTAAATCAACACAGATTTGTTACTTTACCATCCTGCAAGTAAGACATCCAAAATAATTTTCACTGGATAAATATTAAGGTATCAGTAATATTGAAGTGCCTTTAATCTCTAGGTTAAACATTTCCTCAAATTTCCCACCATGTAGAAGCCATTTGTTTTCCTTGATTTTGTGAATCTGTGATGTTGTCTTCCATGCCCCCAAATAGGTGAAAAAATAATATATACTTTTGTCTAACTGGTTTAGATAATTCTTGATCTTGGAATTGGATGGAGAAGGAGTTGCCATCAATTTTGTGTTGGTGTGTCCTAATGAACCAAGCTATGTTAGTCAGTTGTTCAACACTGTGACAATCTACCTGAGAAATTAACTTAAAGAGAAAAAAGGGTGTATTTTAGCTAACTGTTTTAGAAGTTTAAATCCATGGTCACTTGGCTTCATTGTTTTTAGACTTGTGGCAAGCAGAAATATCGTGATGGAAAGGATAGTGGAGGAAAGCTGTTCACCTCATAATAGCTGAGAGAGAGCCAGAGAGACAGAGACAGAGAGAGATTCACAGAGAGAGAGATTCAGAGAGAGAGAGAGAGAGATTCAGAGAGAGAGAGAGATCATGATCCAACCACTTCCCAAAAGCCAAACAGCCAACCCCAGCACATGCTTGTGAGGCACATTTCAAACCCAAACTATAACATACAGCATTCAAGCCAGTAGCTGTAATATTCTATCTTAGTCATTACAGTCTTAGACTTCATAAAATTGTGAAGTTGCAAATAATTTTATAGGTCACCAGTTGATGCTCCTCTTTAAGAAGTGTGACCTACAACAGTGCTTCTCAAAGTTGAAGATGCACAGGAATCACATGGAGACCTTGTTAAACATGCAAATTTGGACTCAATAGGTCTGGGATGGGGCTTGAAGTTCTGCATTTCTGATAACCTCTCAGCATGCTGCTGGTCCAGGGAGTAGCAAGACTCTAGAGCATTCCTGACAGATTTTGCTGCCTTGAGGATGATTCTACTACAGTCTGTGATATGGTCAAGTATAGTCTCTTTTTCATATATTAGTAATTGCAACTGTCACACACACAAATGAGTAGCTCTTGGATCAAAGCCAAACTGAAAACATATTTAAAACGTGTCTAATGTTTTAAGCATTTAAAATATGGTGACCTTGCAGTTGAAGAGAACTTCAAATAACTGAATGTATATATAAAGTCAGAAAATTCATGACAAATATATATATAAATGTAATGCACACAATTATGTATATACATATATATGCAGATATGCAACCCATATATGAAAGTGTACATCTCTTTTATAAATAGATAGATAAGCCCTATATATTTATATTGAATAATGAAAATTTGGAAACTCCAAGTTGTGTAATATTTTATGCCACTGATTCAAATTTAATTTTTTCCTTCATATTAAATTTTAAAAGAAAATAAAAGTTGGATGAACAAAATTTAAAGTATCCTTTACTCATTAACATGAGTCATAATACAATGTGGCCAGCCCTCTCCTGTTTCAGAAACTGATGGCCAGTTTCAAATATAGGTTGAATTGAACTGAGTATTTAAATTTACCTGCTACTCTGGTTTCTCTTCAGATGGAATAAATCTTTTGCCTTTTAAATTTAGCTGCCGCACATACTTATCACCTTAATTCTTATTTAATGTTGGAAAGTTACTACTTTGGAAAAAGTCAACTAAGCAGTGGTGATTATAGCATATCAAACACCCTTGTAAGTGATTATTTTAATGACTCTGTACCAACAGGAACACGTAGACATTCAGACAAAAAACAACCTAATTATAATGACAGCACCAAAGTGAAGCTGTGACAGTTACAAAACCAATTTAAAAGTTTTCCTGACAGCCATGGCTAAAAGCTTTGTTTGGACCGTTCTGTAATAACAGTTTACTTAAGACACAAATCCGCAGCCAAGGAAAATAGAAAGTGAAAGTTATGTCTTTCCTGTCAGGCAGATAAAATGGAAATCGGTTGAAATGTTTTTAATAGAACATTACATTGAAAAGAGTATAGAAAAGGAATAATAGTTATGGAATGTAACTCTGACAATGCGAAGAAAGACTAAATAACAATAAAAATTCTAATGAGAATAAAAACTTGTCAACTGATTTGCTTATCTACATTATGAAGGTCAGTAGCTCCTGTGAGTCCGTGGATGTGTGTAAAAATATGGTGATTGGTAGTTCTGGAATCTGATTTTGTATTACCTATAAAATAAAGAGGCAGAAAAAATGGGTTTAGCAATGTAATAGCCAAGATAACAGGAAGCCTCACTAAAAACCTTTCGGGGACTCTGATACCTCTCAAATTATTAGAACTTTATCATCATTATTTATTTCCCTTGGTTCTGGACTCATTTAGACATACAGTAGAATTAATTCTTTGACCTTAAGAAATTAATTTCTCACTAAATGACAGAAAAATAACCAACTCATAGAATTGCATTTTTTCTGAAAACATGCTTGTCACATGCAAACACTGCCCTAGGCACTTAAATATTGACTCATTTAAAAGTAATAATGACCCCCTGAAGTAGGCAGCTTTATGCTTATTATATAAATGAGAAAAGTGAGGCACAGAAAGGTTTAAGTAAATTTCCCAGGGCTACAACATCAACGAAGAGTGGAGCAGCGTCTCTAGGCAATTCAGCCCAAGCCATGCTGTTAATGCAGAGTATGTGGTAGTGAAGACACCGTGAAACACACACAGATGCCTGTAGATAGTGGTGGGGCTCAGGGGAGATGGATCATTGGTTCATCCTGTTCATAGGCTGTGTGTATTGCCCTTTCCAAGAGTCTGGAAGCCACAGAACAGGAGGGACCAAGGAGGTAGCACCAGTCCTAGACTGAAGGCCCAGAAGGTCCCTGGAGGGTCTCTGGTATGAATGCACACGGCAAGACTGAAGTCCACAGTGGTGGCAGTAGCAAAAGAAGGACCTGCTCAGGGTGGAGCTTTCCAAAACAAAGGCGGACTCCCTTCTCCTTCTTCCCCTTTCAGTCCATTGGGGCTGCAATCAAGATGGGTCTTCCCGCCTCGGTTTGCCGCCCCACATGTTAGAAACTCCCCAGCAGATACTCCCGGAAGTATGATTTACTAATCTGCTAGGTGTTCCCTAATCCAGTCCAGCTGATACATCGTGATCAATGGTCACACTGCATTTTGGTTGGGCTTTCTCAGTTGCAAAGCCTAAAGAGCTTTCAGGTCAGACCAAACAGTAAGAGTCTGTGTTTATCGGTACCTGCAAGAAAGGAGACCCAGGCATAGGAGTCTCGTGTGGCTGATCCTGTGCAGTTGTGACCACAGGGCAATGTGTCAAGTGCTTGGTGCTGTCCATGGTGTCTCCTCCTCTATAATCCAAGTTTGTCACTCTCCCCTCTCTGCATTTAGATATTCTTTACAGCTGGGTAAAATATCAGAACTAACCTTAAATAAATGAGTACAGAGCCTAGTTCTTCTGTTACTTGTGTATGATCTTCAGCAGATGAGTTCTCCAAGCTCTCTGTAAGACATAAATCAGATGTGTTATTAGGTGGGACATGGTGAAAATTAATAAAGGCAAAAAAAATGTTCATATAGAATGGCCTGGGACATAGTAAGTATCCAATACACTCAGTCAGCCATTGTGATAGTGTTCACCTTATAAGTGCCTAGTTGTCTCTCTCTCAATGAAGACAATAGACTTGAAGTGAACTTGAGTGAAAATGCTTGGTCCAGTCTCAGTGCTTGTGTTACAGTGGGAAAATTAACTTCCCTGAACCTTGCTTTCTTTATCCAAAAAATGGCATAACTTCTAAGTGATGCAATGAATTTTAGTGTAGGTAAAGTACTAGAATAGTAGCAGGTGCAGAATAATTGTGCTATGGGCAATCAATTATTATTAGTTTTGCTATCATTTTCAGTGAACCTATATGAAAGCAGTGAGTAAAATCAAATAAAACTTAGGTTGATCCTGCAATTCCAGTTTGATGACTATCTCTAAAATGTTTTCACCCTCAATCAGTTTCTCTACTAGCACAGAATAAGTAATACTTGTTCTGTAGTTGCATCTTTTTGAAGAGTAATTTCTCCACACAGTCAGAATTCGTGATAAAAACTACCTAGCTAGTCCTTGAGAATGAAGATGCAAACTGTACACAAATTAAAGGCAGTATTGCTTCCATGTTTAATGCAAGGTCTCTGACAGTATTTTCCTGCTCATGTTTTGACTTCTCAAAGAAAAAGATGCTTTTGTCACCCTATTCAGCAGCAAGAGACACTGACCAAGTCATCTTCGAAGCACATTTTTCACAGCAGCGTATCCCTGAGTTGTTGCTAGGGGTCTCAGAGGGACCTCTAGACACAAACCGTAACAGGTTCCTACTGGAAAATCACCTTGGTGGGATCCTTTGGTCAGGCGGAATTTTGTAACAAGGAGCCCTGGTATACAACCATGTTTCAAAGGTGTTTTCTCTGTTAAGAGGGTACTGTTTTTGTCTCCCCAGAAAATGATGCGGTCATCAGTGTTCCACATGTTTATCCTGAGCATGGTGACTGTGGACGTGATAGTTGCAGCCAGCAATTATTACAAGGGAGAGAACTTCAGGAGGCAGTATGATGAGTTCTACCTTGCAGAGGTAAGCAGCTGACTGCACTGTGCCTCTCTAGGCCAGGTAAAGGCGGACTTCAGAGAGGGCCACTGGTGAATCACCAAAACCGATTCACTGTCTGGCTATTAAGGTGATTCCTCGGGTCCCATTTCTTCTCCTCCAGAGCCTGGGAAATCTCTCCAACAAGTTATGTTGCCAAGGCAACGCCTCTCCCCTGGGTTTCACCTACTGAGCTTGCTATTTCCTCTCTCGTGTTCCCTCCCTTTCTTATGTTGCATTATCCTGTTTCCTACTAATGTAAGCAGCGCAGAGTCAGAAGATTAGAAATAATTGAGCCAGCTCAACAACACAAGGAGGAGAATGAAGGGAAATGTAAAGAGATGAAACAGTAATTACTGCACTAGAAACTGCTACAGTCCCACCTGCACTAGCATCAAATCACCACAAAGCAGTTATATGTCTGTGGTGATTCGCTAATCACTTGAATTTGTCTGCATGGATCATAGCATCACATGGTACCCCAAGCATTTGTACTTAACTATGTGTCAACTAAAAATCAGATAAAATATAAGGCAAAAATATGAATCAGTAGCACATAGGCTTAGTGATTATGTTAACATCTATCTAGTACTATATAAGCCACACAAGGGTAATTATTATAGTAATTATTACTGACTGAGTGATTTTGTTAATATTTGATTCTTAAGTATTTTTAATAACTTCCAGTGACTAATTTTTGTCACTGTCAGAAAAATTATATCAGAATTCAATGGTTATATATTTATGGGAAAATGTTGACTGACATGGAGAAACCCATTTATCATATGCAGAACTATGCAATATTTTAAGAAATCTCTTATACAAAAATGTATAATTAAAGGTAGAAAACTCACAATTTAATTACATTCATTGCACAGGAATTTTTATAAAAATTATTTTTCAGGGCCAAGGGTTTAGCTCAGAGGCATAAATGCCTGCCTGGCAAGTGTAATGTCATGAATTCAATCCCCAGTACCCCAAAAAACATTATTTTTCAAATACTTGAGTTTGCTTAGATGCCCAGAATTCTCACAGCTCATTAAAAATGAGTGAACAATGAAATGCAGTCCACCTACTTGTGAACTTTTCTGAAAAACATTTAGCTGCTACATCTATTCACTGTGAACACCTATATAGATATCAAGAAACACTGAAGGAGGCACATCTGAATTCCTGTCCTGGTGGAGATTTGTTTCCTATACAAAATGTCATCAATAATAAACTTCTGCTGTCTCTGTGATGTAACACTTAAAAAATAGCTACCTGCTACATAGAACTTACGGTCTGTCAGAAATACAGATGGTAAACCATGAGATTTTCATACATGGTCAGCTAATGACAGAGGTTCAAGAAGAGATTACAGCCAGAGCAGTAATGGAAGATGCATAGAATTTTGCTACAGCACACAGAAGATTAAAAGCAGGGCAAACAAAGAGCAATAATACTGTATTCAAGCACATTTCTAACGCAGAGAGAGGACATTGGGGCTGCCGATTTCTGCTTCTCCTGGAATGTAGGAAGTCAAGTGGACATCCAGGCTAATGACAAGCCACTACAATGAGAAACTGTCAGGAGAGTGAGCAAAAGCATAATAAGTAATAATAATATATACTAGCACATAATAGCATAAATAAAATAATAAATAATAGCGATGCAGTAAGACTGAAGGTGTGGCTGAATTTCAAGAGTAGATATTTATGGTAATGGCATTTTAGAGAGATACGTGGCTTTTTTCAGCTTTATGGAAGAAGAGAGAAAAGAAACATTCAAACTGATGCAGTGTTAGGATTTTTTTTTAATCCCCCTGGCTGGGCAGAAGGATAAAGGAATACGGATAACTGACCAGCAGAAGGATTGAAATGAAGACCCTGTGGTCTAGATTGAATATGAAAAGAAGTTAAAATAAGAGTAAAGTTAAAGAATAAAAATAAAGGATCAGAGATCTTCTGTCAAAGAACAGGTGTGAGTGAGGACCAGGAGTCAGAGAGCTGGTGGTAAAGAAAGTGGGCTCCTGGAGTTTACTATAGAGCAACTCCATGTAACTAAATGCAAAACCTGGGGTATGGTTTATTCCTGGAGGGTTTCAAGGAAATGATGGATTCAAGGCAAAAACAAGGAGCCATCATGGCCCAAGTATTGGCTGAATCTGCACACTGACATTGAAATCATCCAGAGTAGGTCAGCTACGTGCATGGGACCTGTGCGAGTGACTGATGGGGCAATGAATAGAGGGCAACCAGGGATATGTCACCTGACAGAGTGCCTCTCAGGGAGTGTTAGGGGGCATCTCCTCCAAGTCTGAATATTATACTCCATGGCATATAAAAGCACGAACACCCAGCTGCTTTTGGAAAGGGCTACAGGGAGAATTCTTACATTTGGGAGATACTTGGCACAAACAAAGACATAGGAAGCAGATTCAGTGGCTAGAGTCTGAGAATATGCAGGAGATTGTTTAACACAGTGAGAAACCCAAAGATTAGCTCTGGGTCAAAACAGGTGGAAATAGTGTGGTGGCAGAGTTACAAGAGTATTAGAACTGGAGACTAAAGATTGATGACCAAATGCCAGAGAATAGACACAGGTGTCCATAGTTTATGAGGATCATGCTAATCTCTCTGGGGGGAGCAATCTGTATGTGCTTCCCAGGAAACCCGGACCTTACTGATGGCACTAGTGTTGCTAGCTCAAGGTGGACTCAGCCATACTCAATCAACCCTGTGGAGGAAGTGAATAAAATACCTATTCCGGGAACAGAAAGGAATGGTATCCTTTTGGAAATTGTAGCTAACATTTTCACATGCAGAATTGGTCTCTTTCCTATTTTATTTATGCATATGGGATAATTTGGGATCACACTGTAAAAACTCCAACAAATTGTCAAATAATTTCTTTTGTAGAATTCACTGATCACTGTTTAAATGCGTTGGTAGAGTCAAGAGGTGGTTGATAAAACCTGGTCTGTTTTGTAAATAATATTAGAAATTAAAACAATAGAGGAACAAGATTATACAGTAGACTCTAGTCTGTATTATGTACTGCATGCCTATTGCTCCTTTACTAAACCAGCAAGGAGACTTGATATTACTAACCTAGGTAGTAAGGTCAGCTCTGGGAATCTACTACATATAGAGCATAGTGTCTGAAGCTAACCTTATGGTATCATGTGTCAAAAGGTGCTAAAAGGGTAGATCTTAAGTGTTCTAAACACATGTGAAATTATTAATAATAGTAACTATGAAAGTGGCCGGTAGAAACTTTGGGAGGAAACATCATTAGTGCTGGTTTGGTACAAGAAATGCTTATTTCCAAATTAATATATTACTTCAATACGACCTTTTACATGTCAATAATATCTCAACAAAGTAGTAAGTAAATCAAGTAACCACATAAATAAAGTAACCAACTGTGAAATCTTGGAAACAAAGCCAATAAACAAGGTAGGTAGTGGTGATTCAGTTCAGTCAAACAGCCATCCAGACCACGAGTGTATTCTGGAACTATTTAAGCATTCAAAATTTTGTTCCCCTAGACTGGTTGATGGGTGTTTGAGTTTCTCAGAGCGTGGTATGCCTTTATTTAAATTATCTTGTCACTTCTCTTTGGATCAGAAACTTATATGTAAGTGAAAATGATTTGTCTTAATGAGTGTGAGTCAGTCATTTTACACCTAATAAAATCCTCCCTTTTTAAGATGTTTAAAAATGGCTATTGTTTAAGCTAGGGGTCAAAAAACTTTTTCAAAGAGTCAAATAAACATGTTAGGCTTTGTGCGCTCTCTGCTCTCAGGCTCAGATAAACTCTGCCATTGTGCAAAAGTGAATGCGGTTGCAGAACAGCTGTGGTCCAATAAAACTTTATTTGTAAAATTTAAGCTGTATTTCAGATCTAGCTTAAGCTATAGAAGCAGAGAGCATTTCAAATAATGTTTGCATGCTTAAATTCAAACATGTTAGTATTAACAATAATAATAGCTACCACTTTGGAGCGAGCTTATAAAGTGCCAAATACTTGAAAGGGATTCTTTATCTCATTGAATCCTCAAAATGTCTGTAATGGCAGCAATTGACAGCTATAGACTATAATGAATATATTTAAAGCATCAGCATTATAATAGCATCTTATTTTTAAGATAGATCAGAAAAGGCCCTGAGCTTTTAATGAAGTAATTTCTTCCTTAGACTTCTGTGTATTCCAGAAAAAAATTATTTAGAAAGTCCAAAATTAGCCACTTTACCAATTAGGAATCAACTAACAGTCTAAAAAGACATCTTTAAGAATAAATTAAGCTGTTTAACTACTTCTATTGTAAAGCTGGGCACTTGTTTTGTTACTTAGGGTTAATTGATCTAAATTTAGAATTAGTTAAGCAGAGAAAACTTAATTTTCTAGCCTATGCATAATCATAAGAAAATAAAGACTGATTTTTGTAAGAGTTTGAATTTCACTTTTCTCTAAGAGAATATTATATCACATAAAATCACAGTTTTATGATAAACAACTATATTTAAAAATATAGTCTTATTTTTAATAACATAAAATTCAACTATTTTCTTCTCTTATATAAAACATATCACTATACGTGTACTCATTAGGCTGTACATTTATTACTGGATTTTGATAAACAGTGCACTGTTCTACACAGGCAGTAAACAAAAATTTAATAAAATGCCTCTTTTTAAGAAACTCATGAAGCCATGGAAGAGATTCAAGGAAACAAGCAGAGCTAACAGAGGGCCCCTGTTTCACCGACAAAAGTGGGTTCTGTTTGTCCTGCCAATGTCCTCCCCAGGTATTGTCTCTGGTTCCTCTGGACCTACCTGAACAGGAAGTTTAGCCCTCCTTTAGCTCCAAATATTAAGTGTCCATAAGCATTTTCATGTTTACCAGTGAAGCCAGAGGAGAAAAGGAAGAGGTCTCTGGCTTCGAACCCCATAGTAATTAACTGAAACTCGCAGTAGGAAATGCCTGCCCTTATGTTCCTTTCTTTCTTTCATTTTTTTTAATCTCTTTTGCCTCCACCTCCATGTCTTCCCAGCTAAGCAGCAATTCCACTCCACCCCGTAGCTTGCATTCTGTTTGCTTTCTCTATGGCCAAACAAAAAAGCCCTGCTATTAAGAGAATCAAAAGAAAATAAAATAACCTTCATCCACTGTTAGCTCTTAGCGCCCCACATTAAATGCTTCTTCCAAATACATTCAGTCTCCCTGCAAAGATTTCAAAGGAACGTAAATTTTTTTTCATCTCATTCCAGTTATAAAGGTCAGGCAGGGAGGAAGAAACACTGAATGTCGCTTTCCACTTTCCGTCTTTGCTTGGTGATGGGAAATCCAAGGTGAATGCAGAGAAAGAGGTGTCCTTCAAACTGTGACTTCAGAGACTTTTTGGACCTTTATAAATGTAGTCACATGAGATTCCTTAGGTTATCTGGTAATATCTTAGGTGAGGTTTGTATCTAAAAGTTAGAAGAAGGGAATATTTTGTCAAAGAAATTTCAATGAGTCTAGGAGAAAAGACTAGATATAATGATTCCCAAGTCAATGTTTTTCTTCACATATCAATTTTAAGTATCAAATTCATGATTCCAATAACTCCAAAATCACTGGCTGTTGCAGTAGAGAACTTAAAACATTTATTAAGTTGATCTGTCAGAAAGAATAAGTCAAAATCTGCCAGAAACAATGATTCTTTAGAACAATTGTAGCTGGGAAGAATTGTTGTCTCTAGAAGAATTACTGTAAAGCCAAAAGTTGCTAAAACTAAGTTAATCATACATTATTAATATTAGGCAGAATAAGTCTGATTCATGGCAGATACCTAGGATATCAAATGAAACTATTAGTCCTCATTTATTTATTTATATTAAAACTGATAAAAGAATAAAAACGATGATACAGAATTTCAAAACAAAATAATAGGAGATTAACACTGGTTAATGTATTGTGTATTATTATCTTCAAAGCGGTTGTTAAGATTACATGATATAGACATGAAAAAATGATCAAACAATTGAAAAATGAAAGCACAAACCATTCTTTTTGATGAACTAACATATCAGTAATATATATATTTATATATATATATATGAATATGTGCACAGACGTTTAATCTTTTCCCTCCTTTTCTCCTTTCTCCCATCCCAGTTGTTCTTTCCTTTTGAGTAGTTTCTTTCCTTTTCACCTTCACAATGTCTATTGTACACAGCCCTCGTTTCTCACATAAGATTATTTTAGCATTTTCTCTATAGTTACCTCTCCAATTTTTTCTTTTAGTTGACATTTCTAGCATTTGAAGTCTGTGACTTTTTTTTACTTCCTTCTTAATTAAGCATTTCTTAAATGTATTACCTAGAGAGAATGACATAGCCAACATGTGTGCATTTATCACTCAGTTTTTAATTAATTAAGGTTTTTACAAAATGTAACTCCCAATGTAAGAGGTGGGGCCTTTGGGAAGTAAATTATGAGTGGAGAGCCCTCATGGGCAGGATTAGAGTTCTTATAAAAGGGCTTGAGAGAGTGGCTTCACCTCTTTTCTCTCCCTTCTGCCCTTTCTGTGGGTGAGGACATGGCATTTGGCTCTTCCAGAGGTGCTGCAATAGGGTACTGAACTTAACAGCACTTTGATCTTGGATGCTCAGCCTCCAGAAAAGTGAGAATCAAATTTCTATTGTCTATAAGTCAAAAAATTAAGTGGTTCATATTTGATTCAGATTGTGTGCTTAAAAATAAATCATCGTGAGTAGAAACTTTCTGTGTACCACCTCTGAATCTCCTTCTCCTAATCTATAGAGAAATGTGTTCCTTATTCCAATGTGTGTTTTATAATAGCATAATCAGTGTACAATTATTTTCTTTCATTTATCATTAATTCTCAAGACAGATTTATGTTGATATGTGTAGCATTCGTTTTCCTAGTTTTGAATGTACTGGTAGTGAATGTTTCAGTTGCTTCCATCTCTTTGCTGTTGAAAATAATGCTTCAGTAAACATTTTCATTTAAATGTTATGCTACTTAGAGAGGCTTTTTTTCCTAGAGAATGTTATCTAGACTTGAAATGCTAGACTGTAGGAAATGCTCACATTTAACTTGCTAGACATTGCTAAATTGTAACTCTGAATGCTCATACCAATTTATATCTCTACTGAAATATATAAGAAGCTCCACTGCTTGCTGAATTTGTTATGTTAATTTAGAATTCTCAATGCAGTATCACTCTCACTTAAGAAACCATTTTTGTTTAATACACACATTTTCTTGATTATGATAGAGGTTCCACTTTTTTTCCCATGTTCCATTGGTCCTGAATTTCCACATCTTGTGAAATTTTCTGTCCAATCCAGATCCTAATTGCTTTTCAGTGACTCAGTATTTAGAGTATATGTTTTCTCCCAGACTTCTGCTTATCTCTTAACATTTTGGGGTGTTGGTATGGTAGTAATGGATATTTTAAGGTACTGTGTACCATGGAAGTATCTCATTTCTCCACCAATTTTGAAAGATTATTTTACAGGATATATTACTCCTGGTTGGGAGTTTTTATGTTTGTTGTTGTTGTTGTTTTTCTTATAGGGCTTGAAAGACTTCATTCCAAGCTCTTTTTGCCTTTAAGATTTGTTTTGAAAAGTCCGCTATAATTCTCATGGGTTTCCCTTCCTAGGTGACTTGTTGCTTTTCTCTAGTGGCTTCCAAGATTCTGTTCTTATGTTGCATATCTGGAATTTTAATTATGACGTAGAGTGGGATGTTTTGTTTCTGATCACTTATCTGGATGTTAATCTATTTTTCCTATGTCTGGAAAGTCTTCTTTTATTACTGATATAAACAGGTTTTTATGCCCTTTTAGCTTTCTTTTGATTTTTCATTATTTCCAATTAATCTTATACTAGTGTTCTTTGAGACACTTAGCAATGGTTGGTCCCATTTTTCATGTTCTCTTATTGTTTTTAAGGTATCTCCCATTAATTTCTCACTAACCACTGCCCTATCTTCTTGATCTGGCAGCTGTCCTCACACAGACACTTCTGATGCCCATACTTTCAGTCATAATTTTAATCTCCTGGGATTCTATTTGGAACTTTTTAATGGACTCCCACTCTTTTCTATGCCAGGCATTCATGTTTTGCATCTCTTTCGTTAGCTCCACTAGATCGGTTGATCATTTGTTTTACTAGTCATTATCTGTGTGCTTATATCTCATTTGAATTCACTAAGCACCTTATTGAACTGTTTTGCTACCTCTATTGATGCCCTTCCAGACATTTCTACTGTGTGTTTGTGATTTCCTTCCCCTTGATGCCCATTTGACTGGCTTTGGGAGAGTTGAGAGCTTTCAGAGGCATTTTGTTAACTTTTCTCTCATGTTTCTCATTGTTTCTTTGTTTGTTTTCTGTGTTAGAGTTTGCAGCTTATTTGGGCTAGTGGCCAGTTCTTCAGGAATGTGCCACAGTATTGTTTATGGCCCCTGCCAATCCAGAGATGGGCAGGCACAGTAGGTAGTAATCATCATGTTACTTTGGTTGCAATAGCAAAGTCAACTACAAGAGTCAAATATAAACAGGGTACTGAGAAATCCTAAGAACCCCTCATGAATCACCCCGAACTGAAGCAAAGAGTCAATGATTTTGGTATAGATACTTAGGCAGCCCAGATGCCAACCCATGGGAAATCAGTGCCCTGCTTTCTGCTGGATGCAGGCAGCAGTGCAGGAGTTCGAGCAAACCCCTGGACTACAGGCTGTGTCCCTCGGACCCACACATCTAATGGTTCTATCCACCAGATCTGGCCTCCTGGCTTAGAATATAAGCCCTGTGATCTTGTTGACTTGGTCTTGAGCATCTCAGAGGATCTCAGGACATAGCTCTCACCCTCTTTAAGCCTGACTCCTAAGGCTGGCTCTCACCTGCTCGCTGCAGTAGGGTGTCACCTCACTGCTGGAGTGAAGGTGTCACCTCACTGCTGGAGTGAAACTGTCCCCCAGGGTATTGATCTCTCCTCAATAGGTCAGTCTTTTGGTTGTCACCTCTAAAGAGAACGAGGATTTGGTAGCTTGGATTTGGTGGTTTGGCCACCGTTTTCCTCTCATATACGAGATGTGCAAGGCAGCTAGTGGTGGTGAGGAGGTCAGGCCAGACCTCTGTCCTCTCCAGTGCAGGCTTCAGGAGGTGACCAGGAGCAGCGGTGCCAGTGGACGGGCTTCTGTCTCCTTTTCTAATTCTTATTTCTCTACTTTTTATTCTTGTGTTGCCCTGACTTAGGCCTCCAATCGCATGTTGAGCAGGAAGGGTTGCACCGGATACCGTGGGCTTGTTTCATGCGCGCTCACCATTTCGTCATTAATGCTCCATGTAGATTTTATGGATGCCTCTTTACATTAGTAAAGTTTGTTTCTATTCCTAAATTGCTATGAGCTTCCCTCATGGTGAGTTGCTTTTATCCAATGTTCTCTATGTCTATCGAGCTGGCCACTTTGGTGTTGTTCTTTATAGTGCAATGTTTTAGAATAATAGATTTTCTGATGCTGACCTGTTTCAGGTTCCTCAGGTACTGATTTTGTAGCATTACTTTTAATACCCAAATAAGTATTCTCCTACTATACTTATGACCTTTTAATCTCTATTCATAAAGATAGTTGTTCTGTGATTTTCCTTTCCTTTATTTTACTGGTCTAGTTTTGTTAGAAAAGTTATATTGTCTTTTTAAATGAAATATGTATGTTTCCCTCATTTTCTCTTGCATAAGCATTTTAAGAAAGTTCTTCTGAGACATCACCTGGGTCTGGTGTTTGTGGTAGTGTCCCTGATGGAAAAGAAATGAGAGACATTGATCAGTGGTTTATTTAATGATTTAATATTTGCAGTTTATTGGCTCTGTGGCTTACTGCTGCTATCTATACAGCTGTTAATTTTAACTAATGTTGCACAGTGACAGTATTCTATCAGGAGGTGTGTCATACTGACATCTAAAGGTGTCTGTGTTGTTTCTTTAGAACTTTTTCTAATCATAGAAGTAAAAGACTTCTGACACCAAGACTCT
The DNA here is from genome assembly GCA_004027455.1 of Hydrochoerus hydrochaeris. Lineage (NCBI taxonomy): Eukaryota > Metazoa > Chordata > Mammalia > Rodentia > Hydrochaeridae > Hydrochoerus > Hydrochoerus hydrochaeris. The sequence continues at coordinate 86,534 of PVLA01001238.1, forward strand.
GGAGTGATGCCAGAGGTCGCAGGTTGGAGCCACCATCCTCCCCAAAATTGCTCCATCGGAAACACCAGCCACAAGCTCATGAGGCTCCTGTGCCTCTAGCACATATGACCAGAGGGCTACAATTCAGGGGTTCACACTGACTCCCTCAAGTTTGCTATTTTGCTATAGGAAATAGGAAAGTGCTATACATATAACTAGATTTTTATTACAGTATAAAAAAATATGAAAATCAGATCAAGCCAGAAGAAAAGAAAGACCTGAGAGAATCCCAAGTGTGAAACTTCCTGCGACCTTTCTGTGGGGTCAGGATATGCTACACACACACACACACACGCACACACACACTGACGCATAGTAACACGCAGAGTATTGGAACAAGGAAAGGCTGCTGAAATTTGTGACCAGAATATTTATTGGGATTTCATTATGCAGACATGAGTTACTGAATCATTGACCACATGCACATGGTAAGACTTTCTGGCATGACCAGTTCCCAAGGATCTTCTCACTGTCATAAACCACCAAGCCCTCCATAAATAACAGAAACTCCTAATATGTAGCAATTTCCAAGGATTTAGAGGCTAATTCTCAGAACTCTGGGGAAAAAAAATAGCCAAGCTCTGTATCTTTGGGTCAAAGAATTAGCTGGGTATAAAACTCATATCAATATGAACAATGTCTATGTACTCTAGGTAAATTTTCTGAAACTCCTTGTGTGTTCCTAATCTTTTATGATATCAGTTTCTTCTATTTCTTTGTTATGTTTTAGTTTCTGCTCTTACTCTTAATATTTTCCCCTTTCCATTTATCTGTTTTGGGTACATATAAGCTTTTTCTGAAAGTTTTTGACGAAACTAGCTTTATCTTGAGTATACTCATATTCTGAACTTTGGAAGTGTGTTTCCTTTCTTCGCAGGTGTCCTCATGCCTTTTAGAAGACTGACGTGCTACCTTACTTTGCTTAGGCAGTTTTATTGTTCTTTTCCCTCTCAGCCCTTCTGGGGTCTCTTGTATTTTCTTAGTGGTGAGTTAGTTGCCTTTCTTCTGATGATTTATGGGACCCAATCCAGAGTCAGGTATTTAAAATGTCATTTGG
>PVLA01001238.1:87729-385298 GCA_004027455.1 Hydrochoerus hydrochaeris
TGTGTGTGTGTGTGTGTGTGTGTGTGAATGTGTGTGCGTGTTCCTAGAGTCTGACTCAGGGCCTTAAGACTGAGCTATATCCCTAGCTCTATTTCTGTTTGTACTCTGAAACAGGATGTCACTCCGTCACTGAGTTACCCAGGCGATACCTCCATTTACAGCCTTTCTGTGTCAGCCTCCCAGAATGTTAGGATTTGCCACCACCTTTGTCAAGAGTCCCTAAGGGAGGATAGTCTGACCTTATTGACAGACCAATTATTTGCCTTGCTGCTTGAGCCCTGTAGCTTCCTATAAAGCCTTAGCCCAGACACTAGCTCTCATTTTTTGGTCCACAGCAGAAAAACCCATCAAGCCTCATCTGAAAAGCTGGAAGTTTCTTGGATCATTTTTCTAATTATCTTGTCTTCTGAACTCCATCTGGGTCCTTGTTTTATCTATCTTTGCAGTGTATTATAAGCACAAAGGTTTTCATGTAGTGTAAACTCATGTATCACCTTATAGCAAATCATTTTTTCTAAAAATCTAATTTCTGTGTTCCTCTGAAGACATTTTTAGGATGTTTGTTAACATGAAATTAGATGAAAAGAAATATTTATTTTAGTTCCAACAAAACCTGACTCTGATATTTGAGTTCATTAATCATAAGAAATGTTCAAATTAAGAAAGTAACCATCTTGCTATATAGCTGCAGTCTTTGTCATTATTGTTAAGTTTAATTTCACTTTCTGGAAAACTTTAAGTAGTTCAGTTTCTTCTGGCAATTACTTTGTTTTGTTCCTAAAGAATGTGGATGGTATCATTCTAAGCAAAATAATACCATAATAATACCAAAATAATACCCAACCATCTGAGAAGTTTGCTCTTTAACACTGTAGAATACTGAGGGAAGCTGAGACAGTGATTTACAAGAAGCTCCAAAATGAGGCAATCGAACTTTTTTTTGGTGTTGTTGAATTTGAATTTCAGTTAAGAGAATCAGGCTTCCAAACTGAAATTCTTGTAAGCTTTATCTTACAAACTTCTCTTGTGATAAATATGAGTTCATTTTCTCATGAATGCCATTCCTTTTATTGAAATTATAAAACAGAGACTGAAATACAAATTTTGGATGCTGTATTTCAAATATCTTTCCACATATGGGCAGTATCTGTACCATTCTATCTTCATAGGCTTCCATGGCAATATCAGTTCGTTTATAATTTGTCATCTGTAAATGTTCATACATTATTCATTGTATTAAAAGGGCAGAGCAATTTCCATTGTTCCATTTATATTAAGCTTGTCATTTTCCATTCAGTTATTCTTCTCCTTACCTTCAGATATTTGGCAGTCATCTTGTTTTACCTGCTAGCCTCACAAATCAATTACAGATTCTCTTTGGCATTCTAAAAGTATGTCTCATTCTTTTAATTCTAAAACAATTATCTGTGCACAATCTATGTGCCTTCCTGAAAGCAAATATGATACTGTTTCTTTCAACTTCTTTAATTTTTCAGTTTATACGTCATTGCTGAACATTTTCTTGAAGGCAGGAAGAATTGTTATAACGCATACTAATAACGCCATTTACATTTACATTATTACAGAATTTAAATGTTTGAATTTAAATAATAAAATATAGTGTTCAAAGATTTGTAAAACGTATCTTTGAATATTAGTTGAACTCTACTACGGTGGCAGCAAGCCATGTGTATCTGCTGAGCTTGTGCGAGGGGTTGAGTGTGGTTGGGTGGTCTCCTCCCAAGCTTGGTTGAAATTTAATCCCCAGTATATTAAGAAGGTGACAATAAATTGTTACCAAATGATTGCTCCACTATGGGGTTTAGACGTGAGAGTTTTGGGCAAGGACTGAGATTAGATCAGATCACCAGGGTGAGAGGTTTATCACTGAATGCCAGTGGCTTTATAAGAAGAGGGAGAGAAACTGGCAGTCACACACATCCCTCCTGTCTATCTCTTTCACATGATGTCCTGTACCATGCTGGGACTCCGCCAGGAGTAAGGCCACCACCCGATGGGGCCTCCTAGACCTTAGAGTAGAACTGTGAGCCAAAATAAACTTTTATAACCCAGCTCGTGATGCTGTGTTACTAGCAGCAGAACACAGACCAGGACAGCATGGATTCTCAATAGGGAATGGAAACACTTCCACAAGGGTGAAAATTTATTCTTGGTTGGTGAGAAGCAAAAAAAAAAAAAATATATTACTCTTATTATGTGTAGAGATAGATATCCAGAGCATATAAGCATATGTAACTGTGGTGCTAAAATTCCAAATGAGGTAGTGATTAGGCACAAAATCTCTTTTTAAAAGCCTCATTTGGAGGAGTGTGACAAAAAAAGGAAAAGGGAAACATTACTTTATGATAGTTGTAAAATAAAAGAAAGAATTTTTCAGTGCATTGTTTCCAAGTAATACAACAAAAATATTTATGCAGTGTGGTTTTTTTTACAAGTCTTGTCTTAAGTCTTCCAAAGGAAATGTCAACTTGAAAGTACTAGCAGGTGGTGGGATATTCTGCAGAAATACTGTCTTTATTTATTGTTGTTAATAACACAATACCACACACTGTATAAGATACAAAGAAAAGAGATTTAGTCTGCCTCAGGGGCCCGGTCCAAATTCAAGGAGTGGTGTCTAGTGGTGGCCTTCTTGCTGGCAGTCTCCCAAAGCACAGCTAGGAACTTCATGGCGGAGAGAGAGAACACAGAGACCTAACCAAGCTCACTCACCATAGCAGACCCACACTCCAGATGAGCTGCGAGCCTATGAGCCCACGAGCCCACTGAGGGGTCATGTCAGTGCAGGGCTACCTGACAGAAAGGACATCTTGGTGTCCACCTGTGCATGGCTGCCTGCAGGTTGTATGGGATTGGCATACAGCCTCCAGATTTGTTTTTTATTGTAGGACTCCCTACAGATACTTAGCTTCTACAGACAACCCTGTCACCTCTCCTTTCACATGGCCAGTGGCAGGATGTGGTCAGGTTCCTCCCTGTCCAGCTCCTGTAAACATTGAGCTCAATGAAATATTCTGGAAGCATCTGCTGAGAACAATCGCTGCAGCCTGCACACTCCCTGCTTCTACTCTGATTCTTCTGAACCCCCACATTCGTTGGAATTTGAATCCTGTGCCAAACCTGTGACCTGAGTTAACTGGTGACCATTTACACTACTGAATTTTCCTACGCCTCTAATTTCTCCTTATAATGGGCTAACCTGATTTACTCTAAGTAAATTAGACTTATTTTATGTATATTCTTTGTCTATAAAATGTTATCACTTTGGAGTTAATAACTGTTTATCAGAAACAGAGTGTTAACTTGTGAAAATTTACAAATTATGTAACAGGTGAAGTATTTGATCCCAAGAGAATCCAAAACCAGGAATTCTAGTAGGGAAATCAATGATAATATAGGCATTTAAATAGAATACATCATGGTTTGCTAAATCTTTTTTAGTGACTTTTATTGTCTTTGAGAAGGACAGAATTACCCTGCCGAGCAAATAATAATGCAAATGAGTCCAGCTGCATATTTTATTATTAATCATGGTCATTTAAAGAACTCAGTCCATCAGTTTTTTAATAATAAGTACAAAGTTATCAAGGCAATTAATAGTACTAACATATTACGAGAGAATTGAGTGTAGTTCAGGCATTTATTAGTTGTATCCTACTTTTTATATAAAAGTCACTTAGAAATGTGGCACCACTCTTTCCTTTGGAACAAGTCTGGAAACAAGGAGGAGAATGATGCTTTGGGTGCCTGCGCCTGCTTTCTCTGATAAGACAGCAGCCAGATCAGGATGGGGAGAACTTAATAACACAGCTGGGTTTTTGTTTCTCCAGACATCCTTTCCTACCTCTAGGGAAGAGACAAACTGCAGAACTACCTTATTTTTTGCAAAGTCAATGCTAAGAAATTCATACTAAGAAGAAATTGTCCCTTGCACAGGCTTGCAGCAAGGACTTGAGTCCTCTCCTCTGGTTCCTGAGGCAGCTTGCAAAGCTTTTCGTCCCCCGTAGAGAAGTCACCTCTTTCTGTCTGTTGCTCCTGGTCCAGGGGAGCCCACAGCACCCTGCTGTTCTCAGTGGATCTGGAAGGAGCATTGCGAGTAGATGAATTACCACAGGTGAAGGGTAAAGGACTTCACTAGCGCTGGGAGATGGATTTTATGACTTCCACCACCAGCAACCCTAGTACTGTCTCTTGTCTTTCCTTTGCTACTGGTCAAGAAAGTGCTAGAAGACAACAGTAATGCACATCAAAAACGTAGCTAAAATGAAGCAATTTTATTCTCCAACAAGGGGCCTCGGAAACTGAGGGGGAAACTCAGAACTCTAAGATAGTTGTTTAGCAGGAGAGTTTCCAACCAAGGAGGACTGATGGAAAAGATCGCAATTTGTCTTTGTCCTAGTTGACTGATATCTTAATATCTCCAGGAGACCTAGGGCACAAAACAGATTTGCTGAAACATCCACCGAAAATCTCAAGAAATGAGGTTAAAAGAGCATAGTCATTGCTGAGAACTAATTCCCAATATGGGTTATTGAGTGGGGGGGAACCTCAAAAAAGTAGTAGAATTATGAGGAAAAAGTGAAACTACCCATCCAGAATCAAATAATGAAGAGTCCTTAAAGGAAAAGATGAACAGAGAGAAGACAAGTAATAATAAGTGAGAGAGAAAACATTTCCCAAACGGAAGAAAAGCTTAAACCTTCAGATTGAAAGGGCTCACCTAATCTCAGAGATTAAATAGAGAAGGCACTATCCTAAATCTATCCTATTTGCCTTACTTGGTTCCAAGCATAAATAAAAAATGACTTTCAGCCTCTGAACAGGCTTAAATAACTTTCAAAAGGAAAATAAATCTACTGTGCATTGGATGACTCATCCACAACATCAGAAAGTAGGACGCAATCAGCCAATATGTACACACCATTGAAAGAAACGAGCCGAGACTCAGGAACTCATGCATCTGTCAGGGTTGCTTTATAGGGAAGGACTACGCAAGCCTGCAACCGTGGTGTTTGTTTAAGGAAATTGCTCCAAAATGTACTGGTCTCAAGATAAGTAAATCATAATCCAGATGGCTAAACAAAATGAAAATGGAAAGGAAAGGAAAGGAAAGGAAAGGAAAGGAAAGGAAAGGAAAGGAAAGGAAAGGAAAGGAAAGGAAAGGAAAGGAAAGGAAAGGAAAAGGGGCATGAGCTTTAGATCGAAATGGAAGATGATAATAAAAATGCCAAATAGAAATGCTTGAGGAAAATAGAGGCAATATATTGAATTATAGTTCTGTACTCAACAAATAAATACAAATATCATGTCAAGTTAAAACTTAAATTTAAATACAAAATAACCTGCCAGGCATGGCAGTGGCGCCTAAGATGCCAGCACTTTGGAGACTGAGGCGGGAGGGTCGCCATGAGAAACAACCTGGGGTACATAGTAGGTTCAAACCAGCTTGAACTAACTGGCCTTATCACTCAAAAAAACCAAAAAATTAAAAACTACAGGAATAAAAATAATCTAATTGTTACTAGAGATGATTTTAAATGTATCCATTCTGTTATTGAGAGAGCCTAGAATTTTAAAACTTTTAAACAGTTCAATGAAATAAATTTAACTTGTGGAAGTAAAATTACTATTACTAATTCTTAATTGATATGTTTTCTTTTTCTAAGTAAAATATTAATGTGAAGCATTCTGGGAGAAAAGTAATCAAGAAATTGAGATATTTACTTATTTGTATCTTTAAAGCATATTTTAATTTTTTAAAAGGTTGAAACACAGGCTCAAAGCAAGCACTAGCCAACCAATAAAGCACAAATTTTAAAACTTTTATTTTTAAGAAGAGACTAGGGTTAGATATATGAGCTATTTCAGAAACATCAGAGATTAAGAGAATGCGACCTCAATGGGAGGTGGAAGGCAAATGTGTACTGTTAAGTTTGCAAATTGGTGAGGAATGGAAAAGCCAGAAAACTGTTTCTGAGTCAATAATAAAAATAAAGCATAGGTTAATTTCTGGCTTCTGGGAATTAAATTGAGGGGTTACAAAAAGCCATGTAGAACATCCTAGTTAGTAATGAGCAAAAGAAAGGAACAAATATTGACCACACTGAAAACAAAGACAAGGGTAAAAGGTGAAAATAGCAACATGATAAATATGAAGCATAATGCTAAGTATAAATTTACTACAATAAACATGAGTCATCTGAACTTTTCTATTAAAAGACATAGAATCTCTGAGTATGTTTGAACAAGATCAAATAGTGTATTACCCCCAGAAAACGCATATAAAGTACCTTCAAAATGTGTTTGAAAATTATCTCTGAGAAACACCTAAAATGTTGAAATATTTTAAAGGCTCAACAGAATGTGCAAAAAGTTAAAGAATATTCTCAAGACCAGCAATTACATATGATGTAAGTCCAGAACGCTAGGTAGGCTTCGAACCTGTGGCTGCCCTGAAGACACCGTAATTCCTGTTACAGGATCTTGTGGTTTTCAGGGTTCCCAGAACACAAAAGGTAGGAGAAATGCAACACAGTAGCGTGACAAGGTTTATTCCATGAATAAATGGTATCAAAGGCTTTCATAACATTTCACTACCTCAATCAATTGAAGGTCAAATCTAAGTAGAATATGAAGTCCTCAAACATGTTAGAAAATAACTACTAAGACCTATTTCAACAATTGCATATAAAAATGAAAGAAACTTGTGTGAAAATAAGGAGCAAATTATTGATTCCTGCTGACACTATGTCATTATTCAGTAACTACAATTATACTATTGTTACTAAGTCATTAGTATAAATAACTCCAAAAAAGTCTTGAAGAAACAATAGCCTTAATTGCAAATTATATATATATATATATATATATATATATAGTGTGTGTGTGTGTGTTTATATATATGTACTTATATATATATGTATATATATGTAATATATATATTCTTCTATAAAACTATATATTCTTCTCTATATATTCTTCTATAAAAACTAGGGGACTTTATCAAAATATTAGAATAAATAGCAAAATCTAGTAACATAGGTATAAAAAGTCAATATTGGGAAATCAATACCTTTTCTTTCCACTGGAACTATCTAGGTAAAAGTGGAGATATATATATATATATGCATAGATAGTCAAAAAGCATATATATGAAACTTTTTGACTATGCATATATATATGAAGATAATTTTTAGCAAAAAATATAGAGAGATACTGTCTTACTCTAGAAAGAATGACTATAAAAAAATAAAATAATAACAAATACTGGTGAGGACATGGCAGAAAAGGAAATTCTTCTACATTGTTGGTAGAAATATACAATAAATTAGTACAACTGCCATGAAAATCAGTATGGAGATTCCTCAGAAACTAAAAATAGAAATTCCATTTGACCCATTCTCCTCTAAGTGTCTTCTAGATAAATGAATTAAAATCATCATATTACAGGGAAACATGTACACCCATATTTGTAGCATTACAATTGCTAATAACTAAATTTTGAAAACAGCCTATATCCCCTTCAACAGATAAGTGGATAAAGAAAGTATAGCACTGATACACCAAGGAGTGCTACTCTGCTGTGAAGAGGCATTCTCGGATAAATGCATACAGCGTGGGAGCCTAATAACACATGCTTGTCAGATGATATTGAGAGAGAGGGAATGAGGGAGAGAACAGAATAAAAGGTAGACAAATATAGTACAAAGTGAGGAGATTTTTTTCAAATGAATGGGGGAACAGGACATGAAGAGGGGGATGGACAAAAAATTGAAGGAGAAAAATGATGAAAATGAAGCTCTTGCAAATGGGGAAGGAGCCAGGAGTTGGAAGAACCAAGTAAGGAGGAGAAGGAGAGGAGGAGTAGAAGATGAAAAAAAGAAGAATGAATATGTGTTATATACATGGACCAACTTCTCATGATAATGTAATTATCACATACTGCAAACACATACTAATAAAAAATAAAATTTTAAGAAGAATTTCTAAAAGAAAGAAACAAATATAGACTATAGTCCAAATAAATAGAAAGACATATGTTCTTGGATATGAAGACTGTATGTTATTCTCCTAAAGGTCCTATTCTATACATGAAAAACTAATTTAAAATTCATAAAGTTGAAGCTAGACAGCTATGACTGTGTGAAATGGATGGTGTTTTGTGGAACAAACACATCACAGTTAGAAACCACATTATCGACCAGGAGAAAATTATTTGCAGTAGATATTGCAGACAAAGATTAATGCCTTAATATCAACACCACTGAAAACTGATAAGAAACACCAAATAACACCATAAAATATTGACAAGGCTATGAAAAATAAAATTTAATTATTTTAAAGAGAAGTTAAATCTGAGTGATCAATACACACATGAACATATGAGAAGCAGTTCCATTAGATTACAGTAGTGTTACTGCAGATTTGGGACATGGGTAATTTTTCTGCATTCCAGGAAGGCAGATGATTTATTATAAATATTTTGAAAGTGATCTCTTAATACTTTATCAACTTTGAAACACACATATGGAGTTTTGTCCCAGCAATGTCAAGTCTGGAAATCTGCTGTTAGATTAAAATAATAATAATAAAAATGCAAAGTAAACTTCCAGTAAATTTTAATATTCAGAGGAGGATTGCGATATAGTCTTGTTTTCGAACTGGTGAAATGTTTAACCAGGTCTCTGGCAATTCCTTCAAGTAGCGCCTGAATGAATGAGTAGGGAGAAGTCGAGTTGTGTAAGTGGTGATCACTATGGGAAGCTACGCAGCAGGGAGAAAGGGTGAGTGGGACATTAGTCCTGTAATCTGGAGGGACAGGCATGAATGTAAGTGAGCTACAAAGTGTCACATAAAATCCAGGCCCTTTCATGTGATTGCACAAGGTTAGAAAAGGACGGAGATGACTGAGTATGGTCAGAGATGTGAATGGGAAACATGTGAATGGGAAACATTTTCTTGTGCACTAAAGGTTATTTCAGCATTAAAATGCATTATTGCCTTCTTGTGTTTTAGAAGATAAATGCCTATTAAAACCAAAAGGCAAGTGGAATCTGTGGAAATAGTAGGCGAGAAGTAAGGCTGAGTTTCTCCTGTATCTGAGTTAACCATCTGCATAGCTTTAATGGCCCATTTCTCACTATTATTGAAATGCTATTTCACTCCACATTTGCCAAATACTAGTGGAATAGAGTACTTTCTGATATTAAATAGTAGCTTAGGAAAGGGGAAGAAAGTTCTCTTTTATTCTTTTCTTTCAGTAAGTCATGCGCTATCATCAAAGAGGGATTTATGTTAACTAATCCCAATACTCTTATGTTTTTAATTAGAAATTAATCCTACATTGCACATTTTAACTCCAATTACAACCTTCATTATAAAATGAGAATTCTTTCTCATAGGACAGGTAACAAAAAATAATGCAATGTCTTTATTGTGTGCATTTTGTGATATTGCTATTTGTAACAGTAAATTTATAGGATTTATATTAGAGATTGACTAGTTGAGTCAATATATCAATGTTGGTTATATATCAGTAATACAGTATTATTAGTAATGCAGTAATATTTGTTGATATGTGCACACACGTGAATTGATTGGTATAGAATCCCAATATTTCCACTTGCCATGTGCCCCAAAGCACAAAGGGATCAGTGATATTTTTTATGTTAGTTTAATTATGGTTAGTAATATGTAAGTCATTTGATAATATGCCATTGTGCATTGTAGAAATTTGATCTTTAGAAAATACAATTTATACAAAAGCACAGATTTTCTGTCTGTACACAAATTTTATAGGTGGCAGTAGTTTTTAATATTATTAAATGGTGGATAATAAAGAAATAGTACCACTTACATCATTAAAACTTTAACATTTTTGTCTGATTATCTAAAATATCTTGGTTTTACTGTGCTCTAAATGGTCTTTTCCAACACATTTTTTATAAAATGTCATTCTTGACCTTGTGGGACTCCTTAGTGGCTGAAATTCCTACACTGATGGATGTATGAAGTAATTTTTTAAAATAGCTTTGGATTTCAATTCAATGCCTCTTGGCTCCTCTAGGTGGCTTTTACAGTCCTTTTTGATTTGGAAGCGCTTCTGAAGATCTGGTGCTTAGGCTTTACTGGCTATATTAGCTCATCTCTCCACAAATTCGAGCTGCTTCTTGTCGTCGGGACAACTCTCCATGTGTACCCAGATCTTTATCACTCCCAGTTCACATACTTTCAGGTAATGTACGTTACACCTATTTTGTCTTTAGAATTTTTTTCTTTTCAGGGTAAATGATAGTCACATTATTGTAACAACTGTAAATACCATATATAAAATGCCTAGTAAATATGAGCTCATGTCCTTACACGGCCCAAAGACAACTTTAATATCAAAAGCATCACATTCATAAATTGTGACAGTTGTTTCTAAAACTTGAAATTCACAGTAATGAATACAGATGTTTGACACACTGTTCCAAAATTAGCAGATATACATATTTATATACATATGGATGTAATATATCTGTACATACATACCAAATTTTGGAGTACATAAACTGTTGGCATGAACTTTAAATAAGAGGGATTATGAATTTAATTATAAGCACATCTTTCTTGTAAAGGTCTTTGTTCAATAATGGCTTACAATGGAAATAATCAGTATCTACAAGTCCTTTACATATTTTAATTAGTCAGACATTTTATTATTTATAAGCACCTGTTTCTTCTTTTGTGATGATTATAAAGTGATACTTATAATTCTTATTTCATAATAATTGGATATCTATTTTTTCAAATGTGTATGATATATCATATTACTTTATAACTTTTAATAATTATAGTTATTTGTGATTGTTAGGTCATAGCAATATCACTCATTATTCTGTTAAATTCTTAGTAAAAGTGATAGTCATGCATATGTAGTACCCTAGTCAAAAGATTCTAAATATAGTCCTTATGACTCAAATTTTGTCATGTATACTATTTGCCATGGACACACTAGAGTGTGCATTGTTCTCGGTAAGTATTTTTAAATTGTTCGGAAAGATAATGGCAGGAGAAATTCTGTTTTGTTTTGTTTTGTTTTGTTTTGTTTTGTTTTGTTTTGTTTTGTTTTTTGGTACTGTGAATCAAACACATGACCTCACACTTGCCAGGCAGGTGCTTTGCCACTGAGCACAACCCTGGTGGCAGGAGAAATTTTAAATAGCAATTTACAGAAATGGCATTCCGACTCTTTAAAAGAAAGAAAATACATTCCAACACCACTGATTTTATTTGTTGGTAAATCTAAGCTCTCATTTTTAGAACAGTGCTAACTTAGCTGCCCGGCCTCTGAAGTAATAAGGACTGGAACAAAACTAATGCACAAGGACAGAAAAGCAGGTCCCCACGCCCAGGCCTCCAGTCACCACAGTGAGCCTTGTGAAGCTGGCGGGCTCTCAGGGCTCCGAGTCCTTCATTTCCCTGGCCTGCAGTGTGGTTCCCTCTAGTGAGATGAGAGGGGCAGAGCTAGGAGTGTTTAAATTCCCAGTACAAACTTGTGTTTTCCCAGTGTCCATGCCTTGAGCTGCTTTGTGCACCACTGTCTGGACCACAAAACCCACATGAGCAGTTTGTACCCACCTGTGTCATCACTGCATAGACTTATAGAGGACATAGCTAAAGATCAGAATAATGGAACATCTTTTTGTCAGCCTATTAAATTAGACAAATTAAGAAAGATCTTGAGTCCATAGAGGTAAGTAAAATAAATCAAGCAGAAAGTTAAATATTGCATGTTATCTCTTACATGAGAAAGGCAAACTACAAATAAATTAAAGAATGAAAGAAAGATAATAGGAAATGGAAGCCAATTTTTTGGAATAGGAAGGGTGTTGGGGAAAGGGAAGGAAGGGAGGTAAGTGGGGTGTGGGAGGAGTAAAAGGATCAGGAATAGAAAATGATCGAAATATGAGGTACATGTGTCAATTTCCCCAACACCAAGGTCTCTGTCATGTATCACAAACTGTTAGGAAAAGAGAAAAATATTGTTCCTCTTGTCAGAAAAAATATACTTTAAAATATATTCAGGACCTTAAAATTTCAGTAGTACCTGACAAATAATTTTGCAGTGAAGAGTTCAAATACTGTAATCAAAAGTTTATGTGGAAAAATATTCATTATAGAGTTAAGAGGAAAAAATGGGAACTGTTTAAATGCTAAATAGTTGGGGCATAGCAAATTTTACTATAAAATTATGATTATGATGAATTTATAATAACTTAAAATTAGGGTCATGTAAAAAATTAGGATCTAAATATAAACCAACATAAGCTTGTATAACATGTATGTATAGTATGTTAAATACATATATATGTATAAAATACTTGAAAATAGAAAAATAATTGGAAAAAATTATTGCAAATTATTCATCTCTTTCTAGTCTTTTTCACAAACTATCTAAAATAAGTCTGCATCATTCTCATCATTTTATGGATAATAGATACACTCAAATCATAGTGAAATGTATTATTTTAATGAATTTCATTCTGAACTATAATTTGAAATAATTTAATTTATGTTAATTAAGTGATTTATATTTTATCTATGCATGACTATATGTATATTTTTCCAGTGAAAGAAATGAAAATGACCACACTCATTTGATAGCTAAAATTAGGTTTTTTGAGAAGCCTGTTTGTGACAGTAATTTTTACAGTCACACATGGAAAACATATTCTGCCATACCGATTGGCTCTTTTGAGGTCCAATTTGTTCCTTGTGGAACATTGCATTTCACTCAACCTTTCTTCATTGTGTGGGAGTAGGTCTTTCCTTCGCATTTCATATTTAAGTCGATTGTTTAGTACAAAACAGCTTCCTTTAAAATATCAGTCATTGGTGAGATGAACTATTGTTAGTATTCAAGTATGTATGTATTCAAATTCACTTTCTAAACTCCTGCTGGGCATCAGCCCCACCCCAGCCACTGAAGACAGAGCAGTGGTTGAGGCAGACCTTAGAGACCAGACCTTTTTAAGCTTAAATTCTAGAGAAGAAGCAATTTACAAAGATGGAAACCTTCTCCAAAGCGGAATCCTTTAGCAGACCCTGAGAGAAGTGAAGGAGCCAGCTGCAGGGCAGGCATCCCAGGCGGAGAGGACCTCCTGGCCTGCACCTTTTGTTGAGAGCATGATTGCCAAGCTGGCCTGAACGCTGGGCAGCATGGGCTAGGGAAAGCATCAGGACACGGTGCTCTTAAATTCCCGGGCAGCCGTGGTGACACAGGCAGGTATTTATCGTGCGTGGGACAGCCAGGCGTGGTGTTGAGTGTGCTGTCTCTTTTTCTCATAGCAATCCTGGAAGATGAAGATTGCAGGTAAACTGAGGTCACCAACGATCAGTGATTTCTCCCCGTCAGTGTCCACATATCTAGCAGATGATGGAGCTGAAACTTGCTAAGAAGTTCAATCTCAGAATTTCCGCTTTTCACCATGCAATTCCCACAGCATTTCGCTGTGGAGCAATGGAGTGCTCTATGCGAGACTTGTGAAATCTGATCCGGAGAATATACTTTGGAAAAAGACAAAATGTTTTGAAGTGCTTGTCTTTGGGATTATGGTTTACTTTGTTCCGTGTTTATAGGAAAAAAATATATATCAAAGGCCTTATTGGTAGATAGAGTGAAAAGCACACTTAACCGTATATACATGAAAAGACACAATTAACATTGGTGGCCAGGATTTTTCCTTTGCAGTTTTATTTCTCTGAAAGTGCTGATTAAATCCCCAGTATGAAAGCTGTGTTAACTTTCATTTCAAGTTTAAGAATTGCCCAAATAGTCATGGGCTGTTTTTATTAGATTTGGGGATGGGACTAAAAGATATTGAGACAGTCTTTTAAATACTATTTTAATACAAATGAGGAAAATACTTGTAGTAAAATTGGAGCTAAATTTTTCAGTTACATCATTCCTGCAAACTTGCTTGGATCAGTTAAGTCCTGAATCATTTATGTCTCACAATAGGTAAACCTGGTAACATGTGAAACATTGCTAGAATGTTATTCTGAATATTAACGTGACGATTAGTATTTTAACAGTTCTTAGAATAAAGCTGTTTTCTTTTATGTGAAAAGATGACATGAATGTAGTAACTTCTGATTTTGGAAAGTTTGTTAAAAAGTAGGGTAGAAAAAGCTGGTGGCTAAGCTATGGGATATGATGCTTTATTGAAATAACTTGAGTTCTCGCATAAATTTTCTTTTTAATCATTATAATAAGGATTTTAATATGCATTTTTGCAAGTTCTTCAGTTATTTGCCCAATTAATTTACTTGAAATGCTGCTGCCAGCCTCACATTTGTCTTTTGTACAACAAGAGGAGAAAGACTCAGCATTGTTTTCTGTTGAAGATGTACATGGCTTCAGCTACAGCAAAATTAGAAATTAAAATGGCACTTAGTGTGACGGGGACTCAGTTGGCTCCTTCCTTTGCCTTCCTTTCATACTGCCTTCATTCTTAAGCTGCTTTGCTCCATGGCATTGGCAAAGTTGGTCCCCAGAACCTCATGCCTGGTGTAGTTCTTAGAACAATGCATATTTTAGGAAAAAATTAGAATATCTCATATTAGAAGTGCCAGCAAAATGCCTGAGGAAGACTCAGCCCATGGTGAATGCTCCAGCCAGGCCTGTGCCATGGGCCTTGGGGAATTCCTTCTAGACCTCATGAACAAGAACGGAATGGGAATAATTTATCAAAAGAAAATCAGGAAGAGTAGCAAACCAGGACACTAGGAAAGCAAAAATAAATATATGTTAGTTTACACAGGACAAAGTTAAAATCTATTGTGTTGTTGTATTTCTTGTTCTTTGTATGTTCCAAATACAGTGCTCATCTTCCACAGATGACCTGGTTTCCTGTGCACTCCAAAGCATTGGAACCACCGCCAAAGTACCACATTTCATTTATGCCACAAACATACATTCTAACAAAGATAACTCTAACATTGGAATCTGTCTTATAATCAGTTGTGTAGTGTACTTTAATTTGAAGCGATTTTTATTTTTACAGGCACATAAAAAGCTGATAACGTCTTATTCTTATTGAATAGTGGCATCATCATTCCTTGCCATATACTTCAGCCTTTACTTACATATCAGTTTATATTTTTTAATTGTATAAATATTCCTTTAAGAGCTGTATCTGTCTTATGCTTTTTTGGTAACAGTATCACATAATGTTTGGCACAAAATCAGTATTTGTTAAATAAATGAGTGGATTGATTAACTGGTTGTAGGTTGGTGGGCTCTTTGCAAAGATATTCAACTTGTAAATAAATATGCATTATTATTTATAATATTCACATATAGAATATAGATAACAAATAGATATAGCAAAGATCTAAAACTGCACAGCTTACATAAGAAAGAAGGCTGTTTTTCTACAGTGGTTGGTTGGTGTCCAGCAAAAGAAAGAAACCAGACTGTTGGATTGAATCCAACCTGTCATATTCTTTACAAGGCTTCTGCTTCTGGCCCAAAGGTCCCATCCAGTTGTTTCTATGTCTAGGCCAGAGAAAGGATAAAAAGTGGATCCAGAGCCAGTGTAACCTAATGTACCAAAACCTGCACAAAGCACTTTCTTTCATATCCTGTGAGTCTGAGCCTGGAACTCAGCACACCCAGGGCAGAGGACAGGTGCAAAGACTGGAAAGTCTTAAGTAGCCACTCACTGAGCTAAAATTCAGAAAGTTCCATTATTTAAAGGATGAAGGAAGAAATAAATATTGGAGTAGATGTTTCAGCCAGAAGTAAAATCCTTGATAAAAGTTTGATTTTTTCCATATCTTCATGAATGTGCAACACCTAGGAAAATCTGTAAGACATTAATATAACTAATACTGAATCAAAGGCTTTCTTAGATATCATAGCATTAGGAAAAAAAAGCCCATTTTAATCCCAGCATGATTAGACCATTATTCAGATTCCAGCAGGGTTGAAGCATTCCTGTAATCCCAACTGCTTGGAAGACTGAGGGTGGAAGATTTAAATGCAAGAATAGCCAGGCCAGTATAGGGAGATATCGCCAAAAAAGAAAAGGGAGGAAGAAATGGAGGAGGAAGAGAGAAGGAGAAGAAGAAGGAGGAAGAAGAGGAGGAGAAGGAGGAGAGGGAGGAAGAAGAAGAAAGAAAAAAGAAACAAAAAGTCAGTTTTGTTTAACAGCACATGCTAGCTGTCACCATTTCGAATGATCACATCGTGTGCTGAAATGCCTAGTTACCACTGTTTCTGTCATTCACCAATTTCTTGTGTTCTTTCTGTGTGGCAGGCACTGAGCTAGACAGCTGACTCATTTGTCACATTATTATTTTTAATCTCTCTGGCACTGGTGGTGTACACCTATAATCCTAGCACTCCAGAGGCTGAGGCAGGAGAATTACCATGTGTCCCAGGCCAGCCTGTACTACATAGTGAGTTCAAGGCTACCCTGAGACACAGTGAGATCTTGTCAAAAAAAAGAACTACAATATTTTTAATTTTTTTATGCTCAAATGGAAAAGTATGATTCTTACAAAGTACTGTGGAAATGATGTTTTAGTATGAACTACTTCAAGGTTCACTATAAATAATCACTCATTTTCTTTCCTCTCTTGATAGGTTCTTCGAGTAGTTCGGCTGATTAAGATCTCACCTGCATTAGAAGATTTTGTGTACAAGATATTTGGTCCTGGAAAAAAGCTTGGCAGCTTGGTTGTATTTACTGCCAGCCTCCTGATTGTGATGTCGGCAATTAGTTTACAGATGTTCTGCTTTGTGGAAGAACTGGACAGATTCACGACATTTCCAAGGGTAAGAATTTAAAATGCAGCCAGTTTAACTCACTTTTCTTACTTTAGTAATAAATGATTAGTGTTGAAGTAATTTCACTTTAGGCACAGTTCAAAATTATTGTTGGATTTTTTTGTCTACTGAAAGATAATTAACATTTAACATTTACAATGATCTGCAGGGACAGATGGAGGAGCCCATTTTCAGCACGGTCATATTATACATAATTCCAAAATTCTGGAAATAATACAATTGGATTTCAAAAAAAATCAGTAAAAATGAAAACTAGATTTCTTTGCAGCTATAAATTAAAATATGGCCCAATTTTAAAGTGAAATTGCCATTTTTGTGTCTTCTAAGAGGTAATCTCTATATCTATTTTCAGTTCATATATTTTATATCAGACAGATTTTCAATATAATAAAGTTCATAGGCTTTAGATTTGAAATTTGCTTAGAAGATCAGCTAGTTTATAACTCTGCATTCACATTAGAATTCACTCAGGCTAAAAAGGGAGTTAAGAATTGATCAGTACATACACAGAATTTGTATAGAAAATTTGCTCCCTAGCCAAAGGAATCTGAAACTTAACCCTATATGGACTTAGAAATATGAAAATATAGTGACAAAGAATGGATATACTGTATTTGCACAACAAGTTGAAATAATGAGGCCCATTTGTGGGAAGAACACTTCTGAGGTAAAAATAGCATAAAATATCTTTTTTAAAGCAGAGCTTTGAGAGCAAAAAGATCAGTATGCCTGATTAATAGACTAATACAATTTGGATTTTGTTTTTCATTTTGTGCTGTGTTACTTTTGCTGCCAGCACTGCGAACTGATTCTTTTATGATGCAGTCTTCATTCATACACTGTCACCAGCCTAGAAAGACCCAGAAAATTTTGATGATCCCAGGGACATCATCATAACTGAGTTCCCAGCTCTCAAGAGACTGTCCAGTGAAGGAAGGAAGCAGCCGGTGGCCCTCAGCCTCCACCGGTCTTGTTGGGGTCAGGCAGAAAGTGCTCTGGGAAGCAAGGGAGGCCCATCAGCAGGGTGGACAAGTCCAGGAAGCTTTGTGGGAACAGTGGTTACTAAGGAACAGGTGGCTGTGCCTGCTCCTCAGTGTCAGGAAACAGTGTGCCAGGTCTGGGTCAGAGGTGCAAAAAGTGTGAGACGAACAATGCCTTCTTCCAGAGTTAAAGGAGAAAGAGCGGTCAAAGGTGAGCAGAGGACATCATGGAGGCTCCTGGGCCAGGCCCTCAGATGAGCCCCTGAGCACGGTGGGGAGGGGGAAGGGGGCCTGAGTCCCGGGCCGCAGCTCCCTCTAGAAAGCTTCCGGGTGCTGCAGGGCAGCGAGCCTGGCATGGCAAGACCACCAGCGAGGCTGAGCCGTGACCTGTGGTTCAGCCTGACGGTGGCACGTGGGATCTTAGCCTGAATTCAGACCCCTCCGTAAGAGTCAGCTGGTCCCAGAGATAGGGGAGCACAAACTCGCTTGGAAGGAATATCAGGAGATCCCTGACTCGCGGAGCACACAGAACGCATGGCCATCACTCACGCAGTGACACTGAAATGGTCACTGGCGTGTTCCGCCTTCCCTCTGGTTCGCTTCGGCCTGTGTTGTCAAAAACTCACGGTTTTAGGCACAGGGGAGTCTAAAAATAAATAAACCAATAAATAAACTCAGCCCTAGTTTTCAGTTACTGTCTTTATCTTTCGTATCTTCATCTTTTCCCGCTTCCTCCCATTTTACCTCACTCATCATACGTCCATTACTCAAAACCTCCTGGAGCCAGGTGTCTTTGTGCACACAACTGTCCACATGTTAGAAAGGTAATGTCACCCAGAACCATAGGAACTGGCACCCCCAGAGCCACCCTGTCATCAACACCTTAATGTTTCTGTAGCAGAACACCAACCTTCAGACAAACGCTAGACAAAGTCCCTAAATAAATCTTAGATCTGGTCAGATTTTGCCACTAAGTAAACCAAAATCTTTTACATTCTTTCAGAAGTTTTTGAGTTTTGGACTCGTGGGTGATCACTGCAGCCCAAGTCCTCTCACTGTCACTTCCTGCCACATGGGTTCATTTTCCCTCCCTGCTCCACTGCTTTTGTTTTTTGTTTTTTGTTTTTTTTCAGCACTGTGAGGCTGGACAATTTATTCTCCAAGGTTTTAGTCTTTCACATCCAAATATAGGTAGAAATAGTGGGTTTTGCCCACATTGTTAATATTGAGTAATACACAGAAACACCACATCCCGGCCTAGAAAGCACTTTTTAAACAGTCAGTGCTACCCTGCGTCATGTGTTCAAGGCTGGTGGTGTTGTTTCTGGATAAAGACAAGACTGCTTTCTGGATCCATCCCCGACTTACCCCCTCTGGATTTGCTCTGCAGTCCAACCATAATAGTGATAAAGAAGCACTACGTTTCCCCACCTCCACTGAGTCAGCTGGACCTTTCTGCCTGGCCACCTGGCCACCTTCACAAAAGCGACTCGCACCCTAATCAGCAATTCAGCACTGGGCAGCGCTCGCATCCTGAACATGTCAAGAGGCAAGAAACATACTTATAAGCTAGATTCCTAAAAACTAACCAAATTTTATAAGAACTGTTCGGAGCACTACAGTTACAAGGAGACTCATTATCACCCCTAATCAGATGAAGCGCAGACCGTGAGGGGTACTTGCCAGACAGGGAATCATCGGGAAAGCTGATTAAAATCACATGGCACTGGATGTGCGCTCTGTCTTCAGCACTGTCTCCCAGGTCTCACTGCCTTTGGTGCCCTTGAGGCCAACTCCCTCCTCACCCACTGGTCTGGTGCTTGGAATAGGTAGATAATTACAGTATTAGCCTGTCCTCATGTTAACCCATGCAATCTTAAAAGGTGGCTACCTCCAGCATGTATGGGCTGCTTAGGGTGGTGTAGGAAAATAAGTCGTGGAAGTGTGTGTGAGATAGGGGAGCACAAGCCCTGAATAGAAGAGAGCCCAGGCCAAGGCAGGAAGAATCTAGCTTGGTCAGGTGAACTCCAGGTCAGTGCCAGGAACATGGTTTTGCAGTGGCTGTTTTTCCAGCCCAGTCTGCATCCAGCCATCCAGGAAAGTTCCCTAGGAAAATTGAATGAGCTGTGAAACCAAATGCTGGGTTCCATTGAGCTTGACTGTGCCTTGCACTCCAGCCATCTGCTGCAAAGTCTAAGATGAGCTAGCATGCACATGTGAAGGCCCTTCCCCACCAGACTCCAGCAAGAGGCTCTGAAGGAACAGGGAGACAGCAGAGGAAGCAGCGGCCTGACCTCAGCTAGTGGTCACCTGCTGCGGCGATCCTCAGTTGGAGCACCCAAAACACTGGAAGGCAAAAGGGTCCTAAAGGGAAGTATACCCATGTGGTTAAACACAGAGAAAGGGTGTCGTTAAAGCCTGCCAGAATTCAACTCAAATGTTCATAAGCTAAAGTAGCCCAAGAGACCTTCGGGTTACCTTTTAATCAACTTCTTTAATGCTGTTTTTCCTTCTTACATAAGGCAATAGGAAAATTCATAAATTTCATAACTGTATAAACTCTGTTGATTAGATAGATGATCTTGGATGACATTTAATTTACCTGTGATTCACTCTTTTTTTAAAGTGGTAATGCTATCTATGTAGTTATTTGATAAACATGAGCCCTATTTACTGGTACAGAGGAGGACACAGGCTCAGCATGCTTGGACAACCCACCCAAAGCTACACAGCAGAGAGCGGAATGTATAGCTCTCTACAGCCTTTTCCAATTGTTTCCCATTAGGTTCATGTGTGCTGGCCAAACACATCAGAGGTGGTAGATCTGTCGGAAATAGTAATTGAGTGTCAAGAATAAAAGTATCTTTGCAAGTCGTGCCTGAAAGAAAAGGCATTTCAAAAACTTCATAACAGGGTTTAACAAACAAAGCACAGGAGGACTGACACTGGTGGGGCAGGGCCTGTAGGTGACATAAGGATCTTGTCGGGTCGTTGGACCTGCATCTGACACTCCACATTCCATAGCAGAAACAGCATTTGTCAAGGGACATCTAACAAACAAGACAAAGGGTGACACCTAATGAATAGGTTTGTGAGTGAATTCTGCCAGATTCTGCCTTCTACAAATTGTTGGTTCCAGGATGCCATTACCCTCTATCATTACCCTTACCTTATCCCACCAGAAGTGCCTGCCTCAAGAGTCTTATTAAATTTCCATGTTTGCATAATTTCTGCAGTTTCTTTTGCCATTGATTTCTAGTTCATTGCACTATGATCTCATAATATGAGCCTTGACAAAATCAACATCCATTCATGATACATCCCTGAAGGAAATAGACATAAAGGGACTTTATTTCAATCTGATGAAAGCCATCTATGACAAATCAATAGCCAATATCCTATTAAATGTGAAAAAGCTGGAACTTTCCCTCTAAAATAAGGAATCAGATAAGGATATCCACTACCCCCCACTCCTGTTTAATACAGTTCTCAAAACATTAGCTAGAACAGTTGTGCAAGAGAAAGAAATAAAAGGGATATGTGTAGGAAAGGAAGAAGTCAAATTATTATTATTTGCGTGATGACATAATACTGTACATAGAAGAACCAAAAATCCCACCAAATGACTCTTATAATTAATAATGAATTCTGTATTGTAATAGGACAGAAAGTCAATATACAAAACCAATATTGCTCCTGTACATCAATAATAGACCTACTGAGAAATAAATTAGGAGAACAACATGGGTCACAACATCATCAAGAAAAATTAAATACTTACAAATTAACCCAACTTAGGAAGCAAAAAGTCTCTACAATGAAAAGTATAGCACTATGAAAAAAGGAGATTGAAGAAGACATCAGAAAACAGAAGGAGGTCCCCTCTTCCTAGATAGGCAGAATTAATATTGTCAAAATGGCCATACTCCCAAAATCGATACACAGATGTAATGCAGTCCCAGTCAAAATAACATAGCAGGGCTGGGAATATAGCTCAATGGCACAGCACTTGCCTGGTAAGCGCAAGGTCCTGAGTTCGATTTCCAGTACCACATAATAATAACAACAACAACAATAGCGTTCCTTACAGAAATAGAGAAAATGATCCTTGAATTCAGATGGAACCAGAAGAGGCCTAGAATTAAAAATAAATAAATCTTGACAACAACAGCAAAACCAGGTGGCATCACAATCCTGGACTGCAAATTATGTATGTATACTACAAAGGTACAGTGACAAGAGTAGCATGATATTGGCAAAGAAAGAAAAGAACTGGATTAATGGAACAGAATGGAATATGCAGAAACAACTCCAGACACATTCAGCTTGCTAATATTTAACAAAGTAGCTAAAACCTATGCTGGAGGTAAGATAGCTTCTTTAACAAACAATGTGGAAAAATTGTATCCACATGCAGAAGATTGAATCTAGACTTGTATCCTCACCATGAGCCTAACAAAACTCAAAAGGAATCAAAGTTATAAATGTTAAAACAGAAACAATCTGTTGCAAGATAAAAATAGGTAAAACTCTTAAAGACATAGACATATTCAAGGACTTTTGAAGGAGCCTTGGTTACGCAGGAAATAATACCAGGAATCAACAAATGGGATCATATGAAATTAAATAGCCTCTGAACAGCAAATAAAACAACCAGCCCAGTGAAGAGACAGCCTACAGAGTGGGAAAAATTGTTGTCAACTATTCCTCAGACAGAGGACTATTATACAGAATATATAAAGAACTCAAAAATTAGACCTGCCCCCAAATAAAAGATCTAATCAAAAAAGGGGCAACTAAAGTGAACAGAAACTTCTTACAAGAGGAAGTACCACAAGTCTAAAGTGTACAGTAAATATTGTGAATTGGTAAGAAATTATTCAAAGGGAAAAGAAACTAAGATGCATGAAAATGGAAAAGACAGTAGGGAAAAGAGGGAAAATGCAAGTCAATTATACTATAGCATCACTTAGTTCACTAAAAAGTAAGGTTTTATGCCCATAACTGGTATCCTGAGCAACTACTTTAAAGATAACAATATGTAATGTATTAACTATTGTTGTTCTATTATTGCGTTATGAAATTTCATTTTACCCTTTCTCCATAAAATAAAAAATTTTTACAAAATACAAGCAGCAAATAAATATGTTCAAAAATGTTTGACATTGCTGAAAAATTCAAACTAAAATGACACCTGAGATTTGATCTCACTCCAGAAACAATGGCTATCATCAAGAAATCAAATAACAAATGCTCACATGGCTGCAGGGTAAAGAAACCCTCATATTTTTATATCAGTGGGGATGTGAACTAGTACAGCTATGATGGAAATCAATAAAGAGATTCTTCAAAAATCTACAAATAGGAATCCATTTGGCCCAGCTATCCCCCTTCTAGATATCCTCCTGAAAGAGTTAAACACACTATGTGACAGTGACATATGCACACCCATGTCCGTGGCAGCACAGTTCATGAAAGCTGATTCTTGGAAGCGGCCCATGTCTGTCAACAGTTGAACATGGGGTTTAAACACAATGAAGTACTACTACTGTGTCATAAAGGATGAGCTCACATCATTGTAGGAAACTGGATGCACATTACGACCACAGAAACTCAAAATATGAATAACGAGTGAAATAAAGTACAGGTAATAGGAAAAGGGAAGTAGATCTTTTGCAAATGGAAAGGGGACCAGGAAGGAGATGAAGGGTGGGGAGGGGGAGAGAAAAGGGACCTTGTGTGACTGGTGTTCATTGGACACAGACAGACAGTCCCAGAGGGAAACTGAGGCAGAGACACATCAGAGGATGTCATGAATTAGAGCATGGAGGAATACTGACAAATACTCAAGCTAGAAGACACAGGGAGGGTTTTCCCCTCGAGCCGTCAGAGGACGCCCCTGAGGCAGTACAGCTCTGTCACCATAAGCCACTCTGTCTGTGGCGCCATCACAGCAGGCCTAACAGTCATTCAATGCTTTTTTTGGTGGGGGGAGGTGGTACTGGGAATCAAACCCAGGACCTTGCGCTTGCCAGGCAGGCACTGTGCGTGCTGAGCTGTATCCCAGGCCCTCAGATGCCTATTGCACATCCTTCTTCCATGGGTTAGCAAAAGGGAGGAGCCCTGCCAGGCTGCGTGGTAAATCCTGAGAAAAAAGAGTCTTCTCTTCCCAAGCCTCTTAGGAGCAAGAAAACTTTCCGCAATCTCGTCCTCTCCCCCTGGTAAACTCGCACTCAGCTCCCAATGGGAGGACTGGGTAGCGTGCGCACTCCTCGTCCCTGGCAGGACGGCTGCAACGGGAATGGCTGACTTAGATGAATAACATGAATCCAAGGGAAAACCGTAAAAAACACCGCATGACTCCGGCCCTTCTCTCCTCTCCAGCGCTCCCTATTCCCTGTGCCAGCGGGGTGTGTAAACAGACGTGGTGGAAAGAGTCTGGTGTTTAGCTACTTCTCTCACCAGATGCCTGAGACACCAGTCCCCTTACCTGATTCACAAACAGGTATCTGTAAAGCAGGAATCAGAGGCAAGCACAGGGCTAGAGCTTCCTGCTGCCCTGTCCTTGGCACTGGCCACTTCCTGGCTCGTGCCACCCGCACTGACACACAGATGCACCAAATTGGAAGCACTTCCAATCCCTTATCAGTCAGCAGGGGAGAGTCAGGAAGGAAGACAGCCTGGAAACAGCAGTGCATGCTCCTCACAGATTCAGAAGGGCGCCTGAGTGCTTCTCAGAGGAAAAGAAAGAGAATGATACCTTGAGAGAATTTAATAAAACAACTTCATCATCCACAGTCAATAACTTTCTATTGTACTTTGAACCAAACAGACACTTTGCTAAACAGAAATAACAAATGCAGTTGGATCCTGCTGGAAGGCAATATCCAGGACTTCCTGTTCTGCTGAGATGAATAAATTGTATTATGAGGAAATTTAGGCTGCCTTTTCATGACGGAACAGGCTGTAAAGGTCGTGAGACCGACTGGCATGAGCAAGAACAACCACAAAAACAAATCGCTTGTTTTCTCATGGTTTGGGGATGAAAGTTGATAAGCACAGTTTCACTAAAATTTTGCTCAGTTTTTCCTTACATTTATTACATCAATCAGCTACCTGTAAGGCATCAAAATAAATGCAATAAATGGTCACTATACGTCTTTAATTAATCCAATATCTTTATTCCTTCTTGTTCCTCACAAACTCACATTTGTTTTGCAGTTGTGCAAATGAGGATAGCTTTTATTTATAAGTAATACGCTACTCCCCTAACACAAAGTACTTGATTTTTAAAGTTATTTATTGACACAGGTTTGCCTAATTTGCATTCTTTAAATGCTAATTACTTGCTCTATTGAATTTTCATTTATAAAATCATGTCCAAAAGAGTTATACAGCACAAGCAAAAAATGCTATAAAACACTGAATTATAAGTTTCCCTGTTTCCTTTCAACCATCACAATGACTAATTATGCTTTTGGTTATATTCAAAGAATTACTGAGACATTTGAGGAAACAACTTGCTCCTTCATTTTTTTCACGATTTGCCAGATGTAGTTGACTACATTTTTAATAAATTCAAGGTTTAGCTTCCAAAGTATTGGGTTCATTAATATTGCTGCAGTGTTGATTGTTATTTCATTGTCTCTTTCATACATATGTATATTTAATTTTCTCATGAAATATTTCAGACATGTGAAAGTTACCACCTATAACTAAGCAAAGCCTGGCACTGGAGCCCAGTGGTAGAGCCCTTAACCAGCATGTGTGAGGCACTGAATTCTATCCCCAGTACAACGGTACATACAGAACCACAATAACAAGAATAGTAAGGCAGATTCCGGGGGCCACACACATCACAGTAGCTCTGAAGTTCTCGGGTGCTTCTCGCCAACCACTCTTCTCATTCTCCTTCTCTGAATGAAAGCCCATGTTATTGGCGCATTTGTGTTTAGAGTACGTATATAAACATCAACTGAAAGTCGTGTATGTTTTGCATAATTTATATTTGCTTTGTACTGTCACATACTTCCCATGTCTTCTGCAAATTACTCAAAATTACACTTGTGAGATTTGTGTATGTGACTGCATGTGGCTGTATGTCACTGGTTGTTAGGGCTCCAGAACAGTCTGGACATTTTATTATAAACACCTGTGTAATGCATGATTCATGCAAACATTACGCAGTTATGTTTTCATTCGTGTGTGCAATGGGAAGGTTCTAGGGTGGCCCCCAGATATCTGCCCCCATCGTACATTCCCAGAAGAACCCTCTCCCCTTGGGTAAGAGCAAGGCTTGTAAACAGGGTAGGGTTTCATCCTGTGAATAAGTTACTGAATAGTTAATTTCTAGTCAACCAAAAAGGAGATTCTCTTATATAGGCCTGTCCTAAGAAAGATCCTGGAACCTTCTTGAAGAGGGAAATGTGAGGCTGAAGAGGCTCTTCTGTGACCTTTAAAGGAACAAGCTTAGATCCGAGCATGATGGCGCACTCCAGTAATCCCAGCACTCAGGAGGCTGAAACAGGAGGATTGTTGCAAGTTTGAGATCAGCCTGGGCTACAAAATGAGCCCAAGTCCAAAATGAACCACATAACAACACCCTGTCTCAAAAAGACAAAAAAAATTTTAAAAATAAAAATAAAAAATGAAGAAGCAAGCTGATTATGGTAAGATGGTCCATCACATATCTAGGACCTGAGGGTAGCTTCGGGGAGCTGTGAGTGACTCATGACCTGCAGCCATCAAGATAGCAGAACAGTCTTGTAACTCACGGGACTAAATTCTGATGATGACACTAAAAATGTTGAATGAAACCGGGTCCATATAAGACTGAAGCACCAAGCTTCAGCCCACTGAAGACCTTGATTTCTGCCTTTTGAGACTTTGAGCAGAGAACACAGAAGGGTCAAAAATACAGTGCGTGTTTAAATTTTTAAAATTATTACAATAGAAGACGCATTGCCATTAATCTCTGAACACAGCTACTTGTTCCTGCCGCTTTCTGAAACGAGTTCCAAAAGTCCTCTTTCAGAGCTGTAGTGGCCTGAAGTGGCTGCCTCGATGTTCTGAATCAATCAAAACATTTACCTTTCATGCCTTGGGGGAAGAGTCAGAAGCCCCAAAGTGCCAGATCCACTCAGTAAAGTGGACGAGGGTGCATCATAATATTTTATGGGCCTGCCTTCCTGTTGGATGCCACTGAATACCACCCACTGTATTTTTTATCACACCTGTTAAGGACACTCACAAAAAAGGACTTCACAACTACTTCAAAGAGGGAAAGAATGCTGAACTCAATGTGTTCAAAGCAGAAGCATTTTGAGAGGGTTTAATGGCAATGAAATTGTACTGCGATACATTTTTAGTTTAAACATTCACTGTATTTTTCAATCACCCCTTGTATGACAGGCCTACACTTCTCCCCTATAGCAACCCGGAAATAATAAATGAGTGTTGTTTTAAGCTGCTAAATGTGTGATAAGTTGTTTTACATCTGTAGAAAACTAATGCATCCAGGTGTTCCACGTTTGTTTCTAACTTTTGTGAATTCAAATTTAACAGTGCTCTGAACATTCTCACCCATCAATTTGTGCATATGTAAAATAATTCTTTTTTTAGAGAAAGCAGCTAGCAAAAGAACTGCTCAATTTTAGGATAAACATACCTTCAGCTCTAGTGGATATTGCTAAGCTTGCATGTGAAAGTAGATCTGCAGCTTACCTACTAGAATTATACGTGTGTTCTCTGTTTCACTGAAGTCTGGCATTCAGTATTGTCATATATATATATATATATATATATATATATATATATATATATATATATCATTTGCTTTGTTTTCCTTTAAGCATTTAGCTCTTTATTTAACCTGCAGTGATGTTTGTGGCTACTGTGAGATAGAGAACTATTTCTTCTGTTTTAATAGCTGATTACTGCAGTGCCCTCCTTGAGTTATTTATCCAGTCTTGAGTCTGCAGGGCCAGGCTGCCCTGACTCCACCTGAGTGTCCAGTAGATACATGAGGTCACTTGTCTTCTACCATCGATTCTTTTTCTTGCCAGCCTCTTCCCTGAGAATGAAGTCCGATAAATACCCAGCTCCTCTCAAGCATCTCAGCTAGCAAACTTCTCCTTTCAGTGATCTGTGATTTTCAGTGTTATGCCTGACACAACATTAAAAATCAAAGTCTTCCAGAAATCACAGATTCCAAAGGAAGATGTTTCTCTTTACTCAAGCTGATTCTTAGCTTTGGTCTCGGAAGTTTTATTATTTTCTTGGAATCCTAGCTGGGTCTTTGAATGCATTTTACCCAGAATTTCCTGGGGTTTTTAATTCATTACTTTCTATAAATGATCAGAAACTCAAGTCCACTAATAAATTGTGGAGCAGAATGGAAAAGCACTGCATGGACTGTCTTTTAGATGGGCAGATTTAGTCTGTACTTCACAATATATGGCAGTCCATTCCAGCATTGCTGTCCCCCACCCCTAACCTCACTGTTTGCTTGAAACATTGTCTCTTCTTGGAACCTTGTATCCCTAATCTGCCGGGCCAGTCATCTGTTCTCCTAAACCAGTAGCATACTCTTGTAGTGTCACTCTCAAATTTGCTATTGCACTCTGAAACCTTTCCATAAAGTATCTGATACAACCATTTAGTGAAGACTAACTAAATCATAAGCCAGGTTTTTTTGAAGGTAGTAAAATACAACAGAAAAAAAAAACAGAACAAAGCCAATCAAGACAATGCAGTGAAATTGGTATAGAACTTCACAGCAGGATACCAGGATAACAGTAATAGGTACTGCAGTATATTTCATTATCTTCACAACACTTGTCCATTCAATCACATACAGCAAAATCAAACCAAAAACAGGACATTATAAAACCTATCAAAATAGAATATTGAATAGAGAAAAAACAATCAGAACAAAGCAAAACAGTGAAAACAATATTTGCCTTCAAAGAGAAGATAGAAGGAAATCTCCTATGTTTGCTATATTGCATACAGTCATCCTCCCAAGAGATGTTCAGACCTCTGGACCACAGTTGCTAACAGGGTGGGGGATGGGATGTTTGTTTCTCAGCCTATGCGGCGATAGGCTCACAGGAGATGCTGACTGGTGCTCTTCCTGACTCGCCTGCCCCTTGCTTGTGCCTTGGCCACTTACCAGAAAGGAGAGCATGTTGCTTTCTTGCTCAGCATCCTAAGTTCCAAAAACCAGTTGTTGCTTTTTTTAATTTACATTTGCATCAGCCTTCTTCATGGAATGCAGTTATGGTGCATAGGCAGGACAAATGTACTAACTGTCCCCTTTATAACAGAGTAAAGAACTCAAATCACTTATCCCAGACTAGACAACATAAGCGTGAACTCAACCCAGCCAAAGTTGAAGTTGACTGAAACAGATAAGCCCCGTTTGAGATCCCCATCAAATAAGTCTTGGGGGACACTTCAAAATTGAGAACTTACTATATGCCCCACCATGGCTCTCCCAAGTGTTATTCACCTTACTAAGAGGAAGGCATTGCTTCCAAGGAAGTCTATTGGCAAAGCTTGAGAGGTAAATATGAGGTGGAGATTTGGGGGCTGAGGCACTTCCATAAGAGGGAAATCCAATAAGAAACCACAGTCAAGGAAAATCAGAGGCACACAAAAATGTGTGGGAAAGGCCATGTTGATGGACTGGAGCCAGCGATGCAGGTCCTAGATGGTTGGAACTGGGGCTCAAGAGAACCACTGAAGAGTTTTACTGCTGCTTGCTT
Organism: Hydrochoerus hydrochaeris; assembly: GCA_004027455.1. Classification (NCBI taxonomy): domain Eukaryota; kingdom Metazoa; phylum Chordata; class Mammalia; order Rodentia; family Hydrochaeridae; genus Hydrochoerus; species Hydrochoerus hydrochaeris. The sequence goes on from PVLA01001238.1 coordinate 117,339, forward strand.
ACTTCATTTCCTGATGAACACCAGAACTATTTTAAGGAAGGTCACACTGGAAGACACGTGATTTCTCTGAGGGGGTGTTTTTGCTGGACAAAATTCATTTGTATGGACCAAAGACAAAATTTATGACCAGTTGAATTCATCTTTGGAGATAGTATTTTATATATTTTGTGAAGCCATTATTGTGTCAGATCTTTCACAATCTCATAAATTGAGTCCCATATGAAGCTTTAGACCAAAGAGTTAACCTTGCCTAGACATGGCTGTTCAATCAAAATTGGCAGTTTAGTTCAAATTTTGAAGTAAACTTGCAAAAGAAAGTCTTACAATTAACTTTATTTGCCTCCCTCTGTAACATTCGGGGTTAAGGGGGAGTGTTTTGTTTTGTGTTTTGTACTCACTTGGTTTTATTTTTCAGCTATTTATTGGCAGAACAGTGATAAAATAATTTCTTTTTAGGGGATATTTAATACTGTAAGAATCACATGGTGAGGACCATCTTTTCTTGTTGTGTGTTCACTTTACTGGTCCATGGAACAGCACTTATCAGAATGATTATTTCTCCTGCATTTCTTTCATGAACCCCAGCATTGTCCTCTTTCAGGGAAAAATGTTTTTGCCCCTCATCACATCATAATAGTTCTTATTTGCACGTCCCCAACTATTAATGGCCATATTACATCACTATGCAGTTTTCTGTTATTTAAAACCTTAAAAATCATTCCTGCTTCCTGTTTAGAATATTGTTTTTAATTAACCCTTTGTGACCTTCCACAAAAGCAAAGAGTAAGACTATGCATATTATTCTTCTGTAATAGAAGACTAAAAGCCTATTGATTGGTGGCACCAACACTAAGGGTGGAGCTTTCCTCTGTGCTATGTCCATCATCCAACCCGTAACCATGCTAAACCAATCAGTGGGCTCATCCAGTATCACACAACCATGACCCAGTCATCCCTGAAAACACCTGTGAGTGTTGGGGGACATCTAGACACAAGCATAACACTGTGTAAGAACACAATGCATGAAGCTCTCTAAGAAGAATTTCATATAGATTCACAGAGAACAAAGCACATACACACACAGACATCCAAGAACATCTAATATAACCCTGAGAAAACTCCATCAAGGAATATTATAGATACTGTTACAAAGAAGCAGTGAGGAACATTACCAGTAATTGGTGAGGAGCAATAAGAGAATATCTAAGGCCACAGAAATTATAAGGGCATCATTTATGGTTAAAAGACAAATAAGGGGCTGGGGATTTAGCTCAGCAGCATAAGCGCCTGCCTTGCAAGCATGTGGTTGTGAGTTCAATCCCCAGTACCAAAAACAAACAAACAAAAAAAGACAGATGAAACTCATGTGTGATATAAACAATATAAGACAAAGATAGTATCACCATGAATTGTTAAAAGACTAGTTAGTATTAAACAAGTTGAAAATACTGCGTACCCATTCTATGCACTAAAATAACTTCCTGATGAATTAAAACATGGATGTTTGAAGTATGCAAATGCAGAACTTAAAAATATATAATCTTTAATTTTTGATGGCCTGTATGGACCTAAAAGAATAAATTATAAAGAAAAAAGGTAAATTGAATCTTAAAACAGATAAAACATAACCACCATAAATTTACATAACCATAAAACATAACCACCATTTTCTTTAAACAGTGACATTTGTGAAGGTACAACTGCATTTTCCTATTCATATCCATGAGAAAATGTGAAAGAGATGAGGTTTGTTATTTTTATTTTTATTTATTGTTAACAATGATACTAATTGCTGACCAAAAAGCACAGGGACCTGACATATTGAGTGTGGCTCTGAAAATCTGTATAACTTTTCTGGATGTCAGATCAGTTTCATTGTATATGAAATTTGTCTGGCTACTTTTCCCTTCTTGCTGAGACAAAATACCTGACAACCAAAATTAGAGAAGGAAATGTTTATTTAGCTTATACTTTTGGGAGGTTTCAGTCCATACTCAGCTGGCTCCAAGGCAGGGTGGCCTGGCTGAGGGATGGCCATTCATAGTTGGGTAAATTCCTTATATTGTACATCAGGTCTGCCCCTGGCAGTGCAGCACTCACACCACCAATCCCAGCACTAGACAATGAACCAGTCATAAATGCTAGATTCAGCTGCCTCCATGACTGCATGAGGTTTTGGAGGGACATTTAAACAAATCACAACAAACACTAAAAGACTTTGATGTTACAACTGGCTTTCTAGAAATGTTTGAGAATATAACAAGGGATGCACACAAAGACTGATCTTCAAAATATATCTTTTATTGTATTATCTGCCCTTGAAACTTTGAAATAAACTTAATGCACAGCCACACTGAAATTTCTGAATAAACTTCTTTATAGAGTGACACATTCTACAGTCATAAAAAGTTTCTTTTTTACAAAATTAATGAAGTAAGTCATGAATGAGATAGTAATGATAAAACATTAACTAAAATAACATAATAGAAAACTATACATGCAGCTGAATTCCATTTGGCCTCAAGTACAAGCAGACACACATGCCTACAAAATGTGTAGAAATCTTCACAAACTATAAAAATATTCAGCTTATTGTCTCAATTATAACTTGTTTCATTCTTTAACCATTTTAGTATTTTCATACATTTTACAGTGTGCTTCCTAGCTTAAGGACTGAAAATAGGCCAGTAAATAGATATAAAACTGTGATTTAGCCAGGTGTGGTAGCACATGCCTGAAATCCCAGAGGTTGAGGTAGGAGGATCACAAATTCAAACCCAGCCTGAGAAACTTAGCTACTTAGTGAGAACCTGTCTTAAAATTAAAAATAGCTTAATGTCAAGTATATTAATTTAATGTCCAGTGCTGCAAAAAAGAAATGCGAAAAAGAGAAAAAAATGATTTAATAGTTATATTCAATGAGAAAAAAATAATTTTAAAATAGCAGGAACATAAATAGGTAAAATTTTAAAGAAAAAATATATCCATAAACATATAAAGATGTTTGCTGTCCTTATAATGAGGTCACTTTTCATTTTTGACTTGAAGAATCAGTTTTATCCAAGTTAATTTATTTCAGTTAAATTATTTACTTGTAAATAATTATAAAAATTTTCAACATATAAAAATATTGAAAAGAACTGTCAAAATGGAAGTAAATTTTGAAATTTGTTTGCAATATCATTTCATTAAAGATTTTTGTGAACTTAATAAAGAGAAATCTAAGCTAATCACATAAGATACTATTGCACATGATAAAAGATGCACAGGAAGGAAGAAGGTAGGAATTGCATCAGACTTTACAAAATTTTACATGTGGTACTTTTTTTATATTAGGCACATTTTTTATTTGACCCAAAGAAAGAAACAGGCAAAGTAACCCATATTCATAAAGAGAGGTAATAATAGGTAAGAAAACTTTATGGTTAAAATATAGTTATTTTCATATGCAAAAACATGAGCATTCCTCAGACCAAAACTGCTTTCTCTTTAAAGCTAAATAGAAAAAGCTTGCTCTTGAATGTAGTTATACAAACAGACAGTACGAAAACACAGTGAAATTTCCTTTGCAGAATCTGGCATTTAACTTACAGAAATCTTCATAACAAATCCTTAGCTTATTTAACAATAAGACAGATAGACAACTGTGTTTTTAGGAACACTATCTATTTTGTGTATGTTAATGCATAATGATTACACCCAAAGTAAAATATCAACTTTCACCTGAAATCTTATGGCACATATTTTCCAATGAAATACATCACTTATATTGTGAAATTTTAATCTGACTGACATTAGCAAAATCACTAATTAAGAAATAGGGCAAAAAATACTCTAAGAAAGTTGACAGTCTGTTCTATGAGGAAAATTAATTCAGAAGTCCCTCATTTGCATAAATCTCCAGCTCTCATTTTCACACCTGTTTGTTCTGTCAGCTAGGTGGTTGCATTTCAAAATTATTTTAACATCATCGGTGGGAAGTATACCTTTCAGCTAAAAATATCATGCTCTGCAAGAAAGACTGTTAAGGGGAAATTACAAGTTCACTCTGTTCATCTTAATATTTCCCTCATACTATGGCTATCATGAAAGAATTTTTCTTAAGTTACTAAAATAATTTTATTAATTATATTTTATAGTTTTAGATTTTAATAAAAGTGAAGAGGTTACCTATGTCTTTTTCATGTGAAAAAGCGTTAATGAGAGGAGCTAATTTTAGCAAAGCACAAGAAAGCTGGAGCTGGCTATTTTTTCATTAATCAGTGGAGCAGAATGTCCGGCTCCTGATATGTAGGTAGTACTGTGCCAAAGGTGACTCTAAAAATTTAAATATCACTTAGAAGAGGCATGTATGTTGTTTATCTCTGTCATTTAAATAATGGGAAGAGATCAGAGATCAGCAATCTTAAATCTTAAAATGGCTTTTACCTTCAATGTCCGAAGGACGGAAGAGATCTGATGTCAGCGGATCCTAGTGTGGATACGCTGCAGTGACATTTGTTACCTGTGAGGGCCAAGTAGTCACCGCAGGCCCCCGTGCCCTAGTTCTCCCGCTCCAGTAGGGGCGCTAACTCTTCTGTAGAAATTTCTTCACAGGGTAACTGAAGATTAAGTTAAAGAATAGACACTGCTGCTGTGGGAGGGGCAAAGCCCCATTCAGGTACTTTTCCTGGCCCACTGTCTCTTTTCATATCAGTGTTGAAAAGAAATCCTGGGAGACTGAACAAACTCATGACCCTTTCTACAGCATCACATATGGCATTATGTTGAGCGAGGTATACACGCCTGGAATACCATCACTGGGGAAGCTGAGGCAAAAGGATTGCTGAGAGTTCCAGGCCAACCTGGGCTACATAGTGAGTTCAAAGCCAGCCTGAACTACATATTGAGACCTTGTCATAAAAAAAAAAGGAAAGAAAGAAGGATGAGAGAAGAAAAGAAAAAAGCAATGTGGCATTACACGTAAAGATACTTCAGGCTTTGGGGAGAACAGATACCAATGGATACACCTATACATATTTTTGTAACTAGAAAAAGTCACAGGTTTTTGAAATGATCTTCTGACTTCTTTTTCTTTAACTCTTGAAATTATGTTTAACTGTGGACCCTATTTAAAGTAATTTGCTGCTGGAATAGGCATAACTGTTCTGCTGTCTGCTTTGGTTCTAATGATGTTCAAGTTCATTTTGACATTTAAGACCAGTCGCATGAGTCTAGATTCAATAAGACTTTTCCTTAGCGTTACAGTTTGTGTTTAGATGTCCACCCAAAGCCTCATGCAGGCATAGAAGGGTGTGCTTTTCAGAGGTGGCTGAAGCTGGAGTGTGTGATGCTGAGATTAGGTTGTATGGTTAGTTTGCTGGTTGATTTGGCACCACCCTAATCCCAGCAGCCTGGATACAGTATAAAAAGGGCAGAAAGACACTATTAAGGTCACGTGTTAAATTTGATATCTTCTGCCTGCCATGAACTGTTGCCCTCTGCAAAGCCACTCTGCCATGAAACCAGCTGATGTTGGACTGAAACCTCTACAAACTGTGAGCTAAATCAACTTTTGCTTCCTTAAATTTGAGCATAAGGTATTTTGTCTCAGCAATGAGAGAAAAGTAACTAAGACACTTATTCATCTAAAATTTCACCAATAGGGCTGGGGTTACAGCTTAGTGACCTAAGTGCCTGCCTGGCAAGCACAAGGTCCTGAATTTGATTCCTGGAACCCCCCAAAACATAAATAACATCATAACATAACACCACCAATAAATACCCTTCCTCTTTTATATTATTTAATTAGAATGCTTGGTAACTCATATATTTTAGAAATTGTAAAATTAAAATGAATAATATGGGTTCATTTTCCAAAAGGAAACAGAGTTATTTGGCATTTCTTGCCAGTATTAAAGACCATCACAGAATTAACTGAAGCCACCAGTTTCCACTTAATTTCTTTCTAAATCACTAGAAATAGGCATATAGTGATTATTTCGAAAGATATTGATATTTTAAACATTTCACTTATATTAACACAAAGGTAGTTGATTTCAGCAGATCTCTAAATTAAAAGGAGTTTATGTACACAGAGAGACATATATCTGGCTGCAAGAACTTTATAGTCTTAAAATCACTAACAATAAAAACTTGCAGAGGTCGGAGGATACAGCTCAGTAGCACAGCATCTGCCTGGCAAGCACGAGGTCATGAGTTTGATTCCCAGTACAAAAAAAAAAGTTGCAGAACAGTGCTTACCAGCCCGGTTCAGCCTGGGCTCCACTGCGTTTTAATACTCCGTTCTCTATGAAGATTTAGGACGCAGAGCAAAGCACTTTGTTTACTGAGCTCATTACTTCCAGGCTGTTCGCTAATTCCGTGCCTTTCACCATCTATCTGATAAGAGTCTGCACTGTAAGGTAACATGGTACAATTTAGCTAGTAATGAAACACTCACTGTAACCTTTTTCTGTAATTTTTAGGATATATGATCCGTTAGGATATCTGCAAAAAATAGACTGGAAAGAGTGTTACATAAAATTTTCCAAATTGCTGTCATTGTCAATTAATAGATTGTAAAACAGTAAACATTTATTGCTAGAAGATATCTTAGGATAAAATCAAGTAATCTCATAAAAAAACTTTCAAAATCAAGCATCTAAAGGAAGCATTTTATTAGAAATAAAATTTGTCCAATATCCTTTTTGAGCTTTGTAAAAAAAAGGAATCAGAATGTACATAACAAAAAAGTTTAAAATTATAAACTATATAGGGGTTCTGAAGTTTTAACCAATGGAATGAAGATTGTCTTTCCTGGCACAGTATCTTTAGTACAGATTATTAAATTATTATTTTACATGTTGTTTATATAGTGCTTTGATGTTTTTATAAAGTGCTCACACCTATCTTTTTTGATTCTAAGCACTCTTTTAAAGAATGAAAATATAGGACTGGGGATTTAGCTCAGTGGAGCAACACCTGCCTGGAAAGCCTGAGGCCCTGAGTTCAATTCCCAATACTACCTCCACCCCCCAAAAAAAGAATGAAAATATAACTCTGAATTTGAGAAAGATTGGGTTGGGATGGCTGCAGGTTTTACCTAAAGCCATCATGAAGGCAATCAACAACTTAATCAGAAATTTAATCTCAAACTTGGGCCCAGTGACTACAGTGCAAGCACACTTGACTTTCTGCTACACAGCTCAGAGCCTCAGGACCTTTGTGCTCAGCTGACATCTCTCTCTCTTTCTTAGCCTGCAGTTGGCCGCTGAGCCTTCTTGGAAGGTCATTTTCTCTTGAGAGTGAGAACTGGGCTACAGGTCACAGAAGTTGGATCCAATGAAGAATTTGGAGAAGCTGCTGACTGATCAGGCACTCTCCTCGGGGTTTCTTTATCCACAATGCAGCTGAGAGACCAAGGAAAGCCAGGAAGAGTTAGGTTCACCTCAGAGATGGCGTTTTTTCTGAGAGTTTGGCAAATAAAAAGACAGAGATGCACTTGGAGGCTGAGAAAAAATTGTAATTGGATTGATGGTTATGGAATTCCACCTAAGCCAGATAAAGAGGGCTATAGAATAGAGAAATGACTAATGCCAATGGCTTTCATATGTCCATGCTCTGTTTTTACTCCACATTTAAAATCCATAGTATTTGTGTTTTGGTGTAATTAAGTTTAGCCACAGTATGAAATGGCTCTTGGACCTTTTGTTTACTCCAGGGCTTTAAATACATTAGATGCCATTTTTAATGGATTTTGTCAGCTCTTAAACCCCTGTAAGGTTGTCATCTTGTCAGTTATCCAGTTGTAATCTTGCCAGCCAATATGCTTTTTGGAAATGTAACCCCAAATTTAAATCAACATTTATTACATGGCAGTATCATTTGAAATATGGTAAAAGTTTTAAATAAAAGAGAAGGCTTTAAAATAACACAAATACAATGGAATATTAATAAACTGTCAAAGGATCTTGAGGGTTTTGGATTTTTCAGAAGATAAGCTGCTCTACAAATTACTGTTATTTGAATAGGAAAAATGAAACAGGGAGATTGAGTAGGTGAGTAATTAAGGCAATTAAAACCAAAGGAGATGTCACTTTGGCACTCGGTGAATATCATCAAGGGAATTCTATTTTAGGACTGTCTGGTAGTAAGACACAGCAGGGACACTCTCACTACATGGTTGAACTACTATATAAGTTGTCAAGTGGATTTCATTTTGAAAGCAAATCTTTGGTAGAGAAAGCATTCTGGAGGCTAGCTGAAGATAAAGAAATGCAGATGCAAACGCCGTTGTAAGTTGAAAGTTGTACAGGAATGATGTGAGTTGTTACCCTCACCCTCTCTTACAGATATGGAATATGTATATATTTTTAAAAAGACATGTTTTACCTATGTTGCACTGCAGACAATAAATCATCCTGTGGAGTTAAAAAAAAAATAGCTTCACAAAAATGTAGGTCCACACAAAAGCTTGTACACAGATGTTCATAGCTGCATTATTCATAATAACAAAAAAAGTGGAAACAGTACCAATATGAAAAGCAGACACAATGCGACGCACGTGTCGGTGAAATGTCACCAGACACTACAAAGGAAGGGGATACTGATAGTTTCCACACTGTAGATGAATCCTGACCACATAAGGTACGATTTCAAAGACGGTGGCTAGAAGAGGCAGTGAGTATCAACGGCAGCCAGCGGGTACAGAAGGGAGGCGGGGATGTGACCGCAGTGGGTGTTGATTCTCTTGTTGGGATGATGAGCATGTTCTTAGATTAAGAGAGTGGTCATTGTCATACTACTCTTTACGTAAATTAAAAGTCAACTAACCAAACACTATACAAGGTAAATTTTGTATGTGAATTGTATGTCAACAAAGCTGCCACTTAGTAAAAAGTCCAAAAAGAAAATTTGTCCCCTTCCCTTATTCCTTTATCATTTCCATTTCATTTCTCAGAATTATAAATCTATTGTATATGCTTTCAAGAATGTTTACACACATAAAAGCATGTCTAACATAGGCATGCTGCAAATGGGACCACAGTGTGTATTTATTTGCTGCACACAGGCCATCAGCTAAGGTGTTTACCTATTCTACTTTTTCTGTGCTTAATCTGAATGGATACACACTCATACTAAAATCCTAAAATATGCACCAGGTCACCAAATTCCAAGTATCATTCATGATACTTTTTAAAAGGTATTAAGGAACTGCTTTGCAAAGTCTGGATAAACACTTTCTGCATATTTATTCCAGCATTAGTGACTACTCTTGATTCGCCTTCACCTAACTCTAAGAATGTCTATTATAGAGATTGTAGGTCACAAAACGAGCCTCACTGTGTGATGCAGAAAAGGATTTTCTGTCACTGATGGTCCAACCTCTGCCACAGCACTGTGGCCGGCACTTTCCGTGATCCTCAGGGAAGCTTGTCAAGGGAACACTGCACAGCTTGCATATGAGCAGCATTCAGAGAGGTCAGAACAAAAGAGAAACTGCAAAAGTACTTGTTTATTCCCTTTACCTCTCCAACATGTGCCTATTTTCATATGTTTCCCAAGTTCTGTTTATAAGCAGAAAACACAATACCAAAACACAGGTCAGTTTGGAAAAATAATTAGCTATTTTAATAGTAATACCAGTGAACACAGAGGATCAATAAATGCAGAACTGAGAGCAAGAACTAAGGTTCAGTTTAGCAGAATGTCTTGGCAGATTAGGGGTAGAATGTGAGGAAATGAGAAAATCCAAAGGTGTCCCACAGGCCACTGTCCTGAACAACTCAAAGAATGCCTTCTTTATACTCAGATAGGAAGGTGTGTAGGAAGGATTGATTTGGGAGTAGGGCACAGATATTTGAGGCATCAAATGCCTGAGATTCCTCTTAGACATCCACATGGAGCTAAGCAGCTGACTCTAGAGGCATGGTGAGGGTGCACAAGTGGAAGTCATCAGCTAACAGATGATAATTTAAGGCATTAAAATGGATGAAATCAGCTGATCACATTCTGAGACAAGAAAAAGATCTGAGGATCATCCTGAAGTCTGCAAGAGTAGGAAACTGATGGGAAACCAGCAAAGAGCCCAGGAAGGGCTAGCAGTAGTTACGTGGCTCCACACTGCAGGGCTTTGGCTCTTTTGGGGGACACAAAGACTGTCATTCTCTGCTTCTAGATGTGGTTTGTCCCAGCCCACCCTTGCAATGCTCACGTCTTCACACTCCTCTTATGGTTTTTCCCTCTGCTGTCTGAGTTTTGCCCTTTTTTCTTGCTCCTGTGTACCCATGAAGATTGATGCACTCTGATGATAAACAGAAACTCAGCTAATGATTTTAAAAACTTTTCAACTCCATGAGGTGAAAAATCACTTCGACCTCTTTATTCAATGCATTTCATTTCCCACCAAACTTGAGTTCACTCAGAGGTCATGCTACCTTGGAACATTATTGCACTTGTAGCTCCGACTTTGTAATTCCCTCCCATTGCTCTTCTCAACTGCATGGCCAGTACCATTCATTCTCCTCCAGATGCTACTCATAACAAGGTGATCTTTCTCTGTCGTTTCCATCTGAGACTCTTTCCCGAGTTTTTGGTTGGTTTAGTTCTCCCCTGAAAGGGTAGAGTTTCTGGTCACTTCATATAGAGATTGGACAAATCTAACGGCTTTCCCTGAGTTCAATTAACAGCAAGTGGGCACTCCCAGTAGGACAGTGATTCACCCACCTAGTGAGGACTTATGTGAGATTATGTCATTATCAGTGACGATAAAGATGCATGTGTAACTAAAGTGCATTAAAAATTTGTGTACCCCTATTTATACTTAGAAGTGTGGAACTGAAGATAAAACAGTAAAATTGAGCAAAACCAAAGATTCTTCTCCTACAAAACTAAGGGAGTGAATGAAACAACTAATAAATCAGGCTGAAAAAAATTACAATATCATAATCACAGGACAGAAAGGTGATGATATCATATCACATTCTTTGAATAGCAGCTACCAGAAAAGAGAAAGTGAAAGAGAGGATATGGGAAAAATAAGAACACCCTAGTCTCTCTCCTAAACTTCTCTTATGAAAAAATTATACAGAAGTAAAGTTGGGGAAAACATTTTAAAATATGTATGCATAGTCCTCCATCTGAGAAGGCTCCAGTTGAGGGGTAAGAAGAGCCCTGGAAAAAGACAAGGATCCCTCAATTGAAGTCACCTGTTCCAGAACCAAAATAAATTGCTACCTCTCACCATTTTCATTTTTCTCAGCTGGAAAGGAAGTGTGAGAGGGAAGCAAAAGTATTATAACTTCTGAAAACTAATTCTCTCCTCCACACAAAATGCATCATAGTGAAGATAGGAAATGCAGAAAACAAACTGTAAGGGAAGGCTGAGGACAGAAGGACCACAGGAAATGGGACCTTCCCTGAGTACAGAGGATGGAAGCCGGGAGGATTCCACTGCCTACAACCCCATATGGAGCCCGTGTGGTGAGAGCAGTGGCAGGCAAAAGCCTAGGGAATTAGCAGAAGGGAACACCTGGGACCAGTGGCCTCTGATGTTATGAAAATCTCTGAAGCTACAGGAATTGGACAACTAGCTGAATCTATGTTTCCATCTTCACTATCTGCAGCCTCAGCTAGCACCTGTTTCTTTGTAAACACCTCTCTTCATAGTGAGACAGCAAAACACAGAGAAGAAAACATAGGCACATTGAAATGAAACTTAAAAAAAATGGGGTGAGATCCTGGGAGCATCTCTGTTACTGTTGCAGCAAGTGTTACAGCTCTTAAGTGTTACAGCTCTCACTGTGTGATAAGCGTTGCAGCAGCCTGAGACTGACAAACCAGGGAGCAGGATTTTTGCAGAATTTACAACTAAGTAGGAGGTACATAAACAGAGCATTTACCATTACTTGGAAGAGTGCTACGCTGAATCTCACCTTCTTGGCATACAGCTAGGATAGTTAGAGATACATGATTGATCAAGAGAGTTACACTGAGTTTCATCTTCTGTGCATATAGTGATGTCTTTGTTACTTTTCTCTCATTGCTGGGACAAAATACCTGATGCCCAAAATTAAGGAATGAAAGGTTTATTTAGCTCACAGTTTGTGGAGGTTTCAGTCCATAATCAGCTGGCTCCAATGCAGGGTGGCATAGCACAGGGACAACACTTCAACGCAGCAGAAGACAGCAAAAGCAGCAAGAGCAAAAGGAGAGGAACACGGAGAGAAGACTTTTTCCGTCTCTTACACTGTATATAGGTGCACTCACACCCGTAATCCCAGCATTGAACTGTGTATCAGCCAAAAATTCTAGAAGCCTTCCCCCAGGACCACATGAGGTTTTGGGGGTCCAAGTGATGACTGTAAAGCTAAACATATTATCATACTTGAGAATGAAAATATATGAATGAAAAAATATGACAAAGTTAAAGTTTGGACCCAAACAGATGGGTGGACGGCTAACAGCATCATTTTAAAATTGAGGCAGCAAACCGTTAAGAAATGCTGGAATAAGAAAGAGGTGTCCATACAACATTTGGGAGCGGACAAAAGAAGTAGGGCAATGCTGTGACTCAGTTAATCTTCGTCTATTGTAAGACGAATTTGTGTCACAGTGCATAAATCAAGATACACTGAATAGGAGTATGGAAAGCACCATTAGAAGTGGAAGTGATATTAAAAATGGTGGCCTCCAAAAAATAGAACCCAGACACTTAGCCATAAGACTGCTACTTGTTCTTTACTAAGAAACTCTCAAAAAGGTTTTTTACTACTTAATGTTTTGATAATATATTACCTTAAGGTTTTGAAAGATAACATTAAACATGAGCTTAAAAAGAAATGAGCAGAAGTTACATAAGAAAATATTGTTCAGAATCATAACTGAAGACAATAAATGGAAATAAATACTTTTTCTTAGATTGGAAATCATTTAGAACATTACCAATTTTTGTTAAATAATCATATGTGACTTTAGTGAAGGAAACACCTGGATTTGGAGGGAGTGGGTACCATGTAAAAATAAGAAAATTCTGATAATAAAGGTCATGAGAAAAGTCTAATAGCCCCACTGTTATTAAAATGTACAATTATTAGGTAATCTGGAACTGAAGTAGATTGATGAAAAATAACACAAAGTCCATAAAGCCATAGTAAATGTATATTTGATGTATGATAAAAGGAATATTTCAAACTAGTTAATAAAGTCTAGATTTATGCTACAAAATTGTGCTGAATGACCTGGCCATCTAATGTAAACCAAAAAAATGAAGGTTAACCACTGTCATTATGTATATGGAAATAAATATAGGATTTAATGTCCTTTAAACAAGTTTTCAGGTATATTCAGCATAATAAAATGAGGAAAGTAAAATTGTTGCATAAAAGCATGAGTAAATTTCTAACTGATCTTGAAGTGAAAAAAGTTTTGTTTGCCAAACAAACCACTTTAAATAAAGGGAAAGGCTATATAAAAATTGAAAACTTTTATTTGCAAAAATCCCATAAATGGGTCAATAAATACTTTAAACATATATGACCAACAAAAAAAATTGTTTTTTCTTTATTTATAAATAGCTGACAGAAACACTTAAAGGGAAAAAGTTCAACAGGATAGGAAACTGCACTAAAAATAAATAGATAGTTCAGAAAAAAGGAACAAATTCTTCTAGGTTTTTGTCCAGTTCTGCTTTTCCCACCATTGAAACCTACTTACCTTCACCAAAAGATTGATTGTCATAATTTTGTCAAAACTGTTGTTGAGTTACCTAATATGGAAGTTTTCTCATATTTCTCTAGTGCACCATCCTCTTCATTTTTTTTTAAGGTTGGCCATGTTCATCACCTTCTTCTCCTTTTCATTATAAAATTTTTAAGAGAAGAAACCATGTTTTATATGTCTCAATTCCAATACATCAAACTTCTAGCAGCCAGCAGTAATTTTCATTTGAATAAATAAGCTAAGCAGGTTCTTCTACAAATGTGGGCATTATGCACAATTTAAGTCAGTCAGTGCATTCAGTTCACAATCTCAAACTATCATTTGAATTGAAATTTCTGGATAAAATGTTGACAAAACTGAGGCATCCTTCAAGCAAGACACAGATTCCTTTTCAGCCCACAAGAGAAGTATGACATAGTGCTACCTTTCACTGGTTTGTTCATGTAAGCAGCTATAAACACAAACTCCATTTTAACAGAAAGCTTTGCTCTCAAATATAATTCACAATATGAACTTCTGGATGGTTGAGCTCTGCAGAAATTATTTCTTTGCCCCCAAGACTCTAAAACAGCAGGGAAAAACTCTGGTGATCTTGCTTTCCTTTCTTATCTCATCTCAGTAGGTCACGATCCCATAGCTTTATTCCTGAGCCCCAATAATTGAGTAGTCGTGAAAGATAGTGCAGCCAATGAAAACAAGTCAGTTAGTTTGTGCCCAAGACATCTGAAAAGTAAACCTAAAGTTTTGATCTTTAGGTACCAGAAATAAATCTGTTGGGCTTATCATAAGCTTTCCTCTCACTTTTTGGAGAAAGCAGGCCAGCTTCAGAAGGACTCCTTCTATACAGATGAATATTGGGGTGTTTCTGCTGCTGCTCTTGAGACTAGAATGTGCACACTTCCACGCAGCTCACATCTTTTCTGAGGAAAATATAGCAATCTGGTATTTTTATATTACTTGTCTTTGAAATTTGTGTTCCTTGCCTACATTTAGTAATAAATATTCAACAGAAAAAAATGTAGTGATAAAATAATTGTCCTAAATAAATTCTAGCAAAATTATCAGATTAAATGATGTATTTAATATTCTCAAGCATTTTTAGAGGGAGTCAAAATATATTTTTGCATAAAATGACCTTCTTTTAGGAACACTGGCAAAGAAGATATTGATTAAGGTAATCTTGGGAATAAATGTCAATAACAACATACTTCACACTTTTGTGAATAAAAACACTTTGTAAGATAATGAAATCATGGGAAAAAGTAAGTCAAGGAGAGGTTAAGTGCTTCCTCCATAGACATAGGGTAAGAAGAAAAGCTTATATTCCTGTTCAATATTCATTTAACAATTAATTGCTTTTTTATTCAGCTGGGTGCACTGAGTTCTGGGCAGTGAAAGTGACACTTCTGAGAAAGTTAATTAGCCCCAGTAAAAGAAACTGTGCTAAAGGGCTACTGTGTGATTAAGTTTGGAAAGGGTAGATTCAAAACCTCATTGAACATAAGATATAATATTCGGAAAAGTACCTACTTTAATGCCTGGGTGCTACTTCTATTATTGCCATGAATTAACAGACTGACTTTGGGCTAATCAGTTATCTTTGAGCCTCACTTTCCTTATCTCCAAAGGGAAAGAAACAGATTATCTTTAAAGTGTTTTGAGCTCTAAGATCTTATCAGTATAATAAGTCTTTTATCTTGGCCTCAGTCCATCCTTGTATTATCTTGGATTTTACTTCTTGGGATCTAAATGCCTAGTAATTCAATGCATGTCTTCATTGTACTAAAACCTATAAAGATATTTTTAAAGAGTCACTGGGACCTTTTCCCAAATAGCATCATGAAGTCTCATTAGGAAAATTTACTGACCACTGATATGTACATGTACATGAGTCAGAGATGCATAATCACATATTTAATTAGAAAAACATGTCAAAGTGGAAGTAGCCAAAGACCTTCACAGAAGATTGTGAGCTTTTTAGCAGGGCTGGCTTTTATTGGAATACCCAGGGGCTTTTGGTCTTGGCTTCCATGGTCTTACCTCTGCCTTGAAATTTTTATTTTTTAAATCATGAAAAATGCATCTCTGTTAAGTTGCTCAGCATGCAATGTAGTTTCAAAATATTAATTTTTAAAAGATTCACATGTCTTTAACATGATAGCTGAAATAATTTGACAGATGGGTACTATAAAAATAAATTTCAGGTTATTGCTCTCATATATACTTCAAACAATCAAACATAATTCACTATAAAATAATAAGTTTGTTTTAGCTGCAGCAAGAAAAATAAATTATCTGTTGGGAATGTAAAATAACTTGCTGAAAGAACAAAAATTATGATTTCTTTTTTAATTTACTGAATAGGATTTACAACCAACAAGGCTAATTTTAATTCAGGGTAATTAGTCTTGTTTTCCTTCCTGAGCAGTGAGATATGATGCTTGTAAATGTTCTCAGTTTTCTCCCATCTGATGCCTCAAAACCATTCTTGCCCTGATCAATTGGACAAGAATCAGTGATACTGAGAGTGAGTACTCAACTGAGCACCATGGACTGCTTTTATACTGTGTTCAGATCTGAAGCTTCCTGTAGTTAATCCCCCCGTTCTTTGCTTCTGTAGGCATTTATG
The DNA here is from genome assembly GCA_004027455.1 of Hydrochoerus hydrochaeris. Classification (NCBI taxonomy): domain Eukaryota; kingdom Metazoa; phylum Chordata; class Mammalia; order Rodentia; family Hydrochaeridae; genus Hydrochoerus; species Hydrochoerus hydrochaeris. The sequence continues at coordinate 133,669 of PVLA01001238.1, forward strand.
TCCATGTTCCAGATCCTCACCCAGGAAGGATGGGTAGATGTCATGGACCAAACCTTAAATGCCGTGGGACATATGTGGGCACCAGTGGTTGCCATCTACTTCATTCTATATCATCTCTTTGCCACTCTGGTGAGTTTAGCATTTCTTTGGGACTTGACTGTATCATTGGAACTAATTATATTTTGAAATTCATAATGAGATGAATACCAACAGATATTTGACCTGTTATTAGTTTCAAAATGGAGCCAAAGGACAAATGCAGAGTCATCTAGTTGGATGAAATCCCTTACATTCTAAATTTCTAAAACTCAGAGAAGCACTTGAGAAACTATCTTTCGAATTTCGTTAACTTTGAAGTTGTCTCTGGGTACAAGAGTCTGAGAGAAAATGAAAGAAAACATAGCAGAAATCTCATATGCACACACCCGATTGACTATCCCTTAACATTCCCACCCAGGCAATCTAAGGATCGAACTGAAACTACACTGTTACATTTCTGTCGTGTAAAGACACTCTTCATTTTCACTGCAGCCTCTTCACAGCTGTGATTAAACTGAGGCCAGAAGCTGGGGACCTTAGTATGCAGTCAATTAGAAGTCAGCACTATGGTTTTGTGTTATGTTCGACTGAATGGAACACACAGGAGAAAATGAGCTGCAAGTAAGGGGAAAACACAAGAAAGGTGAATATCAAAGTCCAGAAAAAATTAATGTCTGCCGCACAGGTGGATTTTTCTTCTCAGTGTATTCTTATTAAAAACCAAAGGAAAATAGGAAATTTAACCTATAACACACCAACAAATATATTCTCAGGTCTTTCTAGTACCAAATGTTCATCCCCAATCCAATCAGTTTGTTCATATTTAAGAAGTTAACCTTTCTCTAATGTTGTGTGAAAAAGTTCAAGTTAGGAATCTCCATTATTATCCTTTATCGGAACAAACTAAAACCCACTGCTACTACTTATTGGGTGGCAAAGTGTTTTACAATATTATTCTTCATCTTTGGGACAATCAAAATAGATAAGCTTCACAATCAGATGTTGATACCGAGGTTCAGAGGAGGATGATAATTTTTCTGATGTCACACAGCGTAAGTGGTAGAGACAGGATGTCCCCATGTCTGTCTGACCTAAAAACCTGGGGTTGTTCACCTGCTTTTCATTTCTGTAGATAATGAGGTTTAAGGTTGTTACCAAAAATGTCTACATCAAGCCAGTGAAACAAACTGCACATCACCTCAAAGGTCCCGTCTAGTTCTAAACCCTTGGGAATTAGGCAAAGACTTGAGCAACTAGCTGTGGTAACTTACAAGTTGCCTGTTACGGATGGGAGTTTTCAAAACTAACACACACCCACTGAGTTTACTGTGGTGTAAAAACATGGGTCCAAAAAGCAGAATCATGTAGAAGTAGTTTGGTTTTTTTTCTTTTTGTTTGGAGCTGACTTTAAACACGTTCGCCAAAGCAAAGCCAAGGAGCGATGGGAAGAGCAGCCTGGTTCCAGAGCTGCTTCTGACCGTGACGTCCTTTACACAACGCCTTGTCCCTGAGGCTCTGCAAATCCTCCTTTCCAAGATCCTTAGGTCTTCATCATTCATTCAGTCAATCCTCATCCACTTATTCAATCGTGAATTCAGCTGATGTTTCTTAAGCACCTGCTGTTTGTTTAAATTAATCTAAAATGGAACAACTAGGAGACAATCTTAGGTTAAATGCAGAATGAATTTGAGTCTACTAATGTGTGTATGAGAATAATTAATCTATTTATTTTCTAAGAACCAATGTAATGGTTTTCCTAATAAAATGGTATAATTGTTTACTACCCTCACTGCAGATTATCCATACTCAGATATATATTTACTTTTTAAATCAGAGTCACAAAATGTGAAGTCTGGAGAAAAAAAACTAGCTTATTTTTAAAAAACAGCAATTTTTAAAAATAGAAAATTATAGGCACCGATTGTTTAATGAAGTGAAGTATTAAAACTGGTCCATAGACTTCTTAGGAAGTCTTCTTTGTGGGCCAAAAATATGGCTCTGAGCATAGAACACTGGGTATATCCAAGGGTGCCAGGGATCGATTGAGGCTTTAGGAATTCACAGGGAACAACTTGAAAATCCATGTCTGTTTCCATCCTTTTGTCCAACTGAGTTAAGTATCTTCCCAAAACAGCTATTGCTATTGTTACTGTGATTTTCAAAAAGTAATTCTAAGTTAAAAACTTTAAATTAAAATCTTTTGTTATTTATTCAAAATTTTTTATCTGTATAGTAATTGAAACTTGAAATGTTTGTCTACAGGTTGAAAATAGAACAGCTTTGCATGTATTCTATTAGTATGAGAGTGAAAAATTGCAATCTGAAAATATAGGTCCAGCGTTTAGCTCTAGAACTCTGACTTTGGAAGAATCAGAAAACTTTGTTGTATCTAAAAGTAAGGATTCTAATTCCCAGAATAACCAGGCTTCAAAATTGTCTTATACCTATGAATTAGCTTTATAATTTTGAGACTATTTTAGCCATAAAAGGATGATTATAGCTGCTTCCATAACTAAATTTAAGTGCAGATAAGATGGTTCAAGTAGGATCTTGGTTGACATTAAAAACTTATTATATTAGCTCAGATATCTTTCCTTTAGGAACAATATACTGTTGGTGAAAAGTCTAATGCTTCAAATGTATGCTCCTCTCTAGACCAATTCCCTCTCTCCTTTCTTTTCTTCCTTCTTTACATTTTTTCTCCCAGGCAACAACCATGATGAATTTAGTGTGAATTCAACATCCACTTTTTAAATCATATTTCACTAAATTGAACATAGTATGAATTATAACAGAACTCATTTGTGCAACACTAAGGAAAACAATGAATTATACACAAATGGAAAGGTACATTCATATTTCAGAGATTTTAAAACATAAAAATAAATACATATCTTCAAATCTATGAAATAATGGAGGTTTCTCATACATATATATGCATTTAGCAAAAATGCAGGGTGTTGAAATTTAAAGTTATTACCTAAACAAATTGTGTGCCACAAATTCTGAAGATTACTATCGGTATATTTTAACATGAGAAGCACCACTCCCATGTACTGTTTGTTGTATCTTGGAGTCATAATGCATTGAGACCAAGCTATATTAGACCAGGTGTTTCCCTCCTTATAAGTCATCTGTAGCATTAATTTTCAAAATACTTGCTGCCCAACGCTTCATATATTCCACGGTTAAGTTTTTCACTGAAGATTGTTTCTGAATTCTTTTTATCTTAATACTCATAAGCGAATTCAGTCACTAGGATATACAGTCATATGCAGTACTCATTGATTAAAGATTTCTTACCAGTACCCTCCTTAGGATAAGTAGGTTGTTTTCCAAAGTCTTACTCTGCAGTACTGCAGTGCATGCATAACATTGCACCCACTTCTGTGAGAGTTTATCTAGGATCTGTGCCAGAAAGTGAAATGCCTGGATCCTGGTTCCTGCCCAAGTTGCTCTATACCAGGGATCTGCGAGTCCAGATATCAAATCCACCCCACCACCTGTACCGATAGACCCTTTGAGCTGCAGGTGATTTTGACATGTTTAAATAGTTATGGAAGTAAGAATTCACATAACACTTTCAATGTTGCCATCTAGGACAAATTTGCAGACCCCTGTGCTCTGGGAAAACTGCACAAATCTGCCATTCCAACTGTAGTGGATGGGAATTCCCATGTTTTTATATTCTTATTTCCATTTCATATTATTTGACTCCTAAGACTTTGATGCTCACAGGAGTGAACCGCTCATTTTGCCTTAACTTGCATTTTTGCATTTTCATCTTTATTAGTATGTAAGCGCTTCTTACCAGATTACTCGCCATCTTCTTTGTGGCCTGCCCAATCATTTGCTTTATTTTTCAAAGCCTGGGTTGTATTCTTAAAAATTCATTTTCTGGAAGGAGATTATACATAGGTAGATAGGTAGATAGATAGACAGATAGATAGATTCATATGTGTATACATACATACATAGAGTAATGTACTAACTACTATGTATGTTGCAAATATTTCTTCTTTGGTACTATTTGTGTTCCAATTTATGGTGTCTTTTATATATTTTGATGTCGAAACCACTGGTTTTCACTTATGCTTTGTATTTATTTTGAGTTCATTGTTTAGAAATTCTTTTCCACCCTAAGGTAATACAATATTCTTCTGTACATTTTTCTTATGGTTAAAAACTTTTGGCTTTTCACCCTTAGATCTTTAGTCCCTCTCAATTTACTACTTTTATATATTATAAGGTATGTGAAATATACTCAAATAAAACTCAAATCAATTGTTCTCAATCAACTTTATTAGGGATTTTTAATGCTTTGGGATATTTATTTGGTTTCTATTTAAACTTTTAAGTTTATCAATGATTTTAATGAGAGATAATTTAATGAAAGAAACATGTCACAGCTATATTAAAACCAACAGCATAATTTCAATTCTACCCCTCAAAAAGCCCTTACTATTAAAATCACTTTCCAGTCTCCCAGAGATTTTACTTAAAACATGATCAACACTCATTCTCCTTTCCCTGTGTACAATTTGACAATTATTCTACAGGCTCCATCAGTTTAGCTCTCATGATCCAGAACAGTTTTACTGAATCTCTACTGTTAAATGCAGGGGCGAATCTACATCAGGCCAGAGTGGGAGAGGGTTAGGCAGTATCTCCTTAGAGCTTACAACTCACAGGAAATTAGCAGCAGCAAACACATGCTAAACAACAAGCAAAGCCTCAAGACAGGAACAATGGTTGTTACTTGCTATGTGATCAGTTCGCAGTTAATAAACACTGCTGCCCAGTTGTTCCACATCACCCTGATGTGAAATTGTACATATAGGCAGTAAAAGAGCTAGAGTGATTTGTAGACCACTGCATCAGTGTGTGTGTGTGTGTGTGTGTGTGTGTGTGTGTGTGTGTGTGTAAGGGAGATAGGCCTGTGTAATACACATATCTCATGCTACAGAAACTGAAAAGTGTCGCAAGTTAAAATCTCAATCCCATAAGCCTGTCTGAGGACTTAAACATACCTTAAAGGGAGCATTTTTATTAAACTGTACATTTCTTTTTGTAAAACATAACAAACCTCCTAACCTAAGTGGGAAAAATTAAGTCTACAAGCCCCAATTTGTCTTGTATTCATGCTGACCAGTAGTGCCTCACACACCCTGGTGAATTCCTGATATTGTCTTCTCAGGAGCACGTATGTGCCAGGCAGCAAAAGCAAAAAGAAAAGAGGAAAAAAGTGTTTGGCTGCAGCTTGTTCTGGAATAAAAACAGCAGGCCATTTTACGGCTCCTAGGGGCACCAAATTGTCCTCCACAATGAAAATCAAGCTTAAGTGCATAGCAAATGCATATGCGTAACCATCAGCCATTGTCCCTGAAAAATCTCTTGCTGCTGTCAGGCAGGTATTCTGTATTTCTGTCCTGATTGATAACGGTTTTCCATATGCTTGTTGAATTCATCTTTTCCTTCTACTTTTGCCAGGGATTTAGAGATAAGGACTATGAAATATTTAACCAATTGAAAGACTATTTTCCCCCTTCCTGTGTTTTTCTCTTTATTATTGGCTGGGAGGAAAGTCCTGTGATGTGAATACTGAAAAGAGAGAAAATGTAATTAAGCATTCATTGTGGATGGTCTTTTTGTTACCTTGAAGTGCTGAAATTAACACAGCAATCTCTTGATTCTGCCTTGGTGGTGGCAGCTTGCTGAAAATAGTCATATTTTGCTGACAGAACTGTGTATTTCAAAGTGTAAATTAAATAACTTAATTTCACAGAATTCGTTCAAAAGTGCATCTGTGTTGAACGTACCCCACTTTACACGGCTCTGATTGCATTTGACTTTTTTTTCACCTACATAAAAAGTGAAAAAGTGTTTCACACTACAGACTGGGAGCCAGTTTAGGATAGTGTGATCATAAATGGTGAAAAGAAAAAGCAAAACACGAGGTTGGGCATGGATCATATTCCTGTTGTGCCTCTATTGTGTACTTGAAAATAATTCAAAACATAGAAATTACCAGTAGAGTTCACCAGAGAAAGAAATAAGATAAAATTTGACATCTCAGTTTAGGGGCCACCGTTAAGCTACATAAAAGGAGAAGAAAATAGTGAAAATAAACTTTAGGACAAGACCCATGTAGTGAGGAATAGTGAGGTTACGACTATATGCAGAGTTAAAGAGAAACTAAAATAGGGTATGTAACTGCTGAAACAAAAATTATCAACCAAGTAAATTCACTCTAAATGATAAGTCTGCTGTCTTGCAAAGAAACCACAGTTTTCAGCAATCCAATCACGTTCACCCCAAAGTGAGTCTTACGTACAGAGAATGTGTGTTGCGCTGAGTAGTTGGGGAAGTAATTACACCCATAAACACAGCTACTTTAGTTATTTATTGAATTTATCCAAAATTTATTGTGGCTAAATGGAAGAAAAACAAGTTTTACTATCCATGGTTCAATGTACAAAACTCAAACACAGCAAATGCCTTGCAAGCCCTTCGCTCAGGGGAATCTGGGTTTGGTTTGGTTTTGTCTCAGTATAGTATGAGGCGTAAAAGGAAAAGAAGCTCCTAAGTGAAAAAGGAGGATCCTAAGGGGTATGACTATAGCCAAACAACCAGCAGATGCTGGGGTAAGAACTGTATCGAACCTAGAAAACTCACTTTTGAAATCCACTGAGTGGGAAGGCCAAATCTCTGCCACTAAGTTTGTTAAGTCCTTCACAAAAACGCTGAGAGACTTCCCACGTTTCAAAAAAGATCTGAGATGTGGCGCGTTGTACATCAAAACCATTGTTCTTAGGAAAAAAAAGAGAAGAGATGGAGATAGGAGCTCAATGGGATGGGTTTATTCAGAACAAACCTAAGAGGGACCACTTCAGCACTAGACACCAGGCTAGCTGCTCCTTGTAGGGTCATGGGGAAGGGGAAGTTCAGGGGAAGGGGGAGTTCAGGGGAAGGGAGCTATGGCTACCTGCCGAGATCAAAGCTGGAGGGAGCCCAGATGCAATGGTTGCCCAAGGTCCGGTTGAGGCTTGGGAAAGCGCAGGGAGCGGTGGCTACTCTCTGTAGTAGGGCTGATAGTGTCAGGAGTCCCCGGGTGCAGCTGTGCTGGGAGAGGGTGACTTAGAGGGGTCCCTGATTGGCATGGAGGCAGTCAGAGTCCTTCAATTGTCAATGCTAAAAATATCTTGGGAACCAACACTGCAACCTGAGGAGACTTAAAAAAAAATAATAAGTATCTGAAGTCTTTCATTACTCTCACCTTTTTCATTGAAATCACTGATTCCTAACATGGATAATTATCATAAAGATCATAAAAATGAATCTTTCATAGTCGTACAGATGCTCAGATTCTATGCTGTATGCTAAAATAAATGCTGCTTAAAATGACGAGTTGCCAATACATGAATATATATGTATATGTATGTATATATATGTATATATGAATTTTTTAACAGTTACACAAACTAAACATCCTTCTGTTGAAATTATATATCTAGTTTAACACTATTCAAGAGAAAATTAAGTGATATACCATGAAGCATTTTCCCTTTGAAATTGCACCATAAAAAACAGTGACATAGTATTTAGTAACTTGAAGTATTAATCAAATCTAAATATTAAAAAATGAATAAAGCAAAGCAGATTGATTGCATCATTTAGACGCATCAGCATATGAACTGCTTGTGATTCAATGTGCCAGGGCCCAATAAAAATTATTGTATCTATAACATTTTAATATAAGCCCGTAAACTGTACATGATGGCTGTGGAAAACCATTTGGTCTAGGACATGTGGCACTTGCAGGAGGTAAACAATGATGGAAAGTGAGATGTAGCCATCAATGTAATGGGCCTGTGTTACACATGAGCATGACCTTGGCTTTCTGTAAAAACAGAGCAAACAAAAACCTCCAGGAAGCCCCGGACTGATTCTTGCTTTTAGAATTAGGACTTGTCACTCATCCGCATGCCTTTCAATGCCATGTACTGCTGTATTGGTAAGTGGGTGACACCCAGGCCAGCCTGTGCCCCGTCCAATTCCGCACTGCATTTATAAGAAAATAATGCATCACTGACAAGGTGAGCTAAACGTGATGAAAACCATGCTGCCAGCCTCCCTCACTTCTATTTTTTTTATCACAGTGGTTATTGTCACCTTATTAGAGTCTGAGAAAAGAACTACAAAGTAATTCTCACCTCCTTCCTTCAGCAGCAGACTCACCTTGGTCTTCTGAGTCTTTTTTGTTTCCCTTCTCAAAAACCCAGCCTCATTCCAGTCATTTCTGCCCCTGGACGCCAAGTTGTCACCTTGTTACAGTGGCCTTCTGGGGACATAGAAAACCCAAGTCCAAACAGAACATTAGAAGGAAATTCAAGCTCCACATCCACTTATCTCTGCTTCTAATTAATTTCTTCTTTTCCCATCACATTATCATGCAAATTGAACAATGAAGGTTAAACATGCAAAAGATATTTGTTGAAGGAAATGAAATTTAGTGCATTCCTTTAAAGCTTTAAATTCTAGTTTTAAACTGGCTGCAAGCAGTCTCCCCTCCACAGCTGGCTCTCAGTCCAGAGGCTGTGGGGCTTCCCACTGCAAAGCCCTGTCAGCATTTCCCTAGAAAATCCAGAGCCTCCTCGGCATGAGTCTCACCTTCTCCCATCTACCATGAAAATCACACCGTCTTCTGCCATGACAGGAAGTGAGGCGAGCATCTCTCATGTGCTCCTGTATAGAATATACAGACTCTTGAAATGGGGAAGGGAATGTGGAGGGTGAGGGAGGAAAGAGAGAGGGGGAAGAAGGGATTGAAAAGGATCAAGCGATGTGCTAGGCATGCATCGACTGCCCCAGATGAGCGTCACTCTTGTGCACTACACACAAGCTCTCATTTTTAAAAGCATGACATTCTATGTGCAATTATCTTTGCCACACTGCACTGAAAGTTAAGCTTTCAGTGAAATGACTGCATCAAGATGTGTTACATATAGGCACCAACTCCTTGTGAAGCATGCAGTTCTTATACACTGCAAGCACTTACTAATAGAAATAAAAATCAAAGAAGAAAATCAAACAAAACCAAAACAAATAAGCAACAAAAGAAAGCCAGAACTTTGGAAAAGAAAATCTTGAGAAGAAAGTAACATCATTACTTCGTGACTGTTGCACGGGATTCCTGTCCTCCTGAGCACTGCCCGAGGCACTCGGGGACCTCCCTGCAGATCCCACTTCTCAGTCTTCCTGCAGGCTCCCTGGAAGCCAGGCTCTGGCTGGAGTTTTCCTGGCACACCAGCCCCTAATGAGTCACATGCTCCCCGGCCACCTGGAATTCCCTCCTCTCTGGGCTCTTCCTCCCAAACTCCTTGTATCTTGATGCCTGTATAGCACATGCTTGGAATCGCTGTCTGTTTCACAACCTTAAGGAAACAGTCCCTCACCTAGGCTGCCAGGCAAGGTTCTCTGAAACCTGAATGCTCTGATGGTGCTGAACTCTAGTTGTGATCCTCAAAGGGTTTTAGTGTCTGGTTGTCCATCTTAGTACTCACACAGCTGCCCTCGCACCTGTGCTGCATTTTTCCTTCAGATCTCAGCCTTTGATGGAGAAGCAAGAATCCCGTCTGGGAGAAGTGTTCCCAGATGACTCAGCGTCCCATCTGGGTGTGTCTGTATTCAAGACCTGGTCCTACTTCTTGCCTGAACTTACCCCTTATTGGAGCCCCAATATAGACCAGGAGCAATGGAAATAGTAAGAAGCTGCCTGAGAGCTCAAAGTGGAGAGAAGTCCTGTGGCTTCCCCAAAGAACAAGTCTCGCTGAGTTTCACGTGGTATGGTGGGGCTTCCGAACTTGTGTGAGAGCTCAGCACATGGGTGTCTGATGTTGGAACACCCCAAGCCCAGGCCTAGACAGAGAATCTAGTGAGTTGAATGGGGTCCTCAAAATAAGTGTCTGTATTTCAACCCATGAAGTCTTCCAATGTGACTTGATTGGAAAAGAAACCTTTCAGATGTAACTAAATTAAACACCTTGTGATGAGATCATCCTGGATTATCCGGAGGTATCCTAACCCACTGACGAACGTTCTTATTAGAGACCCACAAGAATGAGACACAGAGTGAGAGAGAAGAAGGCCTTGTGGAGACCGAGTCAGGCATTGGTGTTACAGGTAAAGAGGCCAAGGCCCCCTGGGGCCACCCAACGCTGGGAGACGCAAGGAAGGATTCTCCCATGAGGTCTTTGGAGGGAGTGTGGACCTGCTGACAACAGGACTTTCTGCCTCTGGCCTCCAGAACTATGACAGAATAAACATCTTGTTTTAAGCCACCAAATGTATGCATTTTGCATCCGAGGCTCTGAAAAACTCACATAGAACATCTGGAGCTGAGGTGTTGGCCCCCCTGGCTGATGTTAGCCCAGAGCCCCCAATCCAAGCGCTGTCATCAGGGGTGGACAATGCCCTACCCACTTCACAGTAAGCGAGGTGCCGGATTCTATGAGGAGCCTGACCTCAGACAACTCCTAAAAGAAGCACTTATTCAAATGTAATTGAGGTCCATGGAACTAAATTGAATTGATGTAACAATCCTCTACCCTCAGCCATCAGCAGAAACAGAGGGATTCATTATGACCTAAATGAAATTCATAGAAAAAAACAAGAAAAATTATTTTTGTACAATCTAACTGTGCCTAGATGCTTTCATGTACAAGTATCACATTTGCTGGAGAGGATTAAAAATGAAAAAATAATAGCTGCAATTTGTTGAGTTATTACTGTGTTGGTAACACTACCCCAGTGACCACACTGAAACCCACCAGGAGTCAGCCATTGCCACATGACCGGTAATGGGCAGAGCCTGTTTGCTAGCTGAGGTCTCTGACACCCCCACCCCACCCCGGGCACAATGCTGCCCCTACCAAGCTGCACCGCAGGAGGAGCCGGACACATCCGTGGAGTCCTATCAACTGCTGCTCGAATTTCATCAGAAAACAACCTCACTGCCCTTAGGTAATTCACCATCTGTCCGGTGTTGGAGAATAAGTAAAAATAAAATCTCTTCCCATCCCAGAAAACCTCTCCATAAGGTTAGGAGAAAAAGAAAACAGATTTGTAATTGAGTAAGCACTAAACACCCTGAGATGGGCGCCCCAGACAGTGGGCTAGAGACGGCAAAGGCAGAAGGAAGACTCGCTGTTTGGTAGCACCACATACATACCTGGTTTGGAGATTAAAAGAAATAACCAGTCCTCAGACAAGAAGACCCCGCCAGTACCGCTGAAACACACCACCTCCTAAATCACCTGGTAACTGGGGACCATCTATGGACACCGATTGCTTGCATCCAAAAGAAAAATAAAACTTCCCCGAGCTCCTTGGCAGGTACATAGTCTCACATCTTGGAGCCTCTGGCCTGGGTTAAGCACCTTCCTTCGTGTTTACGTGTGTTTCAAGCAGACCCCTACCCCATCCTTAAGAAACCCATTCCAGAGCTGGAAACTACTGAGAGACTGATTTGGCTTTGAAAAAGTTTTATATCCTCCTCAAAGGGTATCTAAAAAACATACAATGACAGGTTTTCTAAAGGGCATCCTGTAAGGGAGAGGAAATCTCTTTTTTTTGTTCTATCAAGGAAAGACATTTACCTTCTCTCTTTCTTTCCTTCCCATTCTCCTTCCTTCCTTCCTATGGAGGAATTTATCTTTTCTTTCTTTCATCAGAGACTACAGAGTTTATTTATTTACTCAAGAGGGGGTGGTAGGGATTGAAGCCAGGGCCTTCTCACTGAACTACATCCTCAGGCCTATTATTATTATGATTATTATTATTATTATTTAATCAGAGTCTCACTAAATTGCTAAATTCTCCAAACTGACCTCAGCCAGGATCCTCCTGCCTCAGCTTCCCAAAATGCTGGGATTGCAGTCATGCAATACCATGCTTGACTTTCTTTTCTTTTCTTTTTGGATTTTTGTTAGCATTTTTGCTGAAGAGATAAGAAACCTGGTTAAATCAAGACACAGAACAATACTTGTTCAAGTGCCCAGTGAGTAGTAAGGGGGGCTCCAGATGTGGGAAAAACTTCAGTTTCACACCACTGAATTTGGGGTGCAGAGGCAGGAAAATGTAGACTTCTGAGATGTTACTTATTATCACTATCTCAGGAAAGGGACTAAACTTGGAGTGAACATAGAAGTACTCAGCCTAGAAACATGTCTGCTTTTAAGATAGCCTGATTCACATTAAAGAGTTAGCCATGGATTTCTGCAAAGTGATCTCTCTGATACTTAAACATCACAACTAAATCACCTCACTTACTAACCTTCATACTCAGCCATTTCATATTAACAAATGGGAATAATTTTTAAAGAGGAAAATAGAAAAGAAGAATATAAATTAGGAATGTAAAAGATGAAATGAATGTGGGCTTTTGGTAATTCTAAGCTGAAGAAGAACTAAAAATTAAAATATTTTTAAATGTTTCTCATATTACCTGTTCTAAATGAAGCATTTTTTTTTTGCTTTGAGAAAATATCATGAAATGTAGAAAGGGGAAAATTTTGTGTTTCACCTCATAAAAGTAACTAGCATTTCGAAAGTATCTCCTTCTAGCATTTTCTCTACTTTCCTTTTTATGCATAGTTGAGCTTCTACCGTGTATACTCTTATGTAATATTGTAATGTAACCATTTTTTAATACTGTAAAAACTCAAGAGTTATCTATTGTTATGTAACAAGTTACCCATATACTAGATGCTTACTAACAAATAAAACTTTATTGTCTTACTCTCTGTGAGTGAGGAAACTGGGCTAAGTTCACCTGTGTGTTTCTAGTTTAGTCTCTCATGGGGCTATTCAAGATGTTGGCTGGCACTGTGGTGACCTTGGTTTGCTGGGGCTGGAGTGTCTACTTCCAAGATGAGTCACTGTTGAAAAGACCTCCATTCCTTGCTGGATGGGGTGGGAAGCCACAGTACATCACCACATGGGTCTCTTCATACAGCTGTTTGAGTGTCCTTACAACATGGTACTTGGCTCCCATCAGAGCAGGTGGTCCAAGAAAAAGCAAAATGAAAAACACAGTGTCTCTTACTGTTTACCTGCAGTAGACACACCCAGTCTTCTCTGTAACCTACTAGTTACACGATCCAGCCACAACTAGTATGGGAGGGGGCTGTACAAGGCCATGAACATCCCCAGCTGGGAGGAATGCTGGAGGCTATCTTGGAAAGGAACTCCCACAGAGAAAATTTTAATGGCTGCAGGAATTTTGTCAAAAACTTATGCAAGTTTAGATTTTATTTCAAATATTTCATGATTACAAAGAATGCTCCAGCAAGCACCTTTGCATATTAAGTTTTTTATCAACACTTCAGATTAATTTCTTAGACTATGGCCTGAGAAATGGGATCATTAAATTAGAAATTTTTAAAATTTCTTCTTTGTACTGACCTCATAAGGCAAATTGATATTTTATAATGTTTATTTCAGTTAACACATTCATTTCCTTTGGTGTATCCCTGACGAATACCTTACAATGCTAGTGCTGTGATTCATAGCTACATGTTTATTTTTCACTTAATAAATTCTATGCACATTTTAGGTAGATATTCTATATTGTATGTAATATTGGATGCTTATGGCATGTGGGTGCTTTTCATTTTTATTTAACCATTTTATAGATCCTCCTGAGTTTGTTTGTTGCTGTTATTTTGGACAACTTAGAACTTGATGAAGATCTAAAGAAGCTTAAACAAGTAAGTAATGTATGGGGAATTTTTTTTAATCTGCATTTAAAAAGTAAGACTAAAACCTGCCCTTACACTTACAGTGGAAGTCTGAACTTTAAAGAGTGAGTTAAGGTAGTCTAAGCTGGAAAAATGATGCTTACTTCTAAGTTTAACTTTTATGTCATATCAACAAGGAAGATTTGCCCATTAACACATAGATAAATATCATAATTTTATATTATTATTTTTGAGTAAAAGTAAGATGAGCACAATATAATAAGTTGGATACAGAGACAGTTCTCCTTATGCTATTAAATGAAGATTGTTTGGAAATCATATGTCTCAGGGCCAGTTTGCTATTTTGCATAATTGTATATATTTTTGATCATCATCAAAAAATATTAAACATCCACCTATCTGACCTCTAGATACTAAAAAAGAATTCAGTATGAGGCCCACAGTGATTATAAGAAATAAAATAGATTAAATGATTAGACATGTGCCCAATTATGTATGAAAATAGACTATGTATCATGGTATGAGAATTATATCCCAAACAAGTAAGTGGAAATGTGTGATAATTATGCTGTTAATGGCAGACAGATGGAAGATACGGTCACCTATTCCCATAGGTCTATGTTCGTAGGCTTCTGTTACATAGAGGGTTCTAGACTTGAATATTTGGCTCTATCAAAGAATGTGTATAAATCCTTTGAGATGTAGATTTGGTGAAAGGGGAATATTGATTAGGATTTTCTTGGGTAACCCGTCCCTGTATCCAAGCAGAGTTGAGATGTTTACAAACAGAACCAGGGCCCTAAACTGTGCTATTGAAATCACATGAAACCTCTACACATTCAGAATTTTCAAAAGTGGGTGGGCTATTTTAGGCATTTCACCTTATTTTTATCTAACCCCAAATGAAAACCCAATAATGAAAAACCAGAACTTTAACTGGCATCTGATTTTCGTCCTGCACTAAGAAGCTCTAATGAGTATGTAGCTCTTCACTTTTAGTATCCATCATTGGCTATAAGATGGCTTGCTAGATATCAAAGAAGCTTTGCGGCTTGGTTACTTTCTCAGCATGGAAATACAACACCGACCACCCACAGCTCTAAGAAGGAAAGATTTATTTCAGCTCACAGGTTTCAATCCACAGTCAGCTGGCTCCAAGGCAGGGCAACATGGCAGAGGAGAAAGAGCTAATGGCATGGTGGTAAAAGCAGAGAGAGGCATCAAGGGAGGAAGGCGGGAGACACGCCCCAGGGACCAGCTCCTCCAACCAGGATTCGCCTCCCAAGTCATCTTTAGCTATAAGCTCATCAATGGACTAATCCACTGATGGGTATCATGACCCTGTGATCCAATCATCTCTCCAAAGCACTTCTGAAGAGCTCAGGAGGCTTTTCTGGGTACATCTAGATACAAACCATGACAAACTGTGTTTCTAGAAATTATGTATATCAGAACTGATTATCCACTTGTGCTAGCCTACAATTTGGAGTATTTTCTTTGACTACTAAAGATATTTGAGCATTGAAAATTCTAATCTTAAAACAGCAATTTCATTTTCATCAGTACTTTTCACATTGTTCATTATTCATGATTGAACTGAAACTACATATCTATTAAAATCTTGTATTAATTTCATATCTGAAACTCACTGAATGACATACTTGATATATTTTAATTCTAAGTGAAAATGTTCCTGGTTGCTTTTCTTCCATTTTGGCATATGAATGTTTTGTGTTTGCATGGTTGTAGCAATTGTTTTACTTTGTTATACCTTGGTTTTCCTTCTTTTCAGGGAGCTTGGCCTTTGAGGTAGGGTAATTTCAGGAACACACATGGACACATGCACATGTGCATTTTCATACATTTTATTGATGACACTGTGGATTCCTGAAATTTATACTGTGTTCTACAGCTTCTTTTAAATCCCCAAGAAAAATATTATTTCAAATATTTATTTATTCAGTTGCATGCCTACAAGTCCAGCTCTTAAGATTTAAACTAATGTACTCTGTTTTTCCAAAGCTCTGATAACAAATAGAATAGAGAAAATGTGAAAAAAATTTTCTTCCTTTTATCTTCTTGAAAAGCACTATGTATTCCAAATTCTGTCTTAGTTCAGTTATTTTCATTTTTATTTTGGGGAATCTTAAAAATGGATTGAAAGTTCAAACTTTAAAACAAAAATCTTGGGGGCTGGGGATATAACTCGGAGGCATAAACACCTGCCTGGTAAATGCAAAGTCCTGAGTTTGATTCCTGGTAAAATAAATAAATAAATAAATAAATACCACAAACTTTTACCACTTCTGCTAACTAACTGATCTACAAGTTCTTATCACTATGACAATGTTTGTTGAATGCTTGCCCAGTACCAAGTGCCCAATATTACCATTTAGTATTCATAACAACTGCTTAATACGTGTATTATTATTATTATTATATCCATCCTACAGATGAGGAAAACAAAGCACAAAGAGTTAAGTAACTTGTCCAAAGTCACACAGCCTACAAGTGACAGGGCTAGAATGTGAGTCTAGGGAATTTGTACCAAAAGTCTTGACTCTTAAGCTCTAAACGATACTGAGTCAAGCTAAAGCTATAGAAATGCCAAACGTGAGCTATGTAACATGTACTCAGTGGAGGCTCATTCACGGCCTATCGACATTAATATAAATGACAATATCGTACATAGCAAAGCCATCGGTATATTCACCAAATTACTCTCTAGGGAAGGCTCATTTCTCAGAGGAATGGAAGTAAATTAAACAGCAAATCCATTAAAACCATCCAGCATAGTTATTCATCTCTTCAAAAGTCAGACACCGTCGTCAGAGCCTCCATGCAGTGGCAAATGCTGCTCATGACACGGCTTCTCTTTGTGACCTTCCTGACCCCACGAGCCTCTTTGGACCTGAGTTAAAACGGTTGTGTTGAAATGTCAAAGTTGGCTCCTGGATATTTCTCAGGAACCGCGGGAGCCTGTGCAAGTCTCTGCTGACACAGAATCTAAGCATGGAGTACTCGGCACACCAGGAGATGGGGAGAGAAAGCAGGCCCCCTGCTCGGACAGGAAATGCCCTGGGCGCTGGACGAGCTGGCAGGAGGTGTCTACAGGTTAGGACAGTAAGGGAACATGTGTGAATAGAGTGTAGTGGTAACGGTGCAGCCAGGTGACCACGTAGGAGCTGGGAACACCACGAGGTGGGAGGTCAAGTGTAGAAGCACATAGAGTCCATCAGGTAGGAGCCCAGTGAGGCCAGGTACGGTCTGCGTGACTGATTGCAGAGGGCAACACCTGTCTTCTTGAGCAGACATGCAACGTGCTGCCACTTTTCCAGCTGTTCTCTACAGTCTCTTTGTACTTTAGACAGCGGCTTCTACCCAGGGACTGTTGCCCTATAGAAATCCCCTGAGAAACTATGGACCAATCAGCATTTTTAACCCTTAAGGAAGGCTGAAGGGAATTATGCCTCACCCAATACAAGACCTCGTGTGCCACAATGTCACATTTAACACACTCAGCTGAAAATCCACAGATTTTTAAAGCAGCAGCTCTGTTTCTTTAAATCAAAGCTCTAGAAGTTTTCATAAGATGTGTGTTGAGAAATAGGATGAATATTTAACTTAATAATTTACGATAGTAAAAGGGTCATTGTCATTCATCCGTCTCAGAAAGCTCCTCCTTGCTTCAGAGATGTTTATCCCATGATTTTGGTCACTTTCTGAAGCAGCTCTGGAAAATCTTTAGTTGTACTGTCCTGACTGCCTGATGCCCAGAATCAATTCAAAATGTTTACTTTCCTAGTTGTTTTGACTTTGAAGAATACAGAATCCACGCAGTGCCAGGTCCAGTAGATAACGTGGAGACAGCAGGCTGCAATGTTTTTATGAGCCCTCCTTTCTTTCAGATGGCACCCGGCAGCAGCATTCACTGTGTTTTTGGTCATAACTTGTAAAGACCCTCACAAAACAGGACTTCCCACACTGCTTCAACAAGTCCAGACTGATGGAATGAGTGTGTCTGAAGTGAGAGGGAGTCTTTTAAGGGGGATTAATGATAATATGTTTTACTGTAATAATCTTTATTTCATGTAAATATTCACCTTATTTTTATCATACCTTGTGTATACCTTCTTTTAAGGAAAAAAAGCAATACTGACATTCTTACTGCTTATTCAAAGAATTTTGGTGTTTTTTTTTTTAAAGGAAGATTTGGAGGAAAAAATAAAAGAGCTTCTTGGGAACAGATTTTGTGAGGTTGTCATTAAGTACCCATTCCCACTACCATTCTTCGAGATCTTCCCAGGGTGTGTCATTATGTGGCTTTCCTCTGTCATTCCCCATGATGAATAATGCTTAAAAGTATCACTCAATCATACACTAACATAAAATTCCTCTATTACTTTTCCTCTGTGTTGCTGCATTTATGATACAATTTATTCTTAGCAGCAATGGTGCCATAGTATTCTTTTCATAGCTGCTTAATTTACATGATCCTGTATCTAATTAAGTAGACAATATTTCTCTTTGCAGCATCCCCAAAATCCATTACATGTCTTGGAAATAAACACAAGCTAACATTACACACACACACACAGCAGTTTTCTACATGAGATAAAAAAAAAATTGATTAGATGTTTTCTGTGATTGCGAGATTATGCTAAACCACTATGAAGACAAATCAGTGGGTCTGGAAGCTAACAGCAGCAACAATAAATCTTGACCAAAATGTATTCCCTGAATAGTAGTAAGAGCTGGTGACCTTGAAGCTTGGTGGTGTAGGAATAACACCAGGGAACGCGGGTAGAATTTTTACAAAGTTTGAAAATGAAGAGAATCCTTGCAGCTTTAATGATTTTTGCAAATTCTACTCAAGGAAGGCATAAAGGGTTTTCTTTTAAGCAGTATAAAAATTCATTAAACTAAAAGAAAAACTCACAGAGTAGCCTCAGGAGAGAATGGTTGAAAGTGGAAGCATAGAGAGTCTGTGTAGATTACATTGAAGCTATGAAATTAAAAACAGCTTTCCCAACTCTGTCTCTAGTCTCTTGAATTCCACTTCATGTGTGATGATATTTCTTTGAGGGTGCCCACTGCATGGCTGCTGGGTGGATGTGTAAAGAAACCTCTCTCTTTTACTCACTAGTTTTTTTTTTAAAGCAACAGTTTCGTAATCTTTTTTTTAAAACATGAGCTCCGGATTAATATTTCTCTTCAGCCTTACCTAGTGTGGTGGTTGTTGCTATGTGTCAGTTCAACAGGGCTAAGAGATGCCCACATAGCTGGCAAAACAATATTTTGGGGCGCTTCTGTAGGGGTGCTTCTGGGAGAGATTAGCATTTGATTTGGTAGACTGGGTAAAGCAGATCCTCTTCTCCACTAGAGGCCAATACCATCCAACCCTTTGAGAGCCAAAGGAGAGCAAAAAGGCAGAGAAAGTTAAATCCCTGGGCCCGATTGTCTGCGCTGGGTAACTGGGGTCTGCTGGTCCTCGGGCCTTCATACCCGGACTGGACCCTACAGCGTCTGTTCTCGGGCTCTCAGACTTCCAAACCACACCACTGACTTTCTGACGTCTCCAGCTTGCAGACTGAAGCGATGGGGATCTCTCAGCCTCTGTGATTCCATAAGCCAATAGCTGACTTATCTTACAGATCTTACTGGAATTTTGACAAAAGTAAGTTAAATAAGGTGTTGGACCCTTATCCCCTGGCAAATTCATTGCCACTCTCTTTTGTCTGCTGTAGTGAGCTCATTTCAGACTTTTGACCTTGGTATGGAGACAAGGATGTTGCTAGAGAGGCCTTTCTGCCCACCACTCCTTGTCATCCCATGACCTGAGCCAAGTCATCTGTCTTCTCAGTATTTGTCAAGCTTTATGAGTAAAGCTCAAACTAATGTGATTTACAAGTGAGTGCTAGAACTGCTAAGTGATAGACTGCATTGATTAAAAACTTCCTTGGTCAGGGCATTTGATATTAAGTTACCTATATATTAAAGTACCAGTGTTCAGGGGAATGTATTTATTTGCCCAAATTCATGCAATTTGTAAGTGACCGAGGTGAGACAACTGTCTGACTCTAAATCAGTGTCCTTGCCAAAAGATGCCATCTCACCTTCTCAGAGACTGGGTCTTTCATTAACAGTAAGAAACTCATCCAGAAAGTGGATGGGATGAAATTCCTATCCAATTTTGGATCAGCGTATTTCCTCCCTGTAGGAGTATAGACAGGAAGCCAAATTATAATCAAAATATATCTTATCGAGCTCATAATCAGGGAGATGTGGAGGAAGGTGATATGGTTCAAACCATAATGGCATAGGTAAGATCATTAGAGATGTCCCTTTTACAGCTGAGATATTATTAACCCTGGAGAGAAAATTTGCCCATCGTAAACATGGGGTATAGATACTCATCTGCTATTCTGTACATCCTAGCAACAAGGGGCATAGGACAAGCAAGAGACTGTCCTTATCCTCAAACAACTTGTGAGTTGGTGAGAGAAAGATAAACCATACACTTTTGGTTCAATAGTGATTATTACAAGGGGTTTTGGAAGTATACAGGCAGTGATGTTTAACTTAGACCACTCATCAGCAACGTTTTGTCACAAGCCTGACATGTAATAGAACCTGAAGGTTGATGTATTAGTCAGCTTTGTGTCACTAGGACCAAATACCTGACACCCACAATTTAAAGGGAAAAAGGTTTATTTTTGTTCATGCTTATAGGATATTCAGTCCATGATCGGCCAGCTCCAAGGTAGGAACATCATGGTGGAAATAGAAGGCAGACCAAAGCTGCTCAGTTCATGGTGGTTGGGAAACAGAGCAGGGGAATAGCACCAGAGAGCAAAGAAGCCATAGATAGTAGCCAAAGTCACAGTTCCATGACCAACAGTGCTCAACCTAAATTATACTTTACCAATATGCCATACATTAATTCAATCAATT
Source organism: Hydrochoerus hydrochaeris (assembly GCA_004027455.1). Taxonomy (NCBI): domain Eukaryota; kingdom Metazoa; phylum Chordata; class Mammalia; order Rodentia; family Hydrochaeridae; genus Hydrochoerus; species Hydrochoerus hydrochaeris. Next base: position 154,422 of record PVLA01001238.1, read on the forward strand.
TGGCATGTTAGGATTAATGATCATAGTTTAATAATGCTTATCCCAGTGAAGGAGTTTGGAGAAAGATGGAATCTAAGGAAAGAAACCATAAAAGGATGGGGACTTGGACACATTCTACAACATGAAAAGGCCTTGAAGAAATACTGCATGAAATAGCTGATTGCAAAGACAGATACTGTATGATTCCACTTCAGAGTGTCTAAAGTAGCCAAACTCATAGAAACAGAACAGATAAAGGTGACGATCATGGATTGGAGAAAGGAGTAAAAAGTTGTTCAATGGACATAGAGTTTCCATTTTGCAAGATGAAAGTGATCTAGACTAGAGATCAGTTTCACACCATGGTGAATATACCTCACTAAATTACACACTTAAAAATGGTTAAGATGGTCAATGTTGTGTTACATTTTTTTAAACACAAGTAATCTTTTTTTCAATTTAAATTTAGTTACCATAATAGCAACAAGGAATTGTTCCGTGATGGTAATGGGGTTGAGAGACTTGGACAGTGGAGAGTCGTGTTAATGAAGTGAGGGTGAACTGCCAGCCTTTCCCTCTCAGATGCTCTGCACTTCAAGACAGATCACCTCCTTGTGGACTGATCCATTTGTAAGTTAGCTAATGCTACTTACTACAGTGCCCCTCAACTGTATGCCAGTGTGGTATTCGTGGGAAATGGTATTTGTACAGCACCCCCAGGGTCAGAAAGCGCATGAAGCTGAAAGCACCAAACAACTAGGATTTCAGCTGCTCTAGGAAACACTGGGATGCCTGGGAAGCACCTTGAAGAACTAATAAACCGTTAGTGGCTGAGAGTTTACCCATTTTACTCAAAGCCACTGATGCTGCTGAACTGCACTGGAAGCTACTGTCTGAATCGTTTGGCTGGAAATGACTCTTGTCATCGATTCACGTATCATTGCCCATAACTCTTGGTAATGTATTATCTCAAGAGATCATCTTACATAGCATTTGATCTGCTATTTCCGAAATAGCCCCATCAATATTAAACTTTTTTAATAGTATACTTTTATGTCACACCAAGATATGAACAGCAACAGGATCCATTTTTTACAATGTGGCCAAGATTTTTTTAAGCCAGGAAATCCCAGCAGTGGCCTGAAACTTGGGAATATCAATTACCAACAACTTAGAAATATAGAAGTCCATGCAAAAAAAAAAGTGGAGACATCTAACTTTTTGAGTTTTTGGAAACAGGAAAAAGTCAAAGGTTCAGAAAGTCAGATCAAAAGACCAGAGGCCCCTGTTAGAATTGTTGTCCTCCTAATAGGATTTAATATACCAAAGCCCTAACCCTTAGTACCCATAAATGTGATCCAACTGGAAATAGTGTCTTTGTAATGAAATCAAGCTAAGTCATTGGATTGGCCCCTGATGTGACTCGCATCTTATGAGGATGAGAAACAGACAGAGGCTCACAGAAAAGACTCTGTATTATGGAGAACAGAGATTGCAGTGAGGTAGCTGCATGGAATAACCAGGAATGATGGTAGCTCAAGAGCGCAGAGTGGACCCTCACTCAGAATGTCCAGAAGGGGCTTGTCCTGCTGACATCCTGATTTCAGAGTTTGTTGCAGGAAAGGTTTCTATAAACCCTTCCATAATTTCATTTTCTATGTTTAAGCCAAACCAGGTCCTTTTTATAGAGGATATTGTCTTAGAAAATTTGCTCTTCGGTTCCTGCACTGGCACTGCAGGAATTGTTTCAGGTCTAAGTCACGTGCCATGGAACAAACATAAACATCCACCCCTGAGCCTGCCTCTTTCAGTTCATAGTGGTGAGTTCCTCTTTGAATCATTTTTTGATTGTGCTGATTCAGAATCACTTTGTTTGTTTGTTGTTTGTTTTGTCTTTTTGAGACAGGGTCTCGCTCTGTAGTTCAGGCTGGCCTTGAGCTCACTCAGCCTCCCGAGTGCAGGGATGACCAGCGTGCACCACCACGCCTGGCTCATGATGACCTTGAATATGGTTTTCATTGCACCCTTCTAAATAAGTTCTTAATCTTCTTCCTTAAGAGTGAGTTTTGGAGGAAATATGTATCCTGTTCGGGGAGACGTTTACACGTGAAATCCCCCTCAGTGACACCCTTCTTAGCTATGAGGTTGCTCTTTCATTGTCCTTCTTTTAACCAAGAAAGGGAAACTTTAAAGAGCAACAGTTATTTCACTGAACCACTGAAAACGGCAAGATGGCAACCAGCAGTCCACTTCTGTTCTTCTGTTCTCACCATACACAATGAGAAACCAGATTATCATGGTTCTAAGAGAAAAGCACCAACAATTGGTTTTCAGTGTTAAGCAGGGTCTAGCAGTAGTTGAATCACAGAAAGATGCTTGAATGACTGCTATAACTTGTGATGAGGAGTTATAACCATGAGCCTCATCCTGAGAAGACCTAAACACTAAACAGGAACATGTTAGGGGCATTTGTAGTTACTCAATTCCTTTGAACTTGAGTTTCACACTCTGGTTCTGTTTTTCTTGGTAGTTTAAATATTTTTCCTTCCTCCCCCAAACATTTCCACTATATTCTTGTTTATTTGTTTATCCAGTGTGTGAGCCCCTCCCGTGTACAAAACATTGGATCAGGGATGGGGCAAATAATTCAGCAAATAAGGTCTCAGCTCTTGAATTTGAATACAGGTTGAGTGTCCCATATCTGAAATGCTTGGGACCAGAACTATTCCAGATTTTAGGTGTTTCCATCTTTGTTTTGGGAGGATATTTGTCTAGGCTTTGCTGGGTAAGCCTCCTTAATTTGTATAACGAGCATCTTTACATCTGGTATACCCGTTTTAATTTAATGATCTAGGTTCCAACTCCTATATATTGTCTTATATAGTTGTTTGCTGCCATCTTGACTGGTGCTTATGTTCTCTTTCTGGTTCCATAGGCATTTGAGTCCAGACCCCTGCACTAGATTCTGATAAGGTCCTTTGGAGGTCAGGAGCCAGCCGCACTGTGTCCTCACTGCAAATACATTGCAGTACACTGTGACGAGCTCTATTGTTTCTGTCCAGTTCTCTTGTTTTGCCGTATGGGGTTTTTTTAATATCACATATATGTGTGTTTCTACTACCTCCCTGTGTATTATGTGAACTTGCTGGTGCTCCTCCCACCCACCAAACCTCAGTCCCCAATGTAGTAGTCATCACTTCTAAAGAACCAGCCTGAAATATGGCAAAAACTTCCCCCAGTTATGTCCCCAACTTCTGTCAGTCTCTAGTTCTACAGCTGTTCCCATGGGGCCAATTCAAGCAAGCACTGGTCTCTCAGAATAATATTTTGTAAACCCATGCGACTGTCCTTTAAAGAAAACCTCATTGCGTTAATAAATTCCCCATTACCTGTCCAGCTGCCCATTCCTGGTTGATGGAAGTGGATACAAGGCATAGAAGTGTTCAGCCACTCATCAGGAGTGCAGTGTGCACAGAGAGATCAAGAATCCTTTGCTCAGAGGCAGTGAAGAGGAGGGCGTCAAGAGAGTCCCTTGTTGGAACTTGGTACAGCCCTTCAGTGCCTGTGAAAATAAGGGACTGGACCCTCGAGCTGGGAGCTTGCCAGGCTGGAGAGCTGGCAGGACTACTTGGATTAGAGCCAGCAAATTAGAGCAAAGTGAGTTTGTGGTTGAAAGACATTGACATCTTTCTTGTGGATATTGGTGAGGATCAGTATAGACACGCTCATGTGTGACCTTGAGCTTTCTGGAGATGAAAAGGCAGCAGAGTACCCTGGCTGTAGCTGAGCTGTCAAAAGGCTTTCTGAAACTAAACCTGCTTAGTTCCCTGCCGCCTTAGTGTAGAGATCTCAGCAGCTCCTTGACTGATGTTAGGGGGAGGTGAAGAAGCCAGAGGACTGCTCAGGCAGAGCCCTAGCTAGAGATACAATATGGAGATTTACACTATTCAACATATTTTATGCATCCAGAGAGGAATGTGGCAGAAGGCCCAAGGAAAACAAAATTCCCTTTTTCTTAAAAAAAAAAAAAAAAAAAAAAAAGCCTGGCTATGGAAAACTGAAGCAAAATTATTGTTATGCTTTGTGCTTAAATGTCCTCCCAAAGCCTCATGCAGTCATGGGGCAGCAGGCCTTTCAGAGGTGGCTGAGTCTAGCATTTGTGATTGGTTCATTGTCTATCACTGGGATTGGTAGTGTAAGTGCTGCACCCACCCAGGGGCAGGGAGCTGGTGTACAATGTAAGGGAGGAAGAGGCAGACTTTTCTCTTTGCTTATTTGCTCTTTTTATTTGTGCTGTTTTCTGCCACCATGAACTGTTGCCCTCTGTCATGTGCCACTCTGCTTTGGAGCCAACTGATTATGTACTGAAACCTCCACAAACTGTGAGCTGAATAATCTCTTCCTTCCTTCACTTTGAGTGTTGGATATTTTATCCCAGCAATGAAAGAAAAGTAACCAAGATAATTGTCCTTACAAAAGAAAGAATTAAACAAGCTACATGTTACCCTATCAGCAAAGGTCATGAGTTTCAAACACACCTACATCCAGACCAGGAGCAAGACCACTGTGAAATGTGGCTGGCTTCCTAAGATCGTAAGATCCCCTCTCTCTCAGCCTCTCTACTCTCGCCCCCACTCTGGAGGAGCCAGACCCCACAGAAGGAGGTGTGGAACAATGAAATAAGGGTGGAACAATGAAAGAGGGGACATATTTCAATCCAGTTCAACACCACAAGTCATACCTGTAGCAGAGTGGAGCTAACAGAGATGGGGATCAGATATGATCTGGGGCTGGACTAGACTGGTATGTAATAACCAAAACTGACCAGAATATTGTGAAACTTATGTAGCTATAGTGACCAGTCTTTCATATTTGTTTATAATTCAGTGATTTCATCCTTGTTCTTTCCTTACATCCTACTCAGTGCATGTGCTTAGGACCAAGCATATCAGGGGAACCTGCCTTCCTAGCCAGTGTCACACACAGCTACCCCTATGAGCATTTTGTGCTCTGAATCTGAGTACCTTAGATTATTTGTAGGAAATGACAAACATATATGCATGTTATTTTGCTATATATATTTCCACCCTGTTTTGCATAAAATATGCTGATTAATGTAAATTTCAATAGTGCATCTAATAAACCCTTTTATCACAGTGTGCAAAACTTAACAACTCTACAATTGACCATGAGCATCCTCAGGAGTAATACTTGGCAATACATGATTGTGACCTAAAAAATGGAATTACTCAAAGGGACCAAGCATTGTTGGGGTCAAAATCCAAAAGAAGAGACCATGATCCAAAATAGATGTCTTCTAGCATTTTAATTTAAAACTGTTACTTATTTTATGATAAATACTACTACTGATAAAATTTTATATATGCAATAATGTGAAACAAATAAGAAAATTTACTATAGATAATGAAAACCAAGTTTCACACCATCAGAAATAAAAGTTACAAAGGGGAAAAAGGGAGCTGTGAAGCTGTATTTGAATACCTTTTATTTTAAAATGGAAGATGTGTAGATAAATGGATACAGACATACATACTATGTATATACATGTGGTTCTATTATTATGTAAGACACATACATACATATAGGTAAATAAATACAGTACTAAGTATAGTTTAGTGTGTGCACATGAGTAAGTATACGTACATCTTGTCCTACTTCTTTCTGCTGAGGGAGCTTAGTAGCAGTAATGCAGTGTACCTCCTTTTTTGTAGTTCTCCTCCCTTGGTTTTGGTTACTCAAAGTCAACTGCAATTTGAAAATATTAAATTCAAAATTCTAGAAAAAATACAGTTGTTAAGTTTTTCACCACTCTGAATTGTGTGATAAAATCTCTTACCATCCTGCTTTTTCTGCTTTGCCCCAGCTGGGACACAAATCATCCTTTGTCCAGTGTATCCATAATACACTACCCACCCATTAGTCACTTAGTGGCCATGTTGGTTTTCAAACAGATTATTGAGATTTTACAGTGCTGATTCTTACTTATTTAATAATGGCCTCAAAGTGCAAGAGTATTAATAATAACAATTGAGATATGCCAAAGAGAAATCATGGAGTGTTTCCTTCTGGTTAAAGTATAGTCTCAGCTGGATTCAGACATTACCTAACCCAAATGACTGCAGTTAGCATCATCCACATTGCTACATGCCCTGATAAACATATCCTCAGCGTAGGCCTGAGAAATCATTAAACCCCAGATTGAGGGGCATGCTATAGAATACCTGCCTACTACTCCTCACAACCAGGAAAGTCATTAAAATCAGGGGCATTTGAGTTACTTTTAAAGCCAAGAGAAGCACGAGGAGATGGGACAACAGAGCAAGAGGGTGACTTGGACCAAATCCTGGAACTGACAAAAGACAGGCATACAAAAACTCAGGGATTCCAAGTAAGTCCCACACTGTAGTTACTCATATTTGACCAAGGTTAATTTCTTAGTTCTGATAAATGTTCTGGGGTTATGTAAGGTGCTAATGTAAGAAAAAGTTAGCTCAAGAGAGTATAGGAACTCTCTGTACTTGGTGCAAATCTTGTGTGAATTTAAAATTATTTCAAAACAAAGCAACTTTTTAAAAATTGGGTAAGAATTTTCTAAGCAAACCCAATGCTTTTTATGATTTTATTATAAAATAGTGTTCATCATTTTATTATGTTTCTATTAGAAAATGCAATATGAGTTGTCTTTGTAATATAATTCATCTGAAATTGGAAGCACTGGATGTACTGACTATTATGATTGACTGCAAATTGTACAGAGACCAAGAAAAGAACGAGATGAGATGAGAAATACTACAAATGACTCACTTTTAGCCTCCTCTTGGATCATAATTAATTTTGCCTTCTCTCACTGCTATTGTGTTACCATTGTCTTCTGTATGTAAATGTATAATGTGAGGTCACAAAGTATCAATTAGCCCGGCTGATTTAAAAGGTGTCATCTTAGTAGGTGTGTTAGTCAACTTGCACATTGCTGAAACACGATATAGGACACCCACAGCTTAATGGAAGAGAAGGTTAAATTAGCTCACAGTTTCAGGAGGTTCAGTCCATGGCCGGCCAGCTCCACAAAAGAAACACTATGGCCAAATGGTGTGGTTGAGCAAAGCGGCTTAGTTCATAGTGGCCAGGAATCAGAGCAGGGGAGCAACACTTAAGAGGAAGGGATGAGAGACCATAGTACCTAAAGCCATGCCTCTATGACCCACCCAGACACAACCAGAAGTGTGCTCTGCAATCCTTTCAGCTGCTCTGAAGTCAATCAAGTTAACCCAATCAAGCTTAAGTATCACAGTAGGGGGAAGAATGTGTAATTAAAAAGTCACAGGGTACTAAGGTGGAGGACATGCAAAGATACATAGGAAGATATTACTAGTTCAGGGTAGAGGTAGATCATGGAATATGGGTCAAAAATAATGGATAAAATTTTGTTAGGAAAATGGGGGATGGGTGTTTCAAATGAAAAGAAAAACAGATACAAAATTGCAGAAGTAAAGTATACCTATTGTTTGAAAATTGTTTTGATAGGGCAATAGGACACACTTTTTAGATGCTCAAGAAAATCTGAGCGGTAACCCCAGTTCTATCACATCTGAGTGTGTGACTTTGGGTAGCTTATTTAATTTCCTTGTACCTCAATTTATCCATCTACAGCATGATATGACACAATGTTCTATTATGAGTCTTAACATTAAGAACCTATTTTGAGAATTAACTAATATTCACATATAAAGTGTTGAGCAGTATGCTCAGCACATGTTTACTACTTAATTGCCAATTATTCTGAGAAATGTTCCCAGAGGAAGGGATCCAGCAAAGATTTATAAGAGTTAAACAAGCATAGAAGGACAGTGTGTCACAGACAGAACTGAGGTGTAAACTCACAGGTGAAATAACTGGATGGGGGAGGGGAAATACAGCCTAGAAGGTTACATGGAATATAAAGGGCAGGCATTGGAAAATACTTTATGCCTCACCTAGAAGATCAGCATTTCTTCTCCACACAATTTTCAGTCTTTGAATTACTTGAAGGACCAGGAGGAGAAAATGGTATTCCTGTATTTATTTATTTATTTATTTATTGACTAAGATGAAAAGACAATTGGGAGGCTTAGAAGGTTCCAGGGAGGTGAAGACTGTGATTAACCCATTGGAGTTAGCAGAGTGGGTGATATTGGTGACTGGGACCAGAGCAGCCCAGAGGGTGGTGAAAAATACCTGAGACTAAGAAGAGCAGATGAGCAGGTAGCAGTGGAGATGGCGTACAAGGCTCCTCTCCACACAGAAGGGGTTGAGAGAGGCAGGAGATGAGATCTTCATTTTCAGTTTTACGATCACAAGTCTTGAGAAAATAAACCAATCAGCAAAGCAAAGGAGACAAATGGGACAGAAAGGGAAAGGGAAGTGGTCCCAGCCTAGGTGGCAGAAGAAGCCAGAGAACACAGGCTGGAGCTCTCCTCTGATTCATCCCCAGTGCTCCACTGAAAGCATTTCCTGCAGTCTGTGTCACAGTGATAGCTTTGGATTTTATAGAACATTTCCCTCGAGCAATTCAAATTGCAGGCAATATGCTATCTCACTTATTTATCTGGCATTTATATAAAAAAGTGAAGATCCTCACTTTTCATTTGAGAACACTAAAATCCAAAGTGCTTAAGAGATTCTAAAACTAAACCAAAACCAAAATTAAAACCCATATCTTCTCTTTATCTTTTTTTTTTTACTATTTTCCTTAGACTATGCTATTGCTTATATTTCTAAAATCAGAAAAGGGGGATGATGTACACAGATGCACACACACATTTGGTATGTGTATTCTATATTCTTCCTGAATATCCTTTGGTATGGGCTTTTGTCTGTTGCTTACTGAATATTCATCTCATAGTATAAACCAAGTGTCTAGTTTATATGGAACTCTGATATAATTTTATCTGAAGTGGAGCAAACAAAGGCATTTTTTATCAGAATGAGCATATTTCTGTGACTCAGTAAACTCCCAATGGAAAAACTTGTGTCTCAGCTGAATTACACAAGAGGAATAAAATATAAAATAGAGGTGTTTGGGATATAGAAGAAAAAGCAAATAAAAGCAATCTTTATTCATCACCACTGTCTCTAAGAAATAATTAATTCAACTAATGGGATTTTGACAAACAATAACATAAGTAAAATGTATCCACTCAACATAATTAGGCATTCTAGTTTTTGAACAGGATTTTTTTTTCTCTTGCTAATTTATTAGCGTTGTCTGCAAGTTCAGTGCTTTTGTAAATATGATTTACATTGCTGCTCAGAATAACCTTGTGAAGGGCATTAAAGCTTGTAGGACCCTGAGTTCAGTGTTAAGAATAAGCAAGTCAACACTTCATGCACATTTTAAGTGTATCATAAGTTGGTGTCGACGCAACAGCCCCGGGCTAAGAGCTCTGCTGAGCTCCCAAACCAACAAGCACCCAACAGCGCTTCACCCCCCAGAGCCCAGCTCCCCCACACCCACAATCCTCTACCCACCTCTTTCTGGGGTGTGCTGAATGCATGAGTAACACATCAGAGTCTGTGGGAAGAAGCAGTTAATCAGATAATGTTATGAAATCGCTTTGACCATTTTGGGATACCAGCTGCCATATAAAAATGTAGCTGTTCTGAACCATAGGTCACCTAAGAAATGAGCCCTTCGATTTACTTGGGTGCCTTGAAGAGGTGTTGACATAATTAAAACCACTGTTTGACTTTGAAGATGCTGAACTCATTAAGATTTTTTTTTTTTTGTAGAAGAGGTGGAAAAAAATTAGCAACATTTTTGAAGGAAACATTTTAAAAGCCTACAGGATTGGGATCTTACACACAACCATGCAAGCTGACTGCTCTTTGCCTGTAGCAAAACACTAAAAAGTCCTCCCCTATAAGAAACCCCATTGGATTTAACAGGCTACTGAGCTATATTCTTTATATTTTTATATCAAGAGTTTATAAAATATAGGAATAGTATTAAAAGCCAACATATTAGATCATTACTTCACATAATCCATCTGTTTTCACCCAGAAGCTGGGTAATTTGGGTTGTAAAATCAACAATAAACAAATTAGCTGGAGAAACTCCCTTAAAAAATGATAGTTTGTCTTTAGAAAGATTTTATGTTCTGACTTGCTATGTCATGTATAGATTCAGGAGAAGCAGCAAGTGAAATTGTATAAGGAAGCAAAGAGAACTCAGCTTCATTTGCTCACATAACAAAGGGGAGAAACTCCTTTTTTCCTTAATTGAGCATAATGTGGTTATTTTTCATACACAGAAGAGCCAAAATATACTCTTCATTTTCGCTAACCTGTACATCTACATGCATTTTTTCCAACTAACATGAACTGGATTTGAAAATGAGAGTCTTTCACAAGCCCGGATGCCTTTTTATATTGTTTTCTTTTAGCAAATCACACAAAAATTACCAAAAAAAATTTTTTTTCTTTTTATTTAATGTAATCCTTCAATTCAGTTATTTGTCACAGCTTTCAGAAGGGAAGCAAAAGTGAATAATGTCTGAATATCTGAACAGGCGACAGCCAGGCTGAAACGAGGAAGATTTAAGCGATGAGGCGGAACAGGGTGTGAGTCGTGCAGTGATTCCGCCCCAACTCTCTTGAGAAGCACAAGAAAGCAAAAGGCTTCCAGCCGCCCAGTGTGCGCTGATATCTCGGCCAGACAGATGCTAAGCCGGAGAATAGCACTGAGCTCAGATGATTTATATTTTTTAAAGCTCAAGGTTTGAAATTTGCTTCTTTGATTCCAACTTCTTCTTTGAAAATGTGTGGGTTTCTTTTTTTCCTCTCTATGCACATCTGTGACAAAGCTACCATCTGATCCGTCAGGTTGAGTGAGACTTCATGGTCTGCCGACGCTATTATCAACTTTTTCTTTTGTACCGCATTTTATGTTAGGTTTTTCAGGAGAAAGAGAAAGAGTAACATCTTGGCATTCTGTTCACTGTGCTCCTTCCGTTCAAGAATCAGGACTTTTGAATTTTTCATGGACATCTACAGTCATAATTACTTTATGTGAAAAAGTCTGCATCGAGGGGAATACGTCAATGATCTTAAAATCCTATCCAGTTCTATATGATTCACTCATTTGCATCACAGTAGATGTAATCTTGAAAAAAAATCTGTGCTTAACCTCAAGAAAGGGTGAGTGTTCTGCTGACTTGACGGTGGTGACGTAGGGATGAAATGGTTAGGCTGTTTCACCATCTGCCCCCTTTGCTTGTAACTTTTGCTAACTGGAATATGCGTACTCGACACACGTGCATATTCTAGAGCTGTCTGACTGGGCTATTGTGTACTGTTCTATTCTTTAGTTGAATCTTCAACCCCTGGACCCCAGTTACCTAGGACTATAGAGCGACAACACCGTGACCAAATTAATGCTTACAGTTAGAAACAAGCAAGGGATCTACTTTAAAAACAAGTCACACAATAGGTTAATAACTTTTAAGACAGTTCCTTCAAGTTCCCGTATATTTTCTACTTCAATCTATGCAAGTGACTGCATGAAGTTCTTTATGTCACTTCTGAGATCCAACCGCATGAAGCAGTTGGGACTTTCAAATGGCTCCACCATGGGCAAAGGAGAGGCAGCTTAAGTGTGTTTCAGGGTTCTGGAGGGTGTACCCCTGGGGTGGACTGGAAGGCCCCTGGGTGTGTGTGCTCTTTATTGGATGCCACTTAGTCAATAAGGACAGAAAAGGGCTGCTGGGAGCTGCCACGCAAAGAGACACGCTCACAGTGACAGCCGGTGTGTCCATGGCTCAGGCGGCCGCCCACCCACTCCCATTTCACTGTCCTTCTGCACATCTGTGGAGTCAGAGGCCTAGTGCTGAACACGGGTTGGGAGCCCCAGGACCCCCTTTGGAACCACCCCAAAGAGCTGCTTCCCTTTCCTTGTGACGCTCTGCAGGTGCAATGGCGGCCTGAGGCAGCACCCTAATTCCGTCCTGAGCGCTCTCTTCCTCTCCTAGAAGGGGCTAGGAAAGGAAATTTTAAAATGGGATCTCGCCCTCAAGGACCTTACAAGCTCTAGGAGCATTAGTACCTCTACTGCCAATTAAAATGGGCTAGGTCACTTTTTAATTGGTACCGGGGATCAAACTCATGACCACATGCTTGCAAGGCAGGTGCTTATGCCACTGAGCTAAATCCCCAGCGAGGTCGCTTTTTAAAACATGTAAGCAGAGATTATCTTATAAGACTGGCAGTCCGCACTGTGTTATGCACTATATTCTTGGATGTTCAATGAAATATAACTTTCCATTTCCCCCAACAAGTCCCTTTATCAAAACTCTGTCCATCTACACTCGGTCTCAACACTCATCAGCTCATCAACGATTAACCTCAGTTCAGTGCAAATACCAAAAGAACATACTGCTGTTCCATTCTGTCCATGTAGGGTTCCTATCTCCACTCCAGTAAATTTTCTCAGTTACTAAGGAGACACACTGTGCTTGTCTCTCCACACTTGGATACACCTGTCATCTCCCAAGACATTTGCTACAGAGTTTGGTTCTACCTGATTAATACAATTATTTATTCAGTGAGTATTTGCTTAACTCACTGTTGCAGTGACTGTTGTACCAGACTCTGGCTATCAGATGAAGAGAACAACCGCATATTGTCCCTGTCTTTGACAGCCTTAGGGAGACAGCCCTGTTTGTAGGGTCCCATAATATAACCCCAAAAGATGACATGTGCATGGGTTCGAGAGCATCCTCCAACATGTTCATGTGCAGGCGTGACCTCAAATGAGGCCCCACTGCAGATGTAACCAGTTAAGCTCATCCTCTGGATGAGGCTGGCTCTTGAATCCAGTGTTTGACATTGTTATCAGAAAAAGGATGAAAAAATTCAGACACACAGACAGAGAAGTACACTAGGGAAACGGGAAGGGAAGAGTGGGTACCACCACAAGCCAAGGTCTGCCAAGACCTGCCTGGACTCACCAGAGGCTGGGAGAGAGGATTCTTCCCTGTAGCCTGCAAAGGGCACATGGTTCCACTGAAACCCTGACCTCCACTTCCAACCTCTGAATGGGGAGTGATTGGAAGCTTCTGTTCCTTGATACCGCCAGGCTTGCAGTAACTGGTGGCAGCAGGTGGTCCCAGGAGACTGATACAACACGTATTAGGTTGATCCTCCAGAAATTGCTTTGACCCACACAAATAGCACTATTTTGTGGCCCAGAAGAGCATCCCATCAACTCCTACCTAGGAGGAAGATCTTGGTTAGAGGAAGCTTCTCCAAAGAATTGTGAAGGGAACTGAAATCTAAAGAACAAGTGGAACTCCAGGGAGAAAGAGGAAGAGGAAGTCCAGCAGAAGGCAGAGCAGGTGCAAAAGTCCTGAGGCAGATGGTGGCAGACTCTTCAGGAAGTGAGAGAAGATATAACTGCTCCACAGGGCGAGCGGGGGCTGCACAGGCAGGGAGGAGAGAAAACAGCCCTTGGAGCCTCTGGAAAAGGTCTGATTTTTTTCATTTAAAAGCAGTGGGTACCATTGAAAGCAGTGGATACTGTGAAAGCTTTCAAAGCCAGAGGAGAGATTTCTTTCCCCGCCTAATGGAGAACAAATTAGAAAGAGCCACAACAAAGAGGGGGAGACACAGGGCTTAAAGGAGCCTGGGTGAGGTCCTTGGCCAGGGAGGTGCTGGGGGTTGGAGGATGTGGGAAACAGCCCCACCTTTTCCTTTCAATGCTGAGTCCTAACAGGCCAGGAGTCCAGGCTCCATGCATCTCAGCCCCGATGATAGCTCTGTTCTGCTGCCCAAGGCGTCCGTGGAAGTACAAGTAGCACCTTCCCTTTGTCCCCTTACGTCTCCTTCGTTCCCTATGCGTTGCTCCTTGGTGCTCTTCACACCCCCACCTGGGTAAGATTGATGACAGAACTCCCTGCCCAGTCACACTGTGGATGTCATGAGGTCTCGCACAGTAACTCGCATAGTTCTCCACCCCTGGAAGTCAGCACAGAATCTGGGTTGTGGATTTAGAAATGACGGCATCAGTGGAAAAACGAATGAGTTGCTGAATGAATACTCAGAAAGACTTCGTTTCTATTCTATCGTATCAGCCAGATATAACTAACCATCTTAAGGTCTGCTCTGTCTTAGTACGTTAGCTGCTTTTCATTTCTCTGCATACAATACAATTGTTGTTGTTTCTTTTAACAGTCATCTCACTGACCTTTTAGGAAACGAATTTGTTTTACCTAAGTCTTCCATGCTAGACAGAACCATTTCTCTAAGGCCCTCACCACGTGCAAAAGCTAGGAAGTTTTGTTCTCTGCCTTTGGAGTTAATTCTTTACTATCCCTCTCATCAGATCACCACATCTATCAAGAGTATGTCTTCTGCATACATCGCCGTGTTTCAGTGCTCCATTTAGAGAAGGCGGCCAACAGCAGTGGCCCTTGGCTAAATGAGATTATGTTCAAGGCAGAAAGGCAAAGGCTACGCAGCAAATCAGATAAGACACGAGTGGCTCTGGTGAAACGTGTGTGTTATACGGAGCAAAAACAGAACAGCAATTTCTGCAGCGAAATGAGAAAACCAGACGTTGAGACACATCTTCTTTCTGTGAGCTCACAGCCAGGTGACAGCTGAGCCATCGATCATGTTAGACTCAGCGTCCCCTGAAAACCTCAGCTCTCCCTTTCCCACTGGCCAGTTTGTATTTTCAGAGGCAAGTAGCAGAGAAAGTTTGCTCCCTTTCCCTAAGATCCAAGTTCCTTCAGCGTGGCTGAGGATTTAGCGCAGTGGCATAAGCACCTGCCTACCCCAAGCACTAGATTGTGCATTCCATCCCGGGTACCCAGGGGAAAAAAGTTCTTTCAGCCTCTAATGCTGATTAATTCTAAGCACAAGCGCACTCAACAAGGGGTAATGGGCTCATGGTTTTGTCCCTCCAACCTTCCAAAAGTCAGCCCAAATTGAAAAGGGAAGGGGGAGGGGAAGAGGGTCAGAGAGTATGCAGTAATTCGGCCAGCCAGAAAATCCGTGTCATCTCTCCTTGGTTCTGCACTGGCTCCAGTTGGTGGTATTAAGTCTCTGCCTCCCAGATACACAACTTGTAGTAATATAAATATATATTCTTAAGTAGATAAATCAGTCCATTTACTTGCTGTTACCTATAAAGATATTTTATAGCATTTAAAAATTAGCAGTTCTCAAGCACCTCCTCAGCCAAATTTAAAGCCTTGCTTGCTAATCAAATATGTTTTTATTTAGAGCTATTCTTTTTAATCTGCTAGATCGCCTGACCACTTCTCTTGACATTTTCTGTTTTCAAACGCTGCCGCATTAGCGCGCTTCCGTGGCTCATATTTTTATTATTCTTCTTTGGATTTCTAACACTGGCACCTGGACATGTGAAACAGGTTTTCTTTGTTTAATCATGCCTGAAATAAAACTTTTAAAACGTTCATAGGATGAAAAGAGGTTTATTACCATGAGGAATAAAATAACATAAAAATTTCTTCATTTTATTCTTAATTTAAAAGCATTTTTAAATTGTTTTTGTTTTGTTTCGGGAAAGTCAGTTTCAGCACACACAGAGCGCTATTGACAGGAATGCGTCGTGGCAGGTGAGGGCAGCAGTTGGTAGTACTTTGCTGCCATCTACTGGTCACTTGTGTAATTACTCATCGTCACAATTCTAAATCATTTTCTGTAACGTACACAGTGCTCTATTGTTTCCCTTTTTTCTTCTTTCTGTTTTTTTTTCTTCCTTTCTTTCTTTAGTTAAAGCAAAGTGAAGCAAATGCAGACACCAAAGAAAAGCTCCCTTTGCGTCTGAGGATCTTTGAAAAATTCCCGAACAGACCACAAATGGTGAAAATCTCAAAACTTCCTTCAGATTTCACAGTTCCTAAAATCAGGTACTGACGGGTTTCTTTCATTGTCTGTCTCAGTTATATGCTGCGAGATTCATATCAATCGGGTCCAGCTTCTCCAACACCTACGTGAGAGGCTCCTTTGCTGCTTTTTGGGGGTTGTTGCCTATATTGTTTCTCTCTGCCTCTATTTGAAGACCTGTGACCCCCAGAAGCAGCGTGTCAGAGAGGTACAGCTACCAGGCAGAGGATCCTCCCTGACCCCCACTTCTTCCTAACCCCATCCCTCCCCGCCCTAGGCGAGTGGCAAAGGTGCTCAGTGAGCGGGAGAGAGGTCACCTCTGCCCCGTGCTTTGCAGGGATATAATCATCTCTGCAGCCTTTTTATTTCCAGTAAATATAGAAACCACCGCAGCCAGCTCCATTTGACTACAGCATTTGATTAGACTGACATGTCTGGTCACCAGAGAATTTGACGTCTGCTGTTTAAAAGAACTGTGGCATTTTACACTCATATTCGTTTGACATTTCCGCTCCAGTTCAGCAAATGAGTGGAAAAAATAGTATTCTATCCCTCTTTAATAACGAGAAGAAGTTCTTCAGGGATAGCTCAGAGAATCACCAGTAGAATCCAGATAATATGAAACTACTTGATTAGTTTGGAAACATTTGGTTGGGCTGGTTATAAAAATACGAGACTAGACGTGGTCCATGCAATTTAACACGCGAGGGAAGAGTAGGGGCAGACCTAGCCCAGCCTGATGACGAACATGTGGCGGGGACTGAGCCCTTAGACGATTGCATCACCGTGTCTGCGTCGTAAAGGGCATTGTGCAAACTCGGGTGGCTGCGACATCGTGGTCACTGGGCTAATCTTCTGCAGCCAGCATTGCACTCAAAGTCCATGTGTCTTAAAAAAATAACAAAATTTAACAGAATTAGTTATTTGAAGAGCTGTGATGTAAATTTTCACTGTACTTTTGAGATCAGATTTTTCTTTATTTGTCTTTATAAATTATCTCCTGATGGGGATATGACTCAGCAGCACAGTGCCTGCCTGGCAGGCAGCAGGTCGTGAGTTTGATTGTTGGCACCAAAATAAATAAATAAATAAATAAAATCTCCCAAGGATTTTCATGATGAGTGGAAATTTGAAAGGAAAAAGTAATTCTTTCAAGTCTGAAGGGAAAGATAAAGTATCCAGTTGCCAACAGCATGATTCAGAAATGCCATCAGTGACTGAAGGTCCTTGCTTTAAGTTATTTTGGAGACATTATTTTTGTTAAGCAGGAGTCAATCAAGATTCAGGAAACTTCTGTAAATTACATATTTTAGCAATGAAATGTGAGCACTATTTTTGTGTGTGGTATATCTTATTTCCCCTCGTCTTTTGTCCCTGTTTTATCTTAGCTCAGGCGAGCACATCACTGTAAAATGCCATCACCGGCTCATAGCATTACTAACGCTTGGTCTCTTTTTACTTCGCCTGCAAAGGGAGAGTTTTATGAAGCAATTCATCGACCGCCAGCAGCAGGACACCTGCTGCCTCTTCCGAATCCTCCCCTCGGCCTCCTCCTCCTCGTGCGACCACTCCAAACGGTCGGCCATTGAAGACAACAAGTACATTGACCAAAAAGTAAGAGCCGCTCTCTCCAAGGACCGAACTATTTCTCACATGAATATGTTAAAGCGCCAGTGTCTCAAGGAAATAATGAAAAAAAATTGTTTTATTGGCAAAAGAAATCACTAAGCCAAACATTTTTACCCCTGACCTGAACCAAAAAGCCAAGACACAATTAAAAAACAATAATTGAAAAAAAATTAAAAACCTGGCATTTCTCAATTGTGAATTTAAAACGGGCCTCTTTGTGAGGAACTTTGAGCTGCGCTGCTTGGCAGCTGTGTGGCCTCGTATCACTGCACAGCTGCTGGGAGCTGTGTCTTGTCATGGGCGGGCTTCAGGCCGCCCAGCTCCTGTCCAGGTTTAATAGTAACCAGTCTCTCATCAACTGCCAGTGGTCGTGCTCGGTGCAGTTACTACCTCAGGAGGAAAAACTGGAGCAGGGACTGTTAAAACTTATCAGAATAAAACTTCCTACCCCCTGTTAACCTCTCAGCATACGGCGGGAATTAGCCGTAGATGGCTTGGCTTACTGATCTTCTGCTTTGTCATTTGGAAAATGGGAAATTTTTTCTCTAATTCACAGTAAGGTACCAGCCGGGAACCCAACCGAGTTGTTATGTTTTAAAGAAATATAATTTCCCATTTCTTCACTTTATGAAAACGGCACATGGTATAAACTGCATCCTGTAACACAACAGTCCATAACCATATTTGCATATGCACATACATATTTTATATGGCTATATGTGCATGGATTATACTATTAGCTTGGTAATATAATCATTATATTCAGTAACAGTTGGGTAGCATAATCAGTTAAAAAATGAAAGGCTATCACAGAGTGGGTAAGAGAGAAAACATTGCTTACAAAAGCACCCAGTTCCCTTGCAACTATTTCATGATTCCTCTATTCGATAGAGCTCAAGATTGTAGATCATCAATGTGATGCTGGTGGCTTTGTTTTGTTTTGTTTTTAAACAATGATTCTGATTGGTTGGTTTGTATCTTAGCTACTTTCTTTGTCACTGAGGCAAAATACCGATCACCCACAACCTCTGGGGGAGAGATTTATTTGGGCTCATGTTTCGGGCCACATTCCCCTGGCTCCAGCACCGGATGGCCCAGCAGTGGGGCCTGCCGGGGGAGAAGCTGCTCCCTCACGGCAGATGCCAGGCAGAGGGTGAAGGAAGAGCAGGAAGGGAGAAAACCCCCTCCTGGCCGTGATCCCGCCGTGACCCCCTCTTCCTGACCCCAGGGGATCCACAGTGACCTCATGCATGATACGGTCACCTTCCCAAAGCGCGCCTGAGAGCACCTGAGGCACGGGGCGCACCTACTTACAAACCATAGCGGCGCGCTGTGATCTGGGGGAAGCGCATGAGGTTTTCTCTGTGTGCCTTGTACATCTTTTATCATCAGAACCGCACAAACCGGGAAGTATTTTCGGTTTGCGATCTGAGGCACTTATTTGCTCAGGGACTTCTCCATTTGTTACTTGTTCTGAGTGTTACTTTTCCATTTCAGCATTGCCCCTTCCCCTTAGGACTGCCACCTTTTTTATTTTGTCTTGTGCTTTGAGATTTTTTTTTTCTGCTTGATTTTTCTAGCCACTAATTTGATCTCGCTTGACATCACCCTTCACTTTTAAACTTTTACCAAAAAAAAAAAAATATGATATGTGTGTTCATTTTAACTTTCCTTAAAGGCTTTTAACTTCCTTTTTAAATTACATTCGTCACTTCTGTGCTTCACACTCACAATCGGAGCAGTGCTGTGCAGAGGGCACAGAAGCAAAGGTCCCCACGTGTACCCTGTCAGTCTGAAAGTGCATTTTTATACTGCTGGAAAGCAGCTTTGCTTTCTTTTTGGTTTTGGTGTTTGCTTGGTTTCCAAAGCAGATTATAAACCAGGAGTGGAATAACTGCCCATTGTGGACTGCGGTTGTGACCTCCTGTCCCCAAGAAGAGGACCAAGAGCTGTCAGGCACAGAGAGCCCAAAGTGACAAAACCATGACATGCTTTTTAAATCCCTGGGAGCAGTATCCCACAGGAAACTGCAAATTGAAATATCAGTCCACGAGCATTTATTTTCTCTCTGAAGTGAAACATGATGTTCCTGGACTTCCTGGGCTTCTTTTTTTTTTTTTTTTCATTTGATGAAGAAAACAATAAAAATGGTGCTCACCAGGGAAAGCATCTGAGATCAGCTTCCTCCCTCTCTGCACCCAGCAACCCTCTCCAGCCTTCTTGTTGGTTTAGGTTCAAAGAACACAGAATGTTATATCTGGCTTCTTCAATGCCTTTTTATTTTTTGTGGCTCCTTTCTTATCCTCTCATTTAATAGATTTTTTTGTGACCAAATAACAATTGTGATTTTATTCTACAATCTTACACTTCAACTCCTTGTCATCTCTTTAAATAGAATGAACTAGCAGAGATGCTTCATATTTAACAAAGACTGGAGGTTTTAAAGATGGCAGGAAGTTCCCCAGCCTGGAAAGTCAGTGAGTTCAAACCTATGCTATCTTAAACAAAGGCCACTGTACATCATGGTTATGGTGCCCTTCATTCCGCCTGTACCTGTGTGTTAGTCAGCTTTTTCATCACTCCAACCAACTACCTGGTTTATGGTCTTGGAAGTTTCAGTCCATGGTCCAATGGTTCTAGTTCTGTAAGGCAGAACATCATGGTGGAAGAGTGTGGTGGAGCAGAGCTACTCAGTTTATGGCAAAGAGGAGGCAGAGAGAGAGCAGAAAGCCAGAGAAGAAGAGGCTGGAAATATGGTCCCCAAGACTGCACCTCCATGACCCACCCTGTTTTCATCACCTGCCAGTAATGCATTACATTAGGATCCCACCTGTGGATTAATCCACTGGTGACATTAGATCCCTCATGATGTAGTCACCTTCTGAAAGCCTATCAGCAATCAAGCCTTCTATGCAAAGAGCCTTTGGAGGAACATGTTGTAGCCAAATCATGACAGCTTATTTGGGCCAGATGTAGGTAAACTACAGCTGGAAAGTGAGGCCTGCATCTCAGCAGCAGACCTCTCTATCTTAGAAGCAACCAGAAGGTCATCCGTGTCGCCCTCCACCCATTCTTAAAGCCTCCACTTCATTTAGGTCATCTTTCCTCTTAAGTACTTACACTCTGGCCCTTGCATTTAGCTATGGCTGTTTTCATTTTTACTAAGAAATCCTCAGGCCACTTAAAAACAAAGGCACAAAAACCCAGAACAAAATCCTGAACACATACCATCTCATGGGTAGCTCTTCGGTGGTATTTCTCAGTTAACACTTGGAAATTTCTGTTAAAATCCAGTGTGCTTTGGAAATGCCAGTTGGTGTGAAGTGGTGGACCCGGCCCTTCATCCTGCACGAAATATATCCCAGCACTGTGAGAACTTAGGTCCCCGATGAGGAGTGTTAAGAAAACAAAAAGGAGAGGTTGATTTATTGGTAATTCTCACAGTAAAAGCAAAGGAGCACATAAAACCCCTTTCCCTCGGTGGTTATCTGTGAGGAGGAACTTCTGACTTCTGCTGTACCGGGGAGAATCACCTCTCTGGTGCAGGGGGAAACAGTGAGTTCTGGGGAACCAAAGATCACAAGTTAAGGGAAGGAAAAAGTAAACAACTGACAACCACAGAAGGGGCCTGGGGTTTGATGGAGTGTAGAAGAAAATCCAGGAGCACAGGGGACGTAAGATTCTCTCCAAGTGGCGGCCCTGGCTTTGAGGAGTGACGAGGAAGCCCATGGCAATGACCCTTTGCAGAGCTGGTATCTTCAGAACAACCCATTTGGCCACTTTTTCTCATGTTTCACATCACTCATCCTCCCTTCAGCAGGAGGGCAGAGTGTACAAGCATTGACTCTTCGGTGGGGTCTGTCTTTCCTTGCCTGCTTGGTATAAAGCCCTGGCTTCCCAGCCCTCTCTGCCCACTCCCACCCCTCTGGACAGCTGAGGGGCTCCTCCCCTGATTAAAGCACAGATTCCACATCCCAAGATCACGTCTCTACTTCTCAAGAGAAAAAGAAGACAGGCAACAGTTTCTTTTGCTTTTTCTCCACCCTATTGGCATTAAAGCTTAGCCGCCTTAAACTAAGTGCTTGCTAAGGCAGTGAGAGGTGAACTTGGCTTGTTGGCCACCTAGAATTCAAAGCAGCCCACTCGGGCCCCCATCAGTCCTCCTCTCCAGGTCAAGTCTCCACAGCAGGCAAATCCAGGGGTTCCCATTGCTCTGGCCTGCGCTCCCTGGGCTTTCTTCCCTGCCTATCTTACTGTTTCTCCAGTTAGACCCTGCAGTGGTCTGGAAACCACAGAGAATCTCACCAAGGCACATGAATCACAGACAGATGGAGGGAAGAGGCCCTCCCAGCCCCACCCTGCACCCTGGACTCCTGGCAGAGGACGAGTATCTCCCCTGGTCTGCTTCCTTTTGCTCCTAAGCATATAGCAATTTCCCTCGCAAGCTTCTGAAATGCACAGCTAACACATGTGCGAGATAAAGAGCAACAACACGGAAAACCTAATTACCGTGTCTTGTTTATCATTTTCACCTCCATGATGCCTTCCTCTTCCATTCAGTCGCACCGTGAACACGTTTAGAGCGCAGGTATCGTCACTGACCTCCCCTCTGGGCCATGAGGATCCAAGAGTGAGCAAGATGCCAGCCGTGCCCTTCACAGGAAACACACGTGCCAACAGACAGGGGTGAAAGCAGTGCACGAGCAGCATCCCCAAGTCCCCCTTCCGGGGCAGGAAGGTTGAAGGACAGGAAGTTGTTTCGGGCAGGGGGACCCTGGGGAAGGACATCCTGTGCATGACAGGACTGCTTGAGAGAAGTGGTGTAGAGCAGCTAGGGATGCCGGTGCCAACCTCATCTGTAAAGCAGAATGAATTCTTGTTTTCAAGATTTCGTATGAGGGTTAATGAAGGTAACGTGTGTGACACCGCTTAGCCCCCCGCCTGCCGCAGACTGAGTCAGGGGCCCCCTAAATCGGATGGGTGAGGTTACTGTCAGAAAGCCCTATCAGCGGTCACATCAGCCCACAGGTTTCCGTTTCTCAGTCCAGATGAGAGACTGTCACTTAAACAAGTGTAACCTCAGCTGTCACAGCCCAGATGAGCACCTTATCCTGTACCTGTACCGATTGCGGACTTACTTTCCTCCTCGGGCCTGAGCTGGCTTCATGGAGTTTGGTTTTTGTTGATATTTCAGCTGCTACTTCACTGTCTACCCAGGGGCCTTGACTCTAGGAAGTAACGTAAATTGTTCTGTAAGCTTCATTCTCCTTAAATCCTCGCTGATTGCCACACGGCACTTTTGTAATTTTCCGTAGGGTTGTAGTGTTTCATGATTTGTTCCAGTCACTCTCCCCAGAGCAAGTTACTCCACCTGATCTATAATTTGTGGGATGAAAGTTTATTCAGGGTGGGGGGAGAAAGAGAAAGAGGAAAGAAGAGAGGGAGGAAGAGGGAACGAGAGAGAAATCAAGAGAGAACAACTTGTCTTCTCTAGGGCTTTTGCTGTCCTGGAAAGATTTTTCTAGAATAATAGCTTAGCTGCTCTGCAAAATTATTCACAATCTACCTCCATGAAAGCAGAGAGATATAAGGGACGTTATGATCCAGCTGTATGCTGTATCTCAGAGACACACACGGTGGCCCCGAGGGAAGAACCTGTGTTCGTCACACCAAACACACAAATGCCCTTGAGCTCGAAACTCCTCCAGCTCATGGAGAGCCCACCTGTCACAGGAAGTGAAAATACACACAATAGCAAATTGAAATGTGGTTTACTGATCTTTGTAGAAAATTGTGGAACTCAAAATAAAATATGGCTGTGTCCAAGCACCCGCTTTCTCTGTGTGGGGTAGTGGGTGCAGGGTGAAAACCACTTTTCTACCTTCAATTAACAAGAGTGGGAATTCTCTATCCATGATCATTTTTGCAGAATAATTAATTGTGAAATATTTTTTAGTTTGGCACTGTATGTACTCTGTTTATATCCCCGTGTTGTATGATTACTGAGGGTCGAAAGTAAATCAATGTTTGATTAATGATTTTTTATAGCTAATGGGGGAGGTTCTTAATTAAGAAGTTATTGTACTGTCTCCAAAACAGATGCCAAAGACCTGAGTTACTTCACAAGCTATCTTTTCAATACATAATTTGTATTCTTCTTACATTTTCTTCCCTGTTGAATACATCTTACGCATCGATTTAGCTTTTCATTGTATGCCAGTCTTGATGTGTTCTATTTCTCACTAATGACAATATTCTTATTATTTGTACCTGAAGTTCAGATGCAGCTGAAACATAATTGAGTCCAAAGACTGCTTCCTTGCATTACCAGCATGGCATAGATTTTAAATTCCCAGACAGATGGTTAAAAGCATCTGACATTTTCTCTAGAGTCATAAATCCACTCATCTCTTTCATCTCTGTGGATTTCCAGTCTTGGTCTTTCTGTTTATATGAACCATAACCATTAGTCAGTCATTTTGGCTTATGCTCCTGTAATTCAGTTCTACCTACCATAGATTCATAGTTTCTTGCCAGCAAGAGCCATATATTAAACATTTGTAACTGGTTTTCAGTAAGTAAAGGTATTGCTTTTCCCTTACGCTGCACTGTACTATCATTATGCCGGGCTGGATGATGTGTAAGACCTGACCAAATTTACAGTGACCCTCAATTATTTAGTGAATAAAGCATCATCATAAAATGTAAGCGCAAAAATGTCCAGTCAATTAGGTTTCCAAAATCCTGTAGTGTCCAGTTTTACAAGATTCTCCTATCTTGGACTCACTTTATCATTTTTACCTCGCTCATATTTGTGGTTTCAAGGTGAACCAAGTATGAAAAAATGTAAAACAGAAAAAAGAGTAAAGACCCAAAGTAATGTTTTCACATCCATTCATTCTTCAAATGTATCTCAAGCATCAATCACACAGTCTAGATGCTGGAGGGAGCAGAGTAGACAAGATGAACGCACACAGCCTAGCGGAACTCCCAGAAAGACAAAGCCACTTCGCATAGACAGGACCCGGCTCACACGGCTCTTCCTGGAGCTCGGAGGAAGAGGAAGACTGCTGTGCACACCAGCGTGTGTGGGTACTGCGTGTGTGTGTGTTTGCCTATTCCTGTGCATGGTTTAACTCCCACCTGGTGTTTTTACAGAGTGTAGGATTTACAATATTGAAATAACTTAAGATTAAAGATCTTGACCCATCCTCTAAAACTTCCTTTTCATAAAATTCGCATCCTAAAGCCCTTTTCAAAGCTTCATAACATGACATTATAATGGACTTCACCTTTACCTACATCGAAACGTGATCAGCTTAATCTTACTGCCGCCTACATTAATCACTCTTTAAAAACTTTTCCTTCCCAGCATAATGTCAACTCCATAAAAAGTGGATTATATAGAAACCTCTTGCCACACACGTGATGTGTCATGTGAACTTAGATATTAATTTTCAGTTCATGGGTGCATGAAAAATTCAAATGTAGTCAAATGAGGCACCACCTTCAACCTATGCAATTTTCAGTAATTGCTTATTTCCAATGACTATATTTTATGTGGGAGACTTGTTCAATAGAGTGGCTCATTATGGTAATTACACTATACCTTTTTAATAGAAATGACATTCATTAAACCCTATTCATTGCCCCAAGGTTTTGTGTTTCATGGTCACATGTTCTTAAAATGCTGCCCCATTTATTATTAACAGGTTAGTGTTTTCAAAGGGAGCAAAGAAAAATAAGGCCCCTAAAATTTTTTCCCTTGGAGAAGCAGAAATGTATTGTTAGTTCTTCCAATCAAAGCTGTAGTCAAATATTTATAGTACTTGTGGTATTCTTTCCTGAGTCACTGTCAAAGGTTTCGCTCTGCAGATCATGGTCACGTGGAAGCTACTGTTCTTTAGGGTTTAAGCCAGTGGCATATGAACCCATGGCATCTCTGCACAGAGGGCTGTGTGTAGCATTGAAAGCTTTAAAAAGTTCACCATCTCTGGAAGCCTCGCAGCCTCTCAGAGTTATCTAACATCTCCTGAAAGGTCTGTGACTACTTGTAGAGGACTAAATTAGCTGAAATAACGTTCTAATTGAAAATTTCAATGGATCCCTGATTTTAAAGCATTGCATCAGTAAATACAAAGCATAAATACTATATGGCCTTGCTGGCTTTAGTGTGTTACAAAACTAATGGGTCTTTTTTAGTTAAGCTTCAGATGTGTCATTCTGACAATGATTACATATATATTATGAGTAAAAAGATGATCAATTAGTTTAATTTGTTACTGTTTCGTAGTTTGTAGTGGTGTGGATTGAATCTAGGGCCTTGTGCTTGCTAACCAAATGCTCTACCACTAAACTGTATCCCCTGTCCTATTTTTTCATGTTGATGCAGTCTCACTAAATTGCCCAGGCTGAGGTCAAACTTGGGATTCTTCTCCTGACTCCATAGATAACATGCAGGAGGTATTCAAAAGTAAATAACGCACAGATCCCAAATGGAAGCAGTTCCAGACGAGCCAATAGCTAAGATTTGCATGGAATTGGTGTCTGTCTTGGTTACTTTTCTCTCATAACTTACAAAAAAATGCCTGATGTCCAAAATTAAAGAAAGAAAAGTTAATTTAGCTCATAGTTTATAGAGGTTTCAGTCCATAATCAGCTGGCTCCAAGGCAGGGCGGCGTGACTGAGAGGCAACAGTTCCGGTGGCAGAAGACAGCAAAAACAACAAGAGCAAAAGAAGCAAAAGGGAGGAGCAAGTCTCTTTCCTTCCCTCATTTTGTGCAGGCTACTGCCCCAAAGTGGATGCCGCATTCACACCACCAATCCCAGCACTAGACAAAGACCCAATCACAAATTCTAGATTCAGCCATCTCCAAAACCCACCCCCACACACACCATTTCTGCATGAGGCTTTAAGGGGCCATCCAGACACAAACCATAACAGTGTCCATGGTGACAAAACCAAGGTTAGTTATAAAACATCCATTACTTATGAATAAAAGATCTCACCTCCCTAGAGCCACTTGGAATAGAAACATCCAAAAACAGAGTGAAGGAAAGAGTGATAAGGAAAAGAATAGACCCAGATCAAGACAGGATAGGTGGAGGGTGGGAGACAGAACCAAAAAGTCCCAGCAAAGCTACTGTACTAATCACTGAACAACAGGAGACACCAAAACAACAGGAGATAGCTCAGATCTGGAAGGGAAATAATGAATTGTTTGGGAACCTAATTTTGTCTTTAAAAAATGAGAAAGCTGTCAAAGTCAAATCCCTTAGAAAAGTGCATTATAAGAAAAAAACAACAAAAAGCATACTATAAAAACATGCTCATAAATAGCTTTACCTATAGTATTCTATTCCAAAATGAGTTAAAAGTCATTAGAAACTACAAAAAGTTGAAATCACAGCATATACAATAATGAGAAAAGCTCAGAAACGAAGTACTGAGCTCAGGGAGTATGAAGTGCTTAGATGCCGTAAGAGAAATAGGAGGTAACAAAAAGGAAATTGTTGATGCCCTAAGGGAAATAGAAAGCGAAGAGAAAATTTTTCAAGAATCAAAAAAGAATGGAGAAAGAGGTAAAAATGATTTGCAAGAAAATGGCAAATTGGAGAAAGTTAAGTGGATCTAACATTTATATTATAGGAGTCCCTACAAAAGAATATCACAGCAAGAGGCCAGAACAAGCAGTAAACTTTTCTGAAATAGAAAAAGATTTGAAATTATGTATTGGAGGCATAAATCATATACCTGAAAATATCAACTAGGAATAAATAACCACAAACAAGACATACATCAGACAAGTTTCAGGACTAACAGGAAATAATTTAATATCTTAAAAGAAGAGATTTATAAAAGAAAGAGTAATAGATTACAATCAGACTTTTCAGCAACAATAATTTATATCAGGAGAAACTAGAGTGATTTATGAAGAATTGCCAGGCAGAGAGTATGAGAGTCAGGGTTTTTTCCCTATCTTGGAAAACGGACTTTCAATTTTATAAAGACTGAAATCGGTTATCAAGACGCCATCATATAAGCCATGTAATATGTACTATTGTTTCTGCGAGCTCTTTCTGAGAAAGTGCTATAAAACACTGGTAAATAAACTCCAAAATTCACTCAGATATTGACATAAGAACTGGATAGAGCCACTCTTATTTCCGTGAGCATTGAAATAAGGAGTAAGATGTGTCAGAGCTCTGTGCTGTATGATATAAGGTAGCACAATGTGTAGATGAGGGAACTGGAAGGAATATATGTGAACACTTTTTAAATAGTCATTGTCTCCATTATGTTCGCTACTGTTATTCTGAGACTATTGTCTATAAAATATGAAATAAAACTAGTGAGTAGTGATGAGGCAGTCTAATTCTTTCATCCCCTGCACCCTTGGTATACATATCACACAGCAGAGTTTAGGTAACATCCTCTGTTAACTTTAAACTGAAACTATGGGAATCAATTTTAGTCAAAGTCCTGGAGACAGCTCCGTGGCCAAGAGCATTGCTGGAATCTGAGTTGTGTTACTGAAAAATCACTTCCCAGTAAATAAACCAGAGCTGCTTGGTGGAGGTCAGTGATTTGGATAGGAAGTATCCGTGTGGCCTTGGGGTATCTGCTCACACCGGACCTCCAAGAACTTCAGCACCCTGTGAGTTCCTTGGGAGGCACCAGTGAGCCTTCTTGAAGAGCTCCCCAGGAGCACTGAGATCATGTGACCTAAAATAAAAATAGCAATCTCAATAACTGATTTGTTATGCCAGATAACAAATCAGTTAAAAACCTTGAGTTCAAAATGATATTTTAAAAATAGTAATGGGTCATCAAGAGGGTGACTGAAAATCAATTAGCTGCATAAAAACTACAAAGTAAAGGTCAAGAATCAAGCACTTACCTTGTTTTTTTCATACCAATTATACGACGGGGCAGCCAGATAATACAAGAGATTAAGAACCCCATGTAAAAAAGTACTCCAACTAGTACATAAGAAGGAAATAACTATTTTGCCAACTGAGTGAATTCATGGATCTTTGGAATGAACATCAGTGCTACCCGTATCACAAAGTCGGCCCCAGGCAGCAGGCATCAACTGTGAAAAGACAGGACCCGCCCTGTGTCTTCCAAAGGGACCAGCTCAAGTGTCCTGAGGAAGTCTCCGAATCCAGCCCCCGTGTGTAGGACAGGGGAAGACACTGAGTCGCCCCAGGATGTACACCTGGCAAAATTCAGGCTCCTGGAAACCCCAGGTGAAATGCCCCAGATCTTTGACTTAGAAGACATTGCCGAGAAGTCAGTGACAGCCTCCCTTGTGTGTCTTCCCAGTCCAGATTATTCGAGCACGATAAATAAGTGTAATGATTTGGACTTCCAGGCTCCTATTCTGTGTTAAATGTTACAATTCTGGAAATGTCTTTTAAATTAAAAGTGTAACATTTTAAAGACATCTATTTTGTGCTAACATATAAATTAATTTTTTTGTTTTTCTACAACTAATTCAATCAAGGAACTGTCACCTTGTGGAGTTGAATATTTTGGATTTACAAAGTAAATGTACATTAAAAAAATCTATTTTCCAACTAATCTGTTTTTGTTCTTCAATGCCAAATCTATGTAAATATGTCCCCTTTGTCCATCTTTAACGTCCTGTGCCTCTGATGTGTTTAGATACAGAATGAGCCTCTACTGACTTTCATAACCACAATGTAGAATTTCAGATATAAAAATTACTTATCATGAGACTGATCTATGTATTCACTTCGGGTTATTGTCAATATCTTCTAGTGCCAGAAGAGGGAGCTGTAGAGCAGCATAGCTCGAAGTTCAGCTCTTTGTAACTAGTTGAGAATATTGTTTGATTAAAAAAAAAATACACCACTTTACTAAGAACTGAAAGGATAGCTACATAACCACCAATCACGGTACACCTCACTGAGAAAAAGAACAACTAAAATATATAACTAGCTAAGTATATACTATATCTGGCATAACAAATCTGTATGTATCAAATACATACTTTAAAATACCTATTTTATATTTATAAAATATATGTCACATTTGATGCATATTGTTTTCACATGTATGCATGTATGTACACATTTTTTTCTTTCTTCTTTCAAAAACATCCCAAAGTGAATCTAAAGTCTTGTCTATTACCAATGTTTTCTTCCTCTACTTTTGCTGTTAGTTGCAACACTGGCTTTCAAATGCTTCCCTGTCTACTTAATACTGCAATTTTCTTTAACCATTTTAAGCTCTGGACAAAGGAGATTCTTTAGCCTTTTAGCTACTTTTTACAAGGCAGAAATCATTTGAGGAGACAGTGCCCTGGGTATCATCCCAAAGGCTTTTCCTAACATGGAAATGTGTTGCGTACTGGTCACTCCACTGCAGGGACAGCAGGCAGGTGACTGCATTCAGGCTGCCACCTCCATAGGTGGAAGGTGGCTAAGCGCTTCACCGTCTGCCAGGTTGAGCTAAGAGCAGAATCTGTAGTCCCTGTAACCTGGCTCTGTCTCCTGACTGCTGTGTCCAGAGACGTCACCAAAAAAGATGCTCCACCAAGCCAAGGTCCTTCAGCGCAGTCCTGTGTCCCCAGAATCTGTGAGTAACATCCCTTGGGAGATGTGCGACCAGCTCAGGAGATTCACCCAGTGCCCCAAATCACCTCTGGGGAGGGTAGAAGATGTGGTAGGCTTTCATGTGCT
Source organism: Hydrochoerus hydrochaeris (assembly GCA_004027455.1). Taxonomy (NCBI): domain Eukaryota; kingdom Metazoa; phylum Chordata; class Mammalia; order Rodentia; family Hydrochaeridae; genus Hydrochoerus; species Hydrochoerus hydrochaeris. The sequence goes on from PVLA01001238.1 coordinate 184,651, forward strand.
ACCAAGAAAACATAACTTCTAAATAAAGGACACCCTCTCTTGTCTCCCTCTCTACACATTAATTTATTATCCTAGGAGTCTTAGAAAATCATGAGATTCAGTTTTTATTATGAAAAAACTAAATAAGTAAAGCAAGTACACCAGCTTTCCTGATGAAGGGGAAATTGCTGATGTGTTCAGTGATTCTTCCCTTCCTTACAGATCTCCTGGGAAACAGGAAAATTACATTGCAAATTACAGTTTTCCTGTAGATTGCCAGTTGTGACTGAAAAGGCCAGTTTGTGACTTGGGTTCTTTTCCCGCTATGGCCATGTCACCCTATTGGCCAATGCCACAGCCGTTGTTTGCAGATTAGCACTGTGGCTTGGTGTCTCAACCTGCCTAACCCTTCTTGAAAAAAAAAATAGTGGTCTGCTTTTCCTGGACAGTTTTCTGTCTCCCGCTTCCTTTTCTTCCCTCGACTTTGTTTGGAATGTGTTACACCGTACAGTGTTCCCTCTGATTGCTTTGCTTTAAAGCCCAGGCACCACGACACTCAGGCAGAGTTTCCCCCGAATTCATTTGCTCTTGGCGCACTTTTCTGACTTCACCCAGGGCCACCATTGTGACAGAGTCGCCTTGCTCCTCCAAGGCCCGCGTAACTTCCACTTCTTCAGCAAACTCACCACTGCCTCTCCCAGACATCCAGTTCTCCCCCTCACCCTCCCTACTGACTTGCTGCCCAGCACTTGTACCTCTGCGTGTTGTGCTTTGCACTGGTGACATTGCGTGTCCTACTTCACTAAGCAACTTGATTCTAGAATCCAAGAACTTTGATTCCTAGCTATTCTTTATCTGCATTGGTTACTATTATCATGCTCAGTGCTCAGTAAAACTAATACAGTCTATTGGTGACAGGGAACAAGTATTCTGCCATTATTAGCTCTGGTCTGACTCCTGGAGCCACATTTTCAAGCAGTTTTTTCTTAGGAATGTACCCCTGATGGTGCGTGGTTAGCGTGTTTTCTCTCGTTCCCTTTTACCAGCCACTATTGCTCCTTCTATACCTGTCATTACTCTAATCTTCTGTGACTGGCAAGCAAGACAGAGCTGAGTCTGGGGAATGTGACTCCCAGTCTCCACTGGGCTTCCAGGATTTGCTTTAACCCCTTCTCTGTAACAGTTCCTCCGCAGTCCCCCAGGGGTCCCCTCGAATGCCCCTCCTCTGTTGCACACCTGCAGACAGATGGCCCCTTGACCTCTTGTTCAGATTAGCCTTGGATCCCAGGCCAAGACCTGCCAGCACGTGATACTGAACAGAGATGCGTAAGGAGTCCGATCCTACTCTTCGCCTCAAGTTCTTAGGAAATTGAAAAGCCTGTTTAGGTGAAGGCCAAGGTCGTGACTGGCCATGCACAGATTCTCCACCTCCCAGGGCTGTGACATGCATCTGCACAGGTTCATTTGCAGCCCCACTCAAACAAAAGCAGAAATAAAAAGGGACATTAAACAATAGTGGCAATTATGTGATGGTGCTTTGGTAAAATGCATTTACAGTTAATGTTGTAGTAGTGCCATCTCTACTTTGCGATCTGTTGGTGTATTGTTCTGTGTCATTCCACAGCTAAAATCAGTCCTCTTATGCTTTCAGCTTCGCAAGTCTGTGTTCAGCATCAGGGCCAGGAACCTTCTGGAAAAGGAAACAGCAGTCACTAAAATCTTAAGGTAATAACCATAAGCACTAACATACACCTACACACAAGTAGGCTTATGCTAAACAAAATGCTGTTTTCAATGAGCTAATTTTCTGGGCAGCAACATATGCTTTATGCCAGAAAGCAGCTTTGAGTATCTCTCCACTTATAACACTGTTAAAGACATCGCTAACATCCTTCTCGAAAAGTAATACACTAGCACAATAGGCTATTTCTTTCCTTTAAGGTATTTAAGCATAACTTATAGGCATAAACGTTTGTCAAAGATAAAAATGCTTTACGATTATTCTTACACTTTATATCTGTGGTTATATCCAGAGGAAAAAAACATAATCAGATCCATGATAGGAAGAGTGAAAGTGATCATTTTAAAGTCAATTACTTTGTAAAGTAATCAGGATTTATCAATCTATCAATATGTTTATGAAAAATCATTAGAACTGAAAACATGCCTATCTTAGAATGTTTATGAACATGTAATTGCCAGGCTTCTCTCTAAAATATACCTTGAAATGAAGTATCAATAAGGAAAATTAAACTACTCATTTACAAGTGTAAGGCCGTGTGCCATTAAAAACTACCCATATAAGAACATAGGACTAGAAGCTATAGAGTAACCTGATCAGTGTAAAAGACACGAGCATTTGGAATATCATTTACTCCTGCATCATTAAGTTGATGTACGTGACAGGAGGAGATGCCCAAACGCAAATGGACCTCGCTGGCTAGGAAGCGCTGTCCACACTTGTGTTAAGTGGAAGGAGTTTGACTGTCTTCTACTAGATTCCTTACCACAATGGTCATGAAAGCATTTTCCTAGATAGTATTTTACTATAACTTGGAAAACTGTAATGTGAAAATAAAGCCAAATGTATATAAGAAACATAATATATGTTTACATTATGATTCTACCCTAAAGTCTGTCTGCAAAAAAACACCATACCTAAGGAAGGCAGTGTTCCATATATTAGTTCTCCATGTTGGCTGTTCATGCCCAGAGCTGCACGTATGTTGGAGGAGCATTTATGAAATGCCTTTAGTAGTATCATTGCAAAATACGATGAGGAATCCCAATGTGGGTTTGCTCTCACTGGCTGGTTCAGCTGTGCTGGGATGAGCACGGCATACAGCTGGCCTGGAACACTTCATAGGCTCCAGAATTGTTGCTTAAGCCAAGTCTGTTTAGACAAGTTCATGGTAGGGTCCTACAGAAAAAGGTTGCTCAGTCTAATAGGACAAGAAAGTCCCCTCCAACCAGAAACCATTCACAGGGAACTGTAATGCTCTGCCTGACTGAGAACAGAAACCAAGCTCACCCTCACCTTCCCAGGACAGCTGCCATCCCACAAATATGCTCTGCTCAGGGGACCCAGGGAGTTTCCAAAATGAGTCAGCGTAGAGTCCTGTAAGAAAGACACCCTGCCCTCTCCTCTCTGTGCGCTTGTTTAATAACCCATGTCTGCTCCCTTGGTTTTCAAGAGAAGAACCAAACTAGCCTGTCCAGCATCTGTGGTGTGGTTGATCCCAGGCTGCTCAGTCCTCTGGCCACCCAAACAAAGGGACAATTCCCACATGACTTTCTCCAGGAGGAGGGTCCCATCAGGCGCCATCTCATTATCTATCTGGGTGACAATTTTATTTGGAAAACCTCCTTCCAAAAATTCATCTACCTGAGAATTAAGCTTTAGAAATCACATGGTTGTCACAGGGCATGTGTTCACAGGTCATTTAAACTGCAAAAATAAAGTCACACCTTCTCTGACAGATTCAGCTCAGCCTGACAATGACAAGCGGCTTTGTAGGCACACAAGGTAGCGAAACTGAATGAGTTTGACAGACGAGACTAGACAATGTTTGCTTAAAATTCTGTCTAACTTCATACACAATAGCATGAGAAATGATTTGGCAAGGGGAAATTTTAACTGTCAATTTTAGTATAGAGAAGATTAGTGGACTTTTTGAAATAAAAATTTATGATGTACAGGAGAAAAAAATTCAAGACTATGAGAGAATATAGACCCCCTCAAACTTTCAAACCACTGTGATTTGGGGGCCAGTCCCGTTTTACTACAGCCCAGCAAACCATGGAACCTTGGCTGTTACCTCAATAAAAGGGTAATTGGGGCACAGGATCTCGCTCAGGGGCAGAGCATGTGGCTGTCAAGGGCAAGGCCTTGGGTTCCGGCCTTAACATTAAAAAAAGACTACAATTTGAAAAGCAAAACCTAAATTCCTGGATTAATCTCTTTGTACATTAAGGACAAGTACGAGAGACCTTTCTTGGGAATAATCTTCTCTAACCCTACTAACAAGCACACCAGCGATGTGAGATTACTGGTGGCGTTAATGATGAATGATCTTCCATGCACAGTCTAATACAGTTTATCAGTTCACGGTCAAGAATTGATGGGGTCCATGTCTACAGGTCCCCGCACGTTTCTCTTTACTCACTACGCGTTTGTATTGCTCAGTGACCACCTTCGTCGTGGGGAGTAGGTACCTGTACCCATCTTAATTATTTTTGTTCCTCTTTCTCACCCCTTCTTTCCGTCTTCCTCCCTCTCTAGGTCCCTTCTCATTTGCAAAAGATCTACTTCCCTGCTTCCTATTGCCCATCTCATCTTTTGCTTTTTAAATTATTTATCCTTTGAGTTTCTCCTCTAAGAGAAGTTATGCAATACTTGAGCTCATGAATTTGGCTGATTTTACTTAATGCTATAACCTTGAAGTGCACACTGTGTTCCAGGAAACAGAAGCAACTGAAAAGACAAAGAAAGGGAGAAAAGTTTAAAAGATAAGCTCAAGGTCATGAGTTTGATCCCCGGTACCAGTATGGAAAAAAAAGAAAGGAAAGGTTAAAAGAAAGTTTTATGGTAGCCCCAGGGCCTTTGATTCAAATAACCACCACAAAATGGGGACATAAGAAACACTCTCCTTGCTCTCTGTGTCTCCTTTATCCCTCAGAGACCCTTCTCTGAACCCTAAACTTTCCTTCCCTAGTCTCCCTGCCAGGGTACCTGGGTCGCTCAAAAACGACCTCTCTGGGACCATTTGCTCTTCACAGAAGACTCTGAAAGAAGGGAAGGGCTGGACATGGGTGGATGCAAAATCCATCTTCTCCTGGGTGGCTCTGTGAGGGTAGGACTGAAGGACATCTCGGGAGCCTGTGGCTTTGGTGCTCTGTCTCTAGACTTCCCTAGGATTTTTTTTTTTCAAAAAGCTCTTTAGTTGTCTCTTAGCAGATTCCTCACCAGAGAGATTAGTGAGAGAAGTCTAGGGAGGCAGGAAAAGAGGCCTGAGCTGTGTCACTTTGGCAGATACATCCTAGGTTGGCATTTATCCTAATTTGGATGCAGATAAATGTAAGTTCCATGAATCTTACATGCAATATGAAATATTAGTGTCTTAAAGATGACTTTCAAAAACTGGTATTTGAGGAAATAAAACAAAGCAAATTCTCAAGGTAAGAGACCCATGGAAGCTTTTATTTCATCTATGCATTCTTAATTCCCTCATTCATTCTGTGGAAAATAGAGCTGGGAGCACCCAGGAGTCTCCACTTGAACACAGAACCCTGGGCTGGCCCAGGCTCTGTGCCTGCAAGGCTGGATCACTTCACTTATCTCACCTCGGTTTTCTCATCTGCCTTTATGTGGATACTTTACAGGAAGCTTGCCTGAAAAACCTAATGAGGGATCAAAGTTAATTTTAGTTTTTCCTCCTGGGAGGGAGATCACCTGTTGAAACAGTCTCCATAATCTGTCAGAAGGGACAGGTCAGGGTGGGAATTCATTTGGACTTAAGGTTTGCTTTAACTGTGGCTGAAGGTGAGATCTAGTTGAGATTGGCAAGACTCTTGCCGTGAGATTCTGGACTGTCCAGAATGCACAGGGTAACTGGTGCCGCCTTCGACAAGTAGTGGGTACCATTCTGGGGAGGGCGACTCCCTGTACCTCTCTGCTACTTTCTGCCCCTTTGAGTTCAACATTTCAGCTATCCATTACTCAGAGGGATGTTACCATTCTGTTTTGTACTTTCCTTCCTTCTTGACTTGATTGATTTCTGAGAAGAGGGAAAATAAATGGTGACAATGTTGTCATCTTTATGTGTGAATTTGTTTCTCCTTTCTGTGCCTTTCAAACTGTTAAGCATATACATGCATTACCTTTAAAAAATTAATATAACTGAGTTTTAGAAATGGTATTTTAAAAAGTGTTTGGAATTGTAGCACCCCACTGCCAGAGGCTTGGGAGGAATCTTGAAGAATCCCAATTCTTTCTAGATGGCTGGTTTGAACAGTTGAATGGCCTATTGTCTACAAGAAAGGGCTGGTCTAAAGTTCAGATTAGTGGGTTGGGACAGAGGCTGAAAACACTAACAGCCTTGTCTTGCTTCTTCAGTTCTGATTGTTAAACTGTTGGGCTGTTGCTGGTCTCCATTCTCATAGGACTCACATTTGCAAATATCCGTCTTCTGCTTGAAATAGAATCCATATTACTTCAGCCAAATGTACCTATGCACACCACTATGAACAGGCAATGCCAGCCCATGAAGGAAAAGCCTCAGAAAAAGCACTGGTATCTGGGGGTGTTGCTCTGGTAGTCATACACAGTGGTCTTTAATTCACTGTTTTTTGTTTTTAAGAAAACTAACTTCTGTTTTGAGACATGGACATGAATTTGTGGATTCAGTTGACAGTCTTTGGATGAGAAAAAGGAGGTCCTTTTGTGTGGTACTCAAACACTGGACCGGGCTAAAAGGCCAGGGTTCCCCTGGCACAGACATGGCCTGATGCTACCTCTTTCAAGATTTATTTAGAGATAAATCCTGAGAGACAGGATGTTCCACTACCTAAATTGTAAAATCCAGGATTACTATTAAACTTGCTGCTGTGCTGACCTACACTCCACTGCTCAGCTCTACTGAAGAAAGGTTGCTTTCAAACCCCGGTGACCTTTTCTCTACCTCCGACAAAATAGAAAACAAATAGCAATGTACTTCCAAAGCACCACCACCTCTGCTGAGAGCACCTCTAATTCAAAGTTCTGAAGTGGAGCAAAATGCATTATCATTCCTGCCAGGCTGTGCGAATACAGAAATGTCAAAACAAAATAATTAAAAGCACGGCATTATTTTAGAAAGTCTGATCCTTTTGCGGGTTGCTGTAAGTGCCTCATTAGGTAGAACAGTATTTTCATGACCTTGTTGGATGCTCAGTCTCTGTGATATTTGCATTCTGATATTTTGATACATGGCATAATTTTCTCTGCCCTGTACTTATTATAATAGTTTTTAAAGTCTAATGAATACTTTTCAGTGGAATTCTGCTATTAAGTATATTTAATGGAATGTGTAGGGTTAGTTTTTCTTGTTTATCACTATAAGAGGATCATTTTCATGGACCACAAATATAACTTGTATAACTAGAAATGGATATAGTTTTTCCTGAAAAAAGTATACCAAGATATCCATCCCTTCATCCATCCATCCATTCAAGAAAGATTTTTGTATCATGTTCTACGTTCCAGGCATCTCACTCCTTTTGCTTTTTCTCACTTGGCAAGTTCAGTTCTCCTTTTAAAATTCTTTTCTCATTGGTTCACCCAGACATCCAGCAACTTTGGACAGGATCGTGGTATTTCTCTGCAGCTGAGCCAGATACCCTCAGCACCTCCAAGCGGGGTGCATCTCCCACACCTCAGAGCTCCACTCACAACCCCTCCAGCAATGCTTCTCCAGCTGGGAGAGGGGGAGTTGAAATGACCCCTGTGCTTGAGAGGGAAAAGGAGGGAGACCCTTGAGGCCCAGGTGCAGGTCACCTTCCTGAGGCAGCAGCAGTGTTTGATGGCCTACATTTGCCAAAGAAAACCCAAAGTTTCAAGAAAACTATTAGGAATTAATATCATAAACACTTATCTCTGTGGTTCTTTTAAGTTTGCTAGTTGCTGTCTGTTTTTCCTTATGATTCTACTATTACTTGTAGATTAGTTGAAAAGACCATTTGGAGAAAAAGACACCAAGAAGTATCCAGACTGTAAGATCTGGGCATATGCATTTGTATAAAACACAAAATAGTAAAGACTTCAAAATTTAACTATAATAGTGCCCCTTATCTGAGGTTTTCTTTCTATGTGTTAGTTACCCATGGTCAACTATCGTCCAAAAATTTTAAGTGGAAATTTCTAGAAATAAGTAATTCATAAGTTTTCAATTGTGTACTGTTCTGAGAAGCATGATGAACTCTCTCAGCAGCCTGATCCATCCAACCTGGGTTTGAGTCACCTCTTCATCCAGCATGTCCATGCTCTATATGCTATACATTGGTTAGTCATTTAGCAGCTAGCTCTCTCAGTTGGTTATTAGATCAACCATTTGGTCTATGTTCAAGAAATCCCTATTATTTCTTTTAATAATAGTCCCAAAGCACAAGAGTAGCAATAGAAAGGAAACACCAGGACATAAACCATGGAAGGACAGATTAACTCTGGTACTATGTAGCAATACTTCAGAGTATATAGAAAACTGTAGTATTTATAGGGTTTTGTACTATTTGAAAATTTAGGCATCTTGGAATATACACCCTTTGCTATGGAGGGACTACTATAAATTAACTAAAATAAAATACCCTAAAGATGTCTTCTGAGCTAGTATCGCATTTGTGCTAATCAAAATATTTTATGTTTTATTGCAGTCATGCATGATTTATGGATTATTGTGATAGTGCAATGTATCAGGAGACCTACTAATGAATTTTGCCATCAGGAAAAAAAACGTACTTTAAAGGAGCTTCTTTTTTAGGGCAGTTTTAGATTAATCACAAAATTGAGTGAAGGTACAGAGATTTCCCATGTGTCTCTCCTCTTCCTAGTATCCGTATTTCCCATCAGAGTGGTGCATTTGTTGCCTATACTGACACATCATTAAATCCAGAGTCCAGGGTTTAGATCAGTCAACAGTCATATGCAGATAGACATAAACAGGTGTGTGTCTCCATAGACATGCACAGATGTTTATAGCAGCTTTATTCGTGGTTTCCCATAGTTGGGAGCAACCAAGATGTCCGTCAGTAAGTTAGTAGATAAATAAATTGTGGTGCATCCAGCTGATGGAATTTTACTCACCACTAAAACAAAGGATCTGTCAAGCCGTAAAAAGTAGAGAAGAAACACAAATACATATTTCTAGAGAAAGAAGTAAATCAGAAAAGGCTACTTAGTGAATAATTCCAATTCTATGACATCCTAGAGAAGGCAAAACTATGGATATGGGTAGATATTTTAACAAGGTCTTGCTGTTGCTCTTTTACCATTAGAGTATGAAGCAACAAATAATGCAGAAAAAATAAAATGTGTATCTGTGGAAATTTCAATGAGTACAATTTTGCAACACTCAAAACTTTTCACTTTTATTATAGTGAAAAATTCAATCTTCACATTGTAGTGTGCATGGTTCTGAGTCAGCAGTTGGGTTACTAGAAGTGAACCCCAATGAACAGTGTAGGTTTCAGGCTTTTTATTTGCTGAATTGTAATAGGTACACCAAAAGCATGGATTTCTCATGAGTTAATTTTCTTTTTTGTTTATTGTACATGTATAAGATAATGATATTCAGGGTTTATTTTCAATCTACATTGAGATCCTGGTCACTCATGTATTTACATATCTATAGATGATGACATTTTTATGAATAATACAAGATTTGGAAGCACTAGCCCACTGTTGCTATTGAAAGCTATATTCATTTACCCAGTACTGGGCTGATTCAAAAAGGAGTGGGGTATTCGCTCCGATAAAAAAAAAAAAAGCTTTTTCCTTCTCCCATCAAGAGGCCATTACCCAGGGGCTGTCACCCATGAGATCTTCCTTGTCTCTGCTTTGGATGAGCACATTGTCACTCCAGTGTGTCAGGTAAGAGCCATTTCCAGGAAACACTCATTATCTATTCTTGTGCCCTGATGCAGTCACAGCTTTACATAATCACCACTGAAGGACTATTTTCCTGTTGTCTGCTGATGTGATTACATCACATTAACCAACATCTGATAACACTTTAAAGTGCATTATCTTGCGGAGCTCTAGATTTGAGCAAATCCCCTTAAATAATGCCGTGCTCTACAAAAGTTACACTGCTGCTGCTTTCATGGTAATTACATTTAATACCAGATGCTGTCGTGTACTCTAACTCTTCTTTAATGAGTGAAAATAATTTGAAGACTGGTAGTCCTCTCTTTCATTATAGAACATGCAGGCTTTTCCTCTCCCTTGTGCTGGGACATTAAGAAGGACGACATGGAGACAAAGAAAGGAACAGAGGACCCCTCGCTACTGCGTCTGCAAACAGCTAGTGAAGTTTAAAGGCTAATAAAGCTCCAGAGGTCTCTCATAACCATCATCATTAGGCCAATTTAAAAACATTTTAAATGAAGAACTGTTAAGGAAAATGAGACTGTTTCTTAAAACATGATTCTCTTCTTCCGAACCTCATAGATTATATATATATATATATATATATATATATATATATATATATATATATATATTATAAGGGGCAATTGAAATTCCACAGCACAAAGGCAATGCAGGGAGAGAGAAAAGAATCAATCTTTCATTTTTTTTTCAAAGGCTTGGCAAGAAACCAGGGGTAATATTTTTGCAACTGGGAATGTGTGTTTGCTGAAGAATATTCCCACATTTGAGTCAGCATCAGGGGTCCTCATCTTGTTTTACTTTCAAAAGTAGAGGGGGTATAACATTAACCCCAACTGGGAAAAGGAGAATGCTGCCCTGTAATTCTCCTCCAGGGAACGGGAATAAAGGGATTACATATGCTTGCATAATGGAGAATTTCCTCACTCAGACAAGACAAAAGACTTCAGTATGTTTCACCAGACACTTGGAGCCCTGTGCCTCCCACTTCCAGAGGCTGAGCAGACAGATATTTTTTTTTCTTTCTTTCTTTCTTTCTTTCTTTCTTTCTTTCTTTCTTTCTTTCTCTTTCTTTCCTCCTCCTCTTCCTCTTCCTCTTCCTCTTCCTCCTCCTCCTCCTTTTTCTTCTTCTTCTTCTTCTTCTTCTTCTTCTTCTTCTTCTTCTTCTTCTTCTTCTTCTTCTTCTTCTTCTTCTTCTTCTTTTAATATGAAGCCACTAGATGGAGTTTCTAAGAAACTGGTCCTTCTGTTCTCTCCATCATGAAGAGATGTAGGGAAGAGACTGAAGACCTTGACTCCTGAGAAAAGTGAAACTTGGTGGGTTTTTTTGTTTGTTTGTTTGGTTTTTTTCAAAACCATTAGTTTTGCTTCTTCTCTGAGCATGAAGAAAATGAACATTTTCTTCCTGGAAACATTTCTTTTGCCATTCTCTGAGACCAAAAGCATCCAACTCCTGATGAAAAATGTAGTGGCAAAATAGAACCTAATTGAACATTCAGTTATTTCTCCTGGGTAGGTCTATGACAAACCAACTTTAATGATGTGTGCATTTATTGTTAGATAAATAACAAAAGTCTCCATTTCCTGAATCATCCCCAATATGTTTGTCAGCAGATTCCTGTCAGCTGAGCTCTATGGAGACCATGTTTTCAGTGATGGATCAAATCTCTGATTTGGAAAATTGAAATGAGCTCGGTGCCACGCTTGCTTTTGGGTTGCCCTAAAGCCTTTTACAGGTAACAGAAAGACTGAAATTTCCTGGCTGTGAGAGGCAATGTCTGATTTGTCGCATTATTCTCTCAGAGTCTGACCTATGATAGCTGTGCGGCCTGTTGCTCTTGGATGATGTAGTATTCTAACGAGATGAGATTAAGATTATTTAACTTCCCCTTTTAAAAGCATATTTTAAACACATGCTATTTTGTTGGTGATTATTTTCATACTTTGTAAGTATGAAGTGATCAAAAAGAAATTAAAATATTAGATTTTTCACACAACTTGGAATTTAGCTCACTCAGCAAATACTTATTTACTGAGCACAGTATTTGTTTACTGTGCACAAGAGCTGGAAAAAATAGGGGCAGTTATCAAGATAATCTTGTCTCTTGGAGCACTTCAAAGCATCACATGTGTAATCAACCAAAATACCAGAGAGGAAAGGTTGACATCTCCGCCAGTAGAAGAACAGACTAGAAAGGAGACCAGAGAGAGATCAAAAGGACTTTAAAAGCCATCCCAAGCTTTGGAAGGAAGAACAGAGGCTGAAGCTTAAGGTAGGGCTGATTCTTGCATTGGTTACCTATCACTGCCTAACAAAATGACTCAAAACTTAAGTGATTTCAACATTAAATTTCCCATCTCAGCTTCAATCAAGAATCTGGGTGTAGCATGGCTGTTCTCCAGCCTTTGGTCACCCACAAAGCTGCCCTCACTTGGACTTGAACAGCAGCATCTCCTTCCTAGGTCACCCCCGTGATCGCTGGTGGAGTCAGTTCCTCCTGGCCTCAGTTTCCTCTGAGTGGAGGCTGCTCTCCATCTTCCAACAAGTTGGGCTTTCCTTAGAGCCCTTCACAACATGGCAGCAAGAGGGGGCCAAGGAGAGCAAGAGGCAGAGCTTGGAAGGCACACGTCACAGTGCTTTGTAACCTGTCTGATAGCCATTGCCTGCCTTCCTTAGGTGCTGGTCACTAAAGGACATTACACAAGAGCATGAAGTGGCAATCACAGCACAGCTGAGGAGCTTGCCTAGCACTGTGACATTGTAGGTTTTTATCACAGAAAACACTTGACTTGGGATGATCCTACAACATGTGTGTGAAAAGCAGATGGTTGGAGACCAGGTTTGGGGCTGTGGCACCTGTCCCTAACAGCAGACACCGTAGATTAGAAAACCTAAAAGACTTTAGGTCTTGTACGACCTTTTGTTAAGCCTGCTGTGCAGTCCTCCTCAGCGTTCTCTAGAACATTTTAATATCAACCACAACACTGGGAACGATAGAGACAGAAATAATGGCAACTAGCTGGGTATGGTGGTGCATACCTGTAGTCCCAGCTCTCTGGAGACTGAGACAGGAGGAGCGCCCTGAGTTCAAGGCCAACCTGCACTTCATATTGAGCTCAAAATGACCTTGAACTACATAATGAAACCTCATCTCTAGAAACCAAAAGGAAGAAAAGAAAAGAAAAAGAAAAAGAAAGGAAAGGAAAGGAACCAAGCACTTACATGAAGCATTGATGTTTCCAAGCACTTGCAAGTTCATAACGTTTGTTTCTTCTCATTCTCTGTGAAGCTAGTGAGAAAGGTGTCATTGTTCCTCACACTCTACTATGAGGAAGGAAGGCTCCAAGAACACACCATGTCACTTGCTTAAATTCCCACAACTAAACTGAGGTCAGAAATGCGTGGTTCTAAGCTTTTTGTTTCTCAGTTCTTAACCACTGGGATTTAGACCAAGGCAGGACATTCCGGTGCATGCTGGGTATAAAACTGCAAGTCTACTAGCTGCCTGGAGCCCTGAGACCTACACGGCAGGACCCAGTGCAGCTCACAAAGCCCCTCCTTCCTCCCCCCTCCTTACTTACCCACCTCTGCCTTTTCTCTTCCATATTCTGTCCATTGGCAGTCAGAGTCCAAGAACTGAATTCCCTAGGATCATGGGCAAGAGTGGCCCCTGGAGAAGTCACAGTCCAGTAAGGGAAGCAACTGATAAGGACAAAACATATAAGCAGCAAATAAGCCTGGTTAGTAGCTTGCTACAGGGACATGGGGTACAAGCAAATCATTTTTCTGTACTTGATATCGGTGAAATACTCGTAGGCCATGGTCACACTCTCTCTCTCACCCTTTGGGATCCATTTATATTAAAGTTTGTAACTATATTACACTTATCAAAATACTGCTTGGTAGGTTATCTTTCAAATTACTGTGTAAACTTGTATATAATAAAACTATATGTATGTTCTTAAAATTTTAAAAAGTACTTTGTTTTTATATGAGCCTGGGCACGTGCATTAGGCTATATATATATATTAGGTTGTAACCTCTTATTTAAATGTGATCCTGTCCAGTGAAGGCAAATAGCTTTTTACCACCATTACTATGTTTTTCGAGTAGTAAAATACATTCCACGAACAAAGAATAAGACAGTGGCTTAGGTATGAGGCTGTTTGGTGTGTGTGCAGGAGCTTGCTGATGTGGCCTTTCCTCCTGTCCCCATGTAAAAGGGTCCTGAGGCCAATGCAGACGGGGTCTCCTTCCCATGTCCTTCTGCCCAGTCCCCAACCTCCCCAACCGAGTCTGCATTTCCTCCCTCCTTCTGAGGACCTTCCCGCAACAAAGAGAACCCAAACTTGGTCCTGATCTTGTTGCATAATAGAATTTGGCTTCCCCACATGCTTTAGATGAACTATATCTCCAGAAATCTGTTTACCTGTAGCATCTAGTTTTGTGGGGAAATTATTATAGCTAAGTAGGCTGGATGTTAACCATAATGGATACTGCCTAGAAAAGAATTTTGCTTTTTGGTTTTAATAATGTCCTTCTATAGAGCGGAGAGGGAAAGGAAAGCCTGCAGAAACCTTCAGAGGCTTTGCCTTTCACATACACCTGGCCCCACTGCCTTTACTTAAGTGTTTATTTGGCAGTTTGTTTAAAGGAATAAATCCTCAGTTTTCAGCTAAGAAACCCCAGCATTACGTGTGGAGTTTCTTAGCTCAAAAGCCACAGTGAGACGAGTGCCACATCAGAGCACTGGGTCCCAGAAGAGACTCCAGAAGAGTCTGATAAAGGAAGATGGAGTGTGTTCACCTCTGACTTTGCACAGGTGTGGGGCAGGGGCCCTGGACAGGGCCAGCCAGGTGTGGAGGGAGAGTCAGGGGCAGCGGCGCATGGAGCCTAAGGTACCGGTGGTGACCTCCCCACATCAAGGCTGGGGAGGAGGGGGTCCGGGGGCCTGATGGACTCCTCTGTCCTCAGATGGCTTGGGTTGCTTTGGAGCCCCAAGTGATGAGAGGATGAGTCAGCGGCAGCACTGCTCAAGGCAGGGGAAGTCTGGCGGCTCCTCCCACTTAAGTTCTTTGAGCCTTTCTTTCCCTCTGAAGTAGCTTCCCACTAATCTCTCCAAGAGAACTCCAGTCTCACTGGCTACAAGTTTTGGTTTGCTGTTAGTGAAAAGGTCACAGCGAAATGGACCTTTCATTCTTGCTTCTATTTTTATACGGTTGGAAATCGTTCTAAGCAAGCCAAGCATCATGCAGCACACGCAGTGGAGGATCACAAGTTTGAGACAAGCCTGAGCAACTTAGTGACATAGAAGGACCCAATTTCAAAATCAAAAGGGGTAGAGGGACAGGAGAGTAGCTCATTTGAAGGCCCTAGGTTTAATCCCAAGTACTAAAAAAAGAAAAGAAAAGAAGGGGGATGGGAGGAAGATGAAGAAGAGAGGAAAAGAGAAAAAAGGAAAAGAAAAGAAATCACTCTGGCAAACACTAGCGCAGACTTGAAAGGAAGAGAAAGGCACAGGGGATGACTGCCTTACACATGGAGGCTCCTATCCTTGTCTGGGGAAGCACAGATTTCCTGATTGGGGGACAGAGCTAAAAACCAGTCCTCCCAACCTCAAAGAGGGAATCATCCCAAGAGCACAGACTGTGCGATTTGCATGGATGATGACATTCCAGCCCCCCTTCTTATTATTTTCTCAATTTGCTGGATCCATCGGGGGGAAAAATAATCTAAGAGAAGAAAACAGGTGAATTTCTCACCTCCACATCAGCGACAAGCTTGGGAGAGGAGTAGACAAAGGGTCATAGGGAAAGGGGCATCTCTCCAGTAGCCATGGTCTCCACCGAAAGTTGCCCTTCCATTCAATCAGAGGGGCAGCAGGATTTCCCTTCCGTAGAGGCCACCCAGCGCCATGGCACACTGTCTTCATTAGGCCCGGTGGCCCCTAGGTACAGAGCTGACTGCTCCCCAGGAGGAACCCCGCCACTCTCAGACAGGCCTTTACCACAGCACCTGAAAGCCACGCATGCTCTTCCACGTCCCTCGAAACAGGGCCCCACCCTCAAATTAGTGTATCATTCTCAACGTGTATGTGTTTTGTGTTTAAAATGTGCTTGTCCCAACTACTCCGGGGAAAGCTTATAATAAAAACTATAAAAGGCACTAAAATATGGCTGAAGGTTAAGGTTAGGCAGATGGCAAGAATCTAGGTTTTGAGGCTACTTACTATAAGTTACTCCAAATAGATTTTCTCAAGACGATTTCATATTTTTCAGTTCTTTTTTTTTAAACCCCTAAGTACACATAGTATAACATCTTGCTTTATTTTTGTCAACTCAGTTGAACTTTTAAATGCACCCTCATACACAACATCCTTCTGGGCCTGGAAATAAGCACCATCTCCCTCTGTCATTGTCATAAATCCAATGTTTCAGTAAACTGTTGACTGAGGTTTTACCCCAATGTGGTCCCTGCTGCTTACTAAACAAGAGCAATAATTGTATAGACTTTATTTCCAGGAATACATTTGCATTTACTGAATTTAAAATTTCATGGGTATTCACCATAACTATCTTCATCTACATCAAGAGAGTTAAGGACTTAAATGTATACATGGTGGCATATGCCTGCTGTTTTAAGTACAGTAGATAGTTATAAGGCCTTTTCTTGAAGACCTTAACTGTCAGACAGACTAATAATTTCAAGCCATTCTCATAATGCATTATAGGACTTTTATGCACTTGTCCTGGAAGCCAGTGGTTGAAGTACTTGTGTGGAAGTGCTGGACAAATGTGGTGTCATGAGTTTTGCGTATCATAAAACCATTGCTTGTGAAGAAACCTTCAATGTCCTGTCCTTTCCCTAATTTTACCCTAAGGAAACAGAGTCCCAAAGTTATCAACTATTATACCTGGCACACGTGTCTTTTAACACCTGGTATGAGTCTCTTTCCACTTGACTCCTACCTCATGGGAATTCCAGTCATTCCCCATTGGAAAGAGATTTCCAGAAGAGTTTTACTTTCTCACAAAAATCTTTCTCATCACAGGTGCTGGGTCATTAGTAAATTTGAAATTAATCCCAGCCCAGTTGCAGCCTAAGGGAAACTTGTCTTCAAAAGTCTTCATGTTTTTGAGATTAAAAAAAAAAGTGGTAATTCGGTACCAGAGAGCCACAGTCTTCGGCTGAGTTTTTTTCTAGGTAATGACTCCAACTTTTTTTTTAATCACTGTGGTAATTAAATCATTGTGTGGTATAAAATTTACCATCTTTACCATTCCTAAGCAATTAGTTCAGAAGTGTTGCTATCACACTGTTGTGCGTAATTCCAGGTTTAGTTTCTTCTCTTTACAACTCATTTTTGTCTCTCACTTTATGCTTCCATGTTTTCCTAAATTTCTGCCAAATATCTCTGGGTCATATATCTCATTATTCCAGGGGTCTGGCTGGACAGATCCTTTCCTAAGAACTGTTATTAGAAACCTCCTTTTTAAAATTCAAAACCAACGTCAGACTGCCTGTGAGCAGGCTGGGCTGGGTGCTCACGGAATCCTGAGGAAAGCCTTATCATTTTTTGTAATTAGGGGACGGGGCAGAAGGATGAGGGCAAGAGGTAAATTTTCTATTTTATTTTCCAGCTCTTCCTCATAGTTGTGAAATTTCTGCTATTTGAGTGTTCAACACAGAGCCTGATGGGTATTTTCCTTTATATGTTATTTGCTGTATTTTGCCTTTTCATCGGTGTTTCCTTAAAAATTAATAAGAGTAATGAGCAGTGAGGTATTATTCATCCCGTGTGTGCAAATCATGCATTTATCTCGGGCTCCTTTTTTCCCAGAGCTTGCACACGACAGCGCATGCTGAGCGGATCATTTGAAGGGCAACCAGCAAAAGAAAGGTCAATCCTCAGCGTGCAGCATCATATCCGCCAAGAGCGCAGGTAAATGTTCAGGCAAGACTGTCTTCCTCGGAACCCCGAGGGAAGGAGGTGTGCACAGATGTGCAGCTGTCCAAAGCCATCCCAGGTTGGAGCCAGGTTCCAGTGAGGGGCTGAGTTCTATTTGCCAGTGATTACAACAGTGAAATTCACAGTCCAAATCAAAGATTCAAAACATCTCTGTTCCAAAGTCTCTTTCCTTGGTGACAGCCAAATTCTCACTTTTAAGATCAGAAAGGAAAATTGTTAGCTGGGATCAAAGGCATTTGGAGAGATGATAAGCTTTGGTTATAAAAAGAAGTGAGATGTTTGTGAGTTCTATCGGAAAGGTTATGTTTTTTTTGGGTTTTTTTTATGGTGGTCATTGCTTAAAAGTCCAAATTTGATCTTGAGACACATTGACTGTGATTGTTTTAGGTCACTAAGACATGGATCAAACAGCCAGAGGATCAGCAGAGGGAAATCTCTTGAAACTTTGACTCAAGACGTAAGTTATGAGCAATGCTTTTGGATTTTAAACATATGGTTTTGAAAGTATTTAAAGGTCTGTCTAGGTGATTCCAGTGCCTCAGTCTTTCTATTATCTTGCCACGTCTCCTTAATACTTCATACCTGAGGAAATCAGAAAATAACACAGAAAATAGGTTGCACAACCAGGACTTAAAAAATGACTGCTAACTTCAAAAAATCCAGAGCATATATCTTAGTTAAAACAGTAACACAAGAGTGATGTGTCTGTTTCATTTGACTGAAACTAAGGAAATTTAAAGCATTTTATAGGAATGATTCACATTATTAAATTTGAATATTTACCAGGTTCCAAATATTCTGGAATATAGTCCTACTATTTATAATTTCAAGGCTTTACATATTAAAACATAAATTTTTTTCTAGAAAAATTCTCCCAAGGACCACACAGAATTTGCCAAGAATTTTTTTTAGACCATAGGCTATTCATGTGTCTGTTTACTAATATGGTAGCTATTTAACAAATGCCTTCCATACTAGATCCTCTTGGAAGTGATGAGATGTAGATGTAGTAAACACAAAGCAGACTCGGCTGCCCTCTTGGAGCTTACAATCTAGAAAAGGAGACAGGTGAGAAGTGAGTAAAGAAATAATGACATCTCCCAGACTGATTGTTTTATAGTTTGCCATCAGCTCTCCATTGTGTAACATGTTTGCTTTGTTGTATAAAGTAAAATAAAGCAGCACAAAGAAATCACAGGTGGAGATTTGGGGCAGGGAGTTTTAGATTCAGTGGTCAATGCAAACCCCTCTATAGTAGCCCAGAAACACAAAAGAAGCTAAGAAGTGAGCTCTGTGAAAAAGCCAAGAGGCCAAGGGTCAGGCTACCCAGTAGTTATATCATGCTAAGCTCACCATGAAAGAGTTAAAGAGGTTCCAAGTGGAATGCAGGCCTGAGCTTGAATCTGGACAACTTGGCTAAGAATGCAATCTTGAATGTTCAGAGCCAGGAAGGGCACTTGGAAAAGAAGAGCTAATAAAAAGGGCAAAACCACAGCCTTCGGACTTTTTCTCCATCTGTCTCTTATTTCCTAAGAATTTCTGGAATATTCAGTGTACTACATCTGCTTTCACTCCAAAATCTACTGTCTGTCCTTATTCAGTCTTCCAGGTAAAAATGAGAACAAGAAACTGGCGATGAGATCACCTGTTTCCACCTAATATTGGCATGGTTCTGGTTGACACATGGCTGTTTCACTTAGATTTTTTAAATCCAGAGCTGTCTGATTGGCTACTATATGATTGATATGGAATTATGATCAGGGCCAACAGGAGGTGGTGTTTCAGACTCAGGCATGTTGCCCACAGAAAATTGCCAGGGGAAAATTCAGACGCAGCATTCATTCTGAGCACTTTCCCTCAGCATGATTCAGTGGGCATCTACCATCTGCTGGAGAATCAAATTAGAACATAGATTTGAAAATGCCTTGAAATACATGTGACAAAGGCTCAATTTGAGGAGTCTCAAGTCCAGAAATTTCTTCTTACAGATATAACATATTTTTCATACAGATGTGTAACAAAATCCATCTGCCATCTTCTCCATAGAGAAATTCCTGGGGTTCAGATCATTTCATAAAACATTCTTCTAATGTCTTTTCTGTCATAATTGGAGACCTTTGAATTAGAAAATTTTACCATTTGCACTTATCCCTAATGACACAAGGTACAGATAAGTGGACTGAGAAAGACATCCTTCAGAGTCTGCAGTGTCATGTGAAAATGCCACCCTACCTCCCACAGAGTCGGGTAGCCTGGGTTCCAGATGGTGCAACCTGCCTGTCCTCCAGGCCTGCCACTTCTGGCTCCACTCCTGGTCTCTGGGCTCCTCCTGAGTGGGCATCTTGGCTCTTCCCTCCCTGGAAGCACACAGTAGCTTGCACCCTGGCCTTCTAGTCCTTTGCCAAAATATCACATCCATAGTGAACCCACCTGTCTTGTAGCATGCTCAGGCTTTTGAAAAGTATTATTAAAACACAAAGCATCCACTAATGTACAATACTTATTTATTTTTATTTTTTTCCTGTCTTCTCTTATTGGCCATCAGCTCACCACGAATAAGGATTATGTATTATTTTTTCTCTCTCTTACCATATTCTCAGTGGGAGACCCATACCTGGAACATTATGAAATTTCAATAAATATATACCCAATAATTTTTCAAGGGAGAAGTGTCCTTGCTACTTATAGTCATTTAACTATACATATAATAGTTATAGCTATGTATTCCATATGTGATAGTTATGTGTCATAGCTATAAATATACTCCATACACAAGATCTGATTTAAACTACAGTGAATATGTCAATTTTAAAAATTTATTGTAGTAAAAGATACATTGACATGTATCCCTCTCACTTGAAGCACAGGTATCCTATTCTTGGAAATCCTCTTTCGTGAGGATTTTTAGTTGCAATGTCCTGGCTGCCTTGGGGTCCTGAACTGATTCAAAACATTTACTGTGGGGCTGGGGATTTAGCTCAGCAGGGCAAACACTTTCCAACCCCAGTACCAAAAAGAAAAATTACCTTTCACAGTTGTTTTGACTCTGGGAGTGCTCTGAGGGGATTAATGGCAATGTGTCTTTTACTGTAATAATTTTTTTTCATTTAAACCTGCACTGTATGCTTTGATCACACCACATATATATGTATGCATATATATTGATTTCGAAGTTTTTAAATAGCCATATTCTCCCAGTGCAATGTGCCTCCTCTTCCCCCACTTCTAGCATTCCAATACGGTGAGGTACAGAAACGCGCAAAGGGAAGACAGCGAAATAAAGATGATTCAGGAGAAAAAGGAGCAAGCAGAAATGAAAAGGTATGGCTCTGAGGCTCTCCCGGGGGAGGGGACGCCGCCGGGCCTGACTCTGTGGGTCCCGCTCCTCCCTTTCAAGGAAAGTGCAGGAGGAGGAGCTGAGAGAGAACCATCCCTACTTCGACAAGCCGCTCTTCATAGTGGGGCGCGAACACAGGTTCCGGAACTTCTGCCGGGTGGTGGTCCGAGCGCGCTTCAACGCGTAAGTGCTGCGCCCGGCCGGGTGTCTGTTATTGGCTGAGATGCTCCCCCAGATCCATACACTGAACTTTTTTTACTTTGCTTTGTTGAGACAGGGTCGCCTTGGGCTCACTAGTATGCAGACCAGGCTGGCCTTGAACTTGCTGGCGATTCCCTCCCTGAGTCTCCTTGGTGCCAGGTGAAAGGCATGGGCCACCACACCCTGCTCCATACCTGAAGCTCTAAATAGATAATTACACTACAGTGGGGCCCTTAGGGTGAGCTGTGACCCAGCATGACTAGTCTCCTTGTGAGAGGAGGAAGGGTGGATCCAGAATGAGGCACACACAGAGCTTGTGAGACAGGGAGAGGGAGGACAACTACCTACAAGTGAAGGGGGAACCCTGGAACAGCTCTGACCCCTCCGCCCCCAAAGAAGCAACGCTTCTGACCCCTTGGCTGGCACTCCCAGCCTCCAGAATCATGGGAAAATAAGTATCACCTGCTCGGGCCCCAGGACTCCCTCCTCCTTCTAACACTGCAGCCTGGAGGAGACCCCAGGGCCCTCTTCCTCCTGTCAAGAAGGACTTTTGGGTCTGTAGAAGCTGAGGCCTTTGCTCGGGGACCCCAGCCAGTGTTTGCCTCTCTCCTGATGGCCCATCTGTGGTTCTTGCTGCCATGCTCAACCTGCACAATTTAAAGCACCTGAGTGATAATCATTACCAACTTCCCTGAGTTTCCACCAAGTACAGGTGGAAGGTGACAGTTTAGAACCTGATTTGATCAGTGTCAGCGCAGGGTTTTCATCTGGAATTATCCTGTTATCTGCCTACATCTTAGCGCCTAATTGCCAATTCCCCACTTCATTTAGTGCGGTGTAATTCTCCTTTTGTCAGCCTAATAGACTGGTGAAGGTGTTATCCTTGTGGTAATTGGGAACACAGGCAAGGACTGCAGGGCCTCAGTAAGTAAGCCCACAGATTCCTGAAAGTAAAAGTTATAAGTCCCTCTTCTAGGAAAGTCTATAAATTATCCGGCAAGACCGCAGCTACTTTATATAAACTTTGCAAGAAGAACGTGAGGTGGTGAGTTCGGTTCCTGGAGTCAAACAAAACAAAACAAAAAGACCACGGCTACATGCAAGCAGAACTCTAATGGATAGAGTATCTAAACAATTATGAAGGCTATCCTTGTACATCATCAAAGGCGATGATTTTAAATGAGTGTTTTTAAATGGAAGTCAAAATTTGATTTTGTAATACCCATGTCAAGAATTTTTGAATGGAGTCTTGAAACCTAAAATGAAGTATTTTAAGAACTAGAATACTTTCCATAAGCATCAACTGCAAATTCTTTTGATTTTTCTTTTATCCATTGTCTTTTGCCTTCCAAAATCACATAGCTATCATATTTTATAATTGGCCTTTTATAGAGAACATAAAGTTTTAATCAGATGAAGTGTTTGTAAATACTTTGCTGCCGAACTGTCAGATCCCTGCTTTGTTGCAGAATTTCATATACTTATTCTCTTTTACAGATCTAAAACAGACCCTGTAACAGGAGCTGTGAAAAATACAAAGTACCATCAACTTTAGTAAGCAGTATTAATTCTATTTTTTCATGCACACTTGAAGTATCTATATGCTGTCTTATGCCACCTACAAATATAAAAGTTCCCTTTTATTTTCTCAATATCGTACTATGGAATAGATAACTTGAGGCTCATTTTTAAAGTCCTAGTCGTGTTAATGGAATCACCATCTCTGACTCTTAGCAGTCTATCGTGGAGCATTAGCGTGCCTCAATTTTGCTTGGTCTTTGGCAGTGATTTGCTGGGATTGGTCACTTACCTAGACTGGGTCATGATCATTGTGACCATCTGCTCCTGCATTTCCATGATGTTTGAATCCCCCTTCCGAAGAGTCATGCACGCACCTACTTTGCAGGTACTGTTGCTAAATCTCAGCTCCCAGCTAGGTGGTGAAACACTGACCTGCAATTTTTCCAGCCACTTTGATCAAACTGCCTTTCGCCTTTTTTCAGATTGCTGAGTACGTGTTTGTGATATTCATGAGCATTGAGCTTAATCTGAAGATTATGGCAGATGGCTTATTTTTCACTCCAACTGCTGTCATCAGAGACTTTGGTGGAGTAATGGACATATTTATTTATCTTGTAAGTCTTTGGTTATTTCCTAAATGTAAAACGTAACAGTCTTATAAAATCTTCTGGGTCACTTGGTGCAAGAATAAGATACATGGGTCTATTGCTGTAACTGCAGTCTTCAGTGGACTCCATAACAGTCCATTATCTGCAAATAAGGGACATACAAGTAAATTCTAAATGAAAGCCATTGAAGTATCCATGGCTAGTTGTTTAAGCATGTCAACCACAATTTTATATATGAATATGACATGCACGAATAAAATTGAAAGCAGCATGCCACATTTCTGTCTCCCATGAAACAAAATGTTTGAATCATATAAATCATGTTATTGATTAATGAGCATGTTATTATTAATGTCAAACTAAAGTCTTGGGGGTTGGACCTCTCTCCTCATTCCAACCCACAGAATACCTGACTATTGCATTTTCCCATTTAAGTGTTCAGTTTAACTAAACAGAAGCCATAAAAGTAGACTCTGAAAAATTTTTTTTATTTATGAAAAGAAGGCACAAAACCAATGCCCTGGAGGGCATGAGGAGAAACATGATTGGTAACAGGTGGCATGCTGCCAATAATTAATAAAACAATAGTGAACTTGATAAAAGGCCTTCCAATCATGTTGCATCTGTGGAACTCCCCAGACAGTAAAATAAGAAGAGTAGACAGTGCTGGGTTACACAGACACAGGATAGGCACCCCCATTTCATTCCTGAATGCATGAGGCTGCTTTCTTAGGAGGCCTCTAACACGTCCAGGTTTGGTTCATCATTTCATTAACAGGTTGCATACACACCTGTGTCTATCCCACATCTTGCATGGAATTCCTGCTCAGTGAGAAGCTGTGACCAGCTGACTCTTAGAACATGTAGTTTGTAGATGGAAAACTGTACAATTTGCAGAGACTGTCTTTTCCATCTAGGTGAGCTTGATATTTCTTTGTTGGATGCCTCAAAATGTGCCTGCTGAATCGGGAGCTCAGCTCCTCATGGTTCTTCGCTGTCTGAGACCCCTGAGAATATTCAAACTGGTGCCCCAGATGAGGAAAGTTGTTCGAGAACTCTTCAGTGGCTTCAAGGAAATCTTTTTGGTATGTTAGAGCTACCCTGGGCACCTGGTTCACCACAGTAAGCCTGGAGACTGGTCAAGGTCAAATCTACAGTTGTGGGCAAACCCAGAGGGTTACATGCACAACAGCAAACATACTGTGCATGTGGCAGCTTCGCCCATGGGTGCTGAGGGGCTTCTCAGTTTATCAGCTTTAATGAATGTAAACTGATGAAAAGCACCGTGGGAAGCACAGTGAATGGCAAATCTGATGAGGTAGTATCCACTAACTTTTTCATTTGTCTTAATTGCTATGCTGTTTCAATTTCCTAATCCACACATTAAGGATACGAAGCTTCTTTGCAAACAGGAATAGGAATTAACATATGGGCCCATGGCCCTGTTCTCTGTCTCCTTCTACATATGGTTTAGTATTCGTTTCTAGATCTTGGGATCCTTAGCATAAAATAACTTGAATGATAGAAATGCAGGCAAACCCCCTTAAGCCACCTCAACACAGTCAAGAATACTTACAGATACCATTCAAGGGGACAGTGTTCTTTTCAGTTAAATCAACCTTTCAGGGTCTTCTGAAAGAACAGGGCTTGAAATAAAACAAGGAGTTAAAGGGTCATTGCTCAGCAGTCTGTCACAGAAGGATCTTGGCTTCCCAAAGGAATGATCAAAGGTTCTTTTTGTTAGGATTGAGTTTTGTGTGTGCATGAAAAACATGAATTGATTTACATAAGCTTATCTGTATCTCATTTTCTAGAAACACATCCAAGGTGAGACATTAGCTGTAGTCCTGGTGGATGTGAAATTATTCTAGGTGTAGATTGTGAGGTTATTAGAGATACACAGCTGCCAATATGTTTTTTAAAAGATGTGCTTAAAAGTCCCTGTTTTCTTTACTTAAAACCATAAAACTGTGGTCTTTCACACAGCTGGAAGTGAAAGGAAACAGACTCTGCCCTCACAGTTCATGTGTGTGAATCTTTGGACCCCTGACAGAGGTTACCAGGGAATCCAGTGGACCCCTCCTCCTGAGTATGTTTCTGCAGAACTTTAGGGAACCTAGGGCACATATTTAGATTTTATTCAACCAGTAAGGCAAGGGCTCCTCGGTCTGTCTGGATTTGGCTCGCTGCCACTTTCCTCTGCTGACACCAAAGTGTTCAGTCAGCAGAGGGAGCAGAAGATCATTCACAGATTTGATTCTCAGGACAGAATTATCTGTAGCCCAGGTGAGGCCCCAGGGCTCCTGCGACCCACATGCTCATAGGAAAGCAGAGCCACTGTCCCCAAGTATCTAAGGATCCATTTTGGGAAGACCAGAAACAATGTAATTATCTGAGTATCTTTCCTTCATAAAGCAGAAGGTTGCTTTAAAAAAATCAGACAATTTCAAATCATATATATATATATAAACTTTATCATACTTTCCCTTTTTAAAGTTTTGTTAGTGTATGTTTGCAATATATATTAATTGCATTTATGTTGGGGTATTGGTACACATACATATCACATTTGCTTTTATTTTTTAAAAATGCAAATTTGTTTTTCCATTTGACATTTCACTAAGCCTAATCAAATAACCTGTGGTGAAAAACTTGAAAGATATTGTCAGAAAACTGTGACAATAGTTTTATAACATGTGATCTATAAAGGAGTATTTATATCACATTGTAAATCAAAACTAATGTTTCCACTTTCTCAAGTAGTTTAACGTTCATTGCTCTCCTTCAGGTCTCTATTCTTTTGCTGACATTAATGCTTGTTTTTGCAAGCTTTGGAGTTCAGCTTTTTGCTGGAAAACTGGCCAAGTGCAATGACCCTAACATTATCAGAAGGGTAAGTAAGATGCTCCTGTCTGTCCTCTGAAGTAAATATTGAGGTAGTTTGCTCTTCCTTGGAAGGCTCACGGGCCGGGTGGCTGCTGAGGGTGCCTTGGGGTCTCCCTGATGGAACAGAAGCGCTTTCCTCCCATGAACTGCCCTGTTCTTCCTAACGCCCACTGCTTCTCTAGCAGAGGTTCACACGGTCACACTCGGCTCGGAGAATCCCGAGCCTCCGGGTCCCTGCACCCCTTTACCGCTGATGTCTCGGGCATAGTCACTCAACAGTCACGCTGTCTACAGCCGAGGGCCTCGGAAACCTTCCCTTCGGTGCTTCCCTAACTCCATCCCGTTCCTGTTGCTGTTTTGTTTTTTTTTTTATTTTTTAGTAGTAGTAGGAGGAGCAGTAATAGTACATGTTTTTGATACACAATGAACACAGTTCACTCTGGGGAGCTGGTCACGTACAGATGGCACCTTAATCTTTTATTTCCCTTTTCCCTCCGCCTCCCTCCTCCCTCTGCTTCTGTGTCCCTTTCCATTTGCAAAACATCTGTCCCTCCATTTCCTATTATCTTTTATTTTGCTTTTTAAATCATTTATATTTTCTTTTCCTCATATAAGAGAATCCATGTGATATTTTAGTTGGTGTGTCTAATTTATTTCATTAAGCATTTTGGTCTCAAAATACATCAGTTGTCTCCCCAGTGATTCGCATTTACCTTCCTTATGGCTGAGTGGTATTCTGTTGTGTGTATCCCTTCGTCTGGTGCCCATTCTGCCTCCGTTGTCCCCTAAGATTTGTATTAGCAAATAGTCCCCCTGCACTTCTGTAGAAGAGGAAAGTTTGACTCTCACGCCTTTTTGACTTCCCCACTCTCTGAATCTCCCCCATTAGAAAGCAGGGCTTTGATGTTAGCTCTCAGCTGCCATCTTCCTCTTTAGGACCCCCAAAAGGACCCAGACTTGAACACCTTCCCCACAGAATTTCTCTTCCTTTTGCTTGCCCCATGAAGACGAGGTTTAATTCAGTAACTTACGTGATCAAACACACCCATTGCGTCTTGGTAAGTTGGACAGCTCTCCCTCAAGTGACCAGTCAGGGGCTCAGGTGCCTTTGCCTGGGAATCTGCCTTTGCTATGTCCTGAGGGCTGGTGGATAAGAGCAGACAGCTGTATCACAAAGACCCAGGGGCTAAGCCTGCAAGGGGTAGAGAGAGCTGCCACCCACATTCCCCTGGCAAGAGCACGGCCCCACCGTGCTGGAAAGAAGGTGGGAAACAGGGTTCAGTACTGTTCCCAGGAGAAAAGGCAGACCCAGTTTGTCTAGCATCCCCACTGCCCCATCTCGGCGGATTCCTCTCTGTATTATGAATAGATTTCTGACGTTGGCGAAGACCTACTGATATTTAAACTAGTAACGTTGTTTCCTCATTCCTCCAATTAAAATAAAACCTCAGTTCACTTGAAGTGTGCTTCTCCAAAAGGCCTAGTAAAGCTGAGCTATGTTATGTATTTCCAGAAAATAGGGCTAATTTGGATGTTATAAGAATTGTTCATCCTGTATTTACTGCAAAATGCAGAAAATATATCAGTCCAGTCAAAATACATCATAACTTATATCAAGATGAGGAATTCAGGAAGTACCAGTCTTGGGGAGAGAGTTTAGAAATTCTGTAAGCCTGAGAAGCTGTAACGAGGATCATGGAATGAAGGTCATGATGCACCAAATTAGCAAATGAAGGAACAAATAAAGATCCGGTGCATTAGTCCCCAAGCTTGGGAAAGGAACAAGAGTTATTTCAGGCTCACACTCAATAGAAGCCAAAGGATAATAACAGCATGTCAGCATGAAGCCTCCCAGGCACCCTGGATGACTCAGGATGGTGATGGTGGCCTGGGAGCCTGGTGATGTTCCAGTGCATGCTCACGCCGAGCCTGAGCTGAAGACTGAGGGTTTGTCTGGGGCACGGAGAGCCCCTGGGAGTTGGGGACTGGCACAGAGTGAAGTGTTTATCTCTTTTCCGGAGCACTAAGGTCCATGGATGGCCCAGGAGAAAAACCAAGAGGACAGCCGTCCTACAGAACGCCAGCAGCAAGCCGGACTGAGGAAGCTGCGGAGTGAAGAGGACTCTGCGTCCTTACGTCTCTTCCAAAGCCCGTTTAAGAGACCCGGGCTAAAGCCACCACGTGAATGAAGGGCGCGTCGATTCCACCTCTGAGTTGTGGTCCGTCTTTCTAAATGGAGAAGCAAATGTGCGGGTCAGGGGGAACTAGATGCACCAATGTTTTATGGTTCAACTCAAATTTAAAGACAGAGGCTTGGCTGTCAGGACAGTGCTTTCCATTTTGAAGGGCACGTTGTCTTCTCACATTTGTCAGGACACTGGCCTCCTCTGCTGCTTTTCTTAAAATCTGACAGCAGACATCTCAAGGTTGCTTATAGACTGAGACGTGGAGTCCAGAGCTCACTCATCAAAGCCTGTAAACAAGGCCTGGAGACGCCTTTTGACAAATAATTGTTAAATATCGGAGGCGCTATACCATATGCAATGAAGTACAAGAAAAAACGAATTACATCACTGAGGTGATTTTACGGCACTTTAAGTCCAATCAGAATATGCTTTCATGTTCCAGCAGCTGTAATACAGCGTCAGCCGTTATAAGCAGCAGATGTAAGGCACGGCCTGGTTTCAGCATGGGACATCGTGCTCCCAGTGGGGTACTGTGCTGCGATGGGAAGAGAGAAAGCTTGAGAAGAGCAGGAATTTCCTCCTGAAGCCAAGAAAGTGGAACAATGAAAGAGGGACACCGGGGTGCAAACAGGAGTCCGTGCAGGTGCAGGAAATAAACAAGAATACAAACATGGAATCAGAGCTTGTGCATTCGAATCCTACTTCAGCCTGGTCCCCAGCCCTCTGCACCCACAGCCTGCGCCATGGCTCTGCTTCCACAGCAATACTAGTAAGCACAGTAGCTGATTTATGTAAAGTATCTAACCCCGTGTCCAATAGCCAGTGTTACACGCTATCTCCCTCCCACGTTGACAAGCACTGGAAAGCAAGGCCAGAAGCGTAGGCTAGGGAGCGGTCCTCTAGATCCTGAGTGCCGGACCATGGGGCCTGGAACTTCTCTGATGAGCGAGGAGAAAGCATTAAAGGTTTATAAGAAAAGGACTCAGATACCTCTAAGTGCTCACTCACAAGGTACAAAGTAGTATTTTGTCACCCATATTTAACTAATGAAAATAGTTGTAAAACTATCAAATAACTTGTCATATGTGGGTCACCTACCTTGTGGTGCAAAAGTTAGGATTCTGCCCAGGAAGGCTGGCCTAGTGTGCTGAGCTTTTAGCCCAATATCAGGCTGCCTCGGGCAACCGAAGGTAGGGACAAACGGCCTCAGAAAGAGGGGCTGCAATGGACAGACAGGCCAGGTACACCATGGTGCCTCCATATGATACCCACGGTGGAACCCTTTAAAATAATGTCGCTGGTGAGTAGCAGTGGCCATGAAAAATGACTGAGTATATTTTTAACTTTAGAAAGTATTAAAAATCTATGTCCTCATATATGTATAGGGAAAAAACCAGAAAGCTATATATCAAATTATGAGTTGCATTTATCTCTAGGCAGTTATAGGTAAATTTTCCTTCCCATAAATTGCTATGCTTTATAAACTGAAGATAAATTATTTATGTCAAAAGGGTTTTGTTGTAAAGAATTCTATTGGTAAGTCAGGAAGAGATGGTATTGTCATTAATTAAATTAGAATGAAGCCATGGGCCATGAAGTATAAGGAAAGGGAAG
Source organism: Hydrochoerus hydrochaeris (assembly GCA_004027455.1). Taxonomy (NCBI): domain Eukaryota; kingdom Metazoa; phylum Chordata; class Mammalia; order Rodentia; family Hydrochaeridae; genus Hydrochoerus; species Hydrochoerus hydrochaeris. The sequence continues at coordinate 214,593 of PVLA01001238.1, forward strand.
GCAACTATTGTTGCTGTTAGCTGATGGCTTACAGTCCATGGACGGAACTGAGGAAGCCGAAGTAGGCATGGGCCTGTAATCCCACCACTCTGGGAGGCTGAGGCAGGAGGATCTCAAACCTAGCCTGGGAAACTTAGTGGTTTAGTAAGAACCTGTCTCTGTCTCCAAAGAAAAAAGGAAAGAAAGAACAAAGACAGAGAGAGAGAAAGAGGGAGAGATACAGAAGAAAGAGAAGAAGAAAAAAGATGTATATACAGAGAAAAAATGAAAGAGAGAGAGATGGAGGAAACAGAAATGAGGATACCAAAAATACAAGTGTTAAGGTCAAAGATGACTTTGAACAAGTTGAGTTCTTATTGAAATATTCAGGAATCAAGAATTGTATCTTACATACCTGTAACTCAAAAAGAAATTTGGTTTCGAAGTACAATCACTATACCAAAGAAACAAAAGTAACCAAAGGAAGAAGCAACAGAAAATCAGTCAAAATTTCTATGGATGTTTTATTTTTTTGAAAATATTTTCAAAGCAGCTTTATTGAAAGGTAGCTCACATACTATCAAATGCACCCCCTTTGAGCTGCACAGCTATCGCAGTGGCCACGTTTAGAACTTTTGTGTCGTTGTAAAAGGAGCCTTGTGTAACTGTCACCCCTTATATTTTTATTCCTCTGTCTACTTCCAGTCCTAAATGACTATTAATTCTTTTTTTTAAATATCCTTGTTCTGGACTCTCGTACCAACGGAATCATATACTCTATGGTCTATGTGACTGGCTTTTCTCTCTTGCATACTATTCCCCAGTGTCATCTATGTGTAGCAAGTATCAAATATCATCCCTTTCTATGCCTAAGTACTATTCTACTTCATGACTATAACACATCTTATTTGTCCAGTGATTGATATGTGAGTTGTTTCTACCTACTAGCTGTTATGAATATTACTGATGTAAACATTGAGGTACAAGCTTCTTTACGGACCTGCATTTTCATTCCTCCTAGATAGAGAGATACCTAGGAGTGGAATCACTGGATCAGAGGGTACAATAGTCCATATTCCATTGCTATAACAAAATACTGGAAGCTGGATACTTTATTTTAAAAGAGGTTTATTAGGTCAAAGTTTGCTATAAAATCACTGATTAGGGCCTCTTGTTGCATCACATGATGGCAAATGACATCATGGTGGAACCCAAGAGGGAGGAAGAGATCACATGGTCAAACAGGAAATGAGAAAGTCCAGGGCAGGGCAGTTTTGTTATTTATAACCACCCTCTTTCATGGGATCTGACTCTGAAAGAACAAGGTTAATCATGTTAAACAGCAGCAACCCCAGTGACCTGACCACCTTCCACAAGGCCCTACCTCTAACGACACCACACAGAGACCAAGATCCCAGCACCCAATCCATTCAAACCACGACCAAACCATGCAGCAACTCTGTGCTTAGTCATTCAATGAACTGCACTGTTTTCCAAAGGGCCTCCACCATCTATACGCCCCAAAGCGAGTGAGGCGTCCAAGTCTGAGGGCGCCTGTCTCCCCAGATCCTTACTAGTGTGTGTTCTTTTTGACAACAGCCTTCTTAGTGCATGAGGAGCCTTATTTCCTGGTGGTTTTGATTTACATTCCCCTAATGCTCCAGAGCGGCCTTTCATGTGCTTGTTGGCCCCTTGGGCATCTTCCCTGGAGCCACTTCTGTTCAGATTTGGGGCTACCTGCTCCTGCTTCCAGCACCAACTGCATACCACCTCTGAGTCCTCATTACTGTGTGCTGGGATGCTGGGCACATTACTGTCACTAGGTTAAATCCTTCATTTTCTCTTGTGTAAGAAATGTTTCTTTTGTATCTAGTAATCTTCTTTTAATTCACTGTCTGACCAGTTTCCCTGACCTCTTTTGTTTTTCCTCCTTTAGGAAGATTGTAATGGCATATTCAGAATTAATGTAAGTGTTTCCAAGAACTTAAATTTAAAATTAAGACCTGGAGAGAAGAAACCTGGATTCTGGGTTCCCCGGGTTTGGTAAGCATATCAGAAAAATACCCTGAAAAATGCTGTTTGTTCGGATGTTAATCAATATTATATGGCATGAAACTAGAAGTAATTCTGCTGGTGATGTTAAGTGATTCTGAGTAAAGGGGCAAAGTGCTAGATTGCAACAAAATACAAAAATAAGATCACTAAACATGCAAATGATACACTGCATTCTATGTTGCTCCATGAAACTAATGAAATACTGCCGCAATATTTTCCTAATGCTTCAAAAATACATATTGAGATCCTAATGGCTTTAAAAAATTAATGAGGCTTTTAAAGACAGACATTTTCTAGGATGTGAAAGCTAAACTCAGCTCTGAGTTTATACCTTTAAGGAAGAACCACAGTCCTTACAACAGTTGTACAGGGCCTTAAATCATAAAGCTATTTCCATTAAAAAAGAAAAAAATCTCAGTTACATTGGCAGATTTCTGTGGTTGAAACACTGGTGAGGAATAATCAGTAACACAGTTGATTGTATCTCATTCTGTCTCTAAAATGCATTTTTCTTGAAAATGAGTTTTCAAAGCATTTGCATCAAAGCTAGAAATACCTAGTTCTTCCTTTCTCATCTACTTTATTAATGACTATGAATGGAATCTCTCTGCTTCATTGATGAACTACTGTTCTGTTAGCTTCATTTGTCCTTTTAATTACCTTTATAATGCTTTCTTGCCTTTGCTTGAAATAACAACTGAACCGCAGAATCTCTGCTTTTTTTGCCACTGACATTCTCTCCCAAATGTCAGTAGCATTTCTCTCAGCTGTAGCCTCAGAGTCATCGTCACTTTACTTTGGCATTTCTTACTAAGAAATTCATTTTTATAAACAATTCAAGGTAATTTATGTCGGTTTTGTGTAAGGACCCAAGAACTGTAACAAAAGATTAATGTGGGGCTTGAGCATAGATAAAGAAGAATATGACCACAGAGGTGCACTCATTCCAGTGTGCACTAGAAAAGCTTTCCAATTTACATTAAAATAAAAAATTAAAGAAGCACAAAGCATAAACTTTGTGAGATAGAAATTCATTATGCGATATATAAAAAGCTTATTTATATCAGAGCATCCAATGGGACTTATTTTTCCACTGTCTTAAGATTTGGGCTAAAGCCTCAAAGTTGATTCCAATAGGAAATAAAGTATATTTACATCCTAAAGAGAGCAGCTAGCCCAAGCCAGCGGAACTTACTAAGAGTCACTCATCCAGCTCTTGCAGTCTGCATTCAAAGATAACATGCTGCAATTAAATGAAGTCTGGAGCAGGGGGCTCTGTGGCATTTCCCCTGCCTTCACTGTGGAGAAAGGTCAAGGTGCCCTCCCCAGTGAGGTCTTGAAAGAGAACCACTTGAGGCCAGAGCCTGAAGAGTATATTAGTCAGCTTTCCCTTTGCTGGGACACAGTACCCATCACCCACACTGATAGGAAGAGAGGTAAAATTTACTCTGGCTTACAGTTGTGGGGATTCAGTCCATGGTTTGCTGGCTCCCACTCAGAAGCACTGTGGTGGAAGGGTATGGAGGTAGAAAGCTCCTCACAGGTATAAGCCAGAAAAGAGAGTGAAGGGAAAAGCCAGGAAGGGAGAGACACCCTCAAAGGTAGGTACCAGTGACACACCTCTTCCCACCTGGCCCCACCTCCCAGCAGCACACTGAGGTATGAACTCATCAATGGATCCATCCACTGATGAGTATGGTGCTCCTGTGCTCCACCCACCCTTCAAAAGCCCCACCTCTGAATGCATGAGACTCTGGGGAGACATTTTAGATCTAAACCATAGAAATGGGGCTCTAAGGGAGGCTCTTGTGGGCAAACTGCCCTTCACCGCCTGACAGCCAAGTTATCTGGTCACAGAGGTCCATGCAGTCATTATGCACAGTTACCTGCCCTGAGCCATTTTGAATGGAAATGTGCTGCAAAGACCTGTGTGCTGGGAGAAGCTCCCACATCACAGAGGCCAGGAATATGTTTCCCAGAGTGAGCAGCAGATTCACCAGGAGTCTGCCCTCTCACAGCAGGATTGTGCTATGGGGCAGTTTTGTTTTATATGGCAATTTGAGAAAATTTGAGGTACGGTAAGGCCAACAGTTCAGACAACAGTTCCCAAGGGAATGTTTCTCTACTGCTCACAGTTCCAAGAGGACAGCGCATGCCACCCCCTGGGGAGGTCCACGGGAGAGCGCAGAGGGAGGGGAGGACTGCAGGAGAAGTGTATTTTGTGGTTTTCCTAGGAAGGACTAGGAAGGCAGGGTGATCCAACTTAGGGTTTGGTAATGGGCTCTGGGACATGGTGGATATCCCCAGTAGTCAGGCACCTGGCCTGGGGGATTAGAACCGGTGTGCAGTGGCCACAGCAGCCGTGCAAACTATGGCACATGTGCTGCAACCAGCTGCTAGTCACAGAAAGCTCCAGAAGGTTTCCCATCACTGGCCTAGATGTGAAAACACAATAAAGGAAGTGGGTGGAGTGTAGACTATAGGTTGCTTGCTTTGTACTTGAAAACCATACCCCATGAAGTGGACTTTGATGTTGTGACTGATAAGTGACCAGAAAGTTTTGGGACATCCCAAGATATCAAGAGAACTGGAACTTACTGGAAGGCAGTGTTTAGAGAAAGCAAACCTCTCCCATAAAATCAGTCACATGTGTTCTTAAAAATTTAGTTTAGTTGCAGTGTTTTATGTAAGTTATCACCAGGGCTTTCAAGTTCAATGACATTTTAAAAGCATAAACAAGTAGAGAGGCAACCCTTGGATATCACCATAATTGCTTCGGGGCATTTGTCCATGATATCGTGTCTTGGGTTAGTTGTAGTGAAATAAAAATTCTCAGTCTAATAAATGTCAAGTGTAACTGCAACAATTCTTAGGTTTTTCTTCTGCAGTACTCTAGTCATGACTTAGAAGATGAAGTTTCTATAATTTTATGTTGGCTAAATTATAGTTTAAGAAAATAACTTATATCTGGGAATATGTAGAGGAAAGCTTTGATAGATAAACGTTGGATGTAAATATGTACTAATTAAGGACAGTCTAGTTATTGTATTCTCTCTTCAAATGAATACATTCATTTCCTTCTAGATCACTCAGATTTGATGAAATAAAAACCACCTCACTAAAAAGCATTAAACACATTGTATATTCCATATTGCATGTTTTAGGCAAAGATCTGGGATACAGAAAAGTGTCATAAATGAGAGAAAAAGCGAAGTATTCAGTTTTATAATAAGTGTATTTATTGAGTGCTTACAATCCACCAGGTATTACGCTTATCACTGATTCAACCACAAATAAAGTATAGCCCTTGCCCCTTACACAATTGAGATCTAGCAAAGAAAAGAAAAGGAAATTACAAATAATTTCATATAATATTCTAAGAGTTCTGATGCTGTATCAGTAAACCCCTCAGTTTACCTCTCACTTACCTGACGTTCATCTCCGGGTAATTTATACATTCAAGGCAAAGGGAGATCCAGTTTTGTGGGGTCTAAGGTTCAAATAATTTGGGGCACCAGGAGATGAGATGGGAACTGTGCCAGGGAGAGATTCCAGGACAGGCTCCTGAGTTTTCTGGACAAGGAGCTTCTTGTTTCCTTCCTGACAAGTACTGCACAGGGAGAAGCCCCTAAGGCACAGGCAGTAGGACCAGGCAGAAGAACGAGGGAAGACCCATTGGCAAACTGCTGAAGAGCAGCCAGTGGGAATTAAACAAGTAAAGGAGGAAGAAGGGTCCTGGCAGGTGGCTAGGAAGGGCTGCAGAGCTAAAAGACTGCAAGCCGAAGAAGCTGTATGGCCAGCTCGCAAGGTGAAAGGAATATGGGTGCATTCGTGGAAATAGAAACCTTTCAATTCCTCTGGGTGTGGTGGCCTGGAATCTCAACACTAGGGAGGCCGAGGCGAGGGGGTGGCAAAACTCCAGCCCAGCCTGGCTGACTTCACGAGACCCTGTTTCAAAATTTAAAAAAAATTTAAGACAAGGAAGCTGGAGTGTAGAGGTTCAAGTCCCAGTACCATAAAAATCTTTTTTCGAGTTTCTGATTTCTGTAGGCTAAATAACTGAAACATGCAAGACACAGGGGTCCCTTCTGGACAGTGTTGTCCTGTGTGTTTTCACATCTGAGGGCAAAAGCTAGGTCACATCCTGCATGGACCCCCCAACTTCCCCAGAGGAAGGACTTGTGGTATTGCGATCGTGGGAGTCCTGGAGCACAGGGAGATGATGAAAGATTGATGAAATCCTAAGGTCAGAACCAATGTCTTAGGTTCCTGAATTAGAGAGAAAAGATTATAACCTCCTACAAATTAACAGGAAAGGTGATATTTAAGCAGCCTGCCATTTCCAGGAAGGGAAGCATATGAACTAACAGCAACAGGTTGTGCTGGGAAATTGTTGAAGTCCTCTGTAGTAGCAGATAAAACTTCAAATTTCCCTATTCCACTAACATGAACAATATATAAATAAATGGTCTGATATGATTAAAACTGCAAAAAGTCTTATTTTTAAAAATGTGATATAGTCTCCCAACAATTTAAATTTATGCTACTGCCTTTTTCTCAGTTTAGTTTAAGAGTATATTTTAAATATATGCTAACTTCTAAAGGATGTGACATATGAAAGGAGCATAAATTGCTGCAAATTTAGCTGAAAAAGCACTTTTACACAAAGAAAAAGGAGTAAGAAAGTTTAGCATCAGATCTAAGTACCAGCTCATGTGTCTTAAAAGGTCCTTATTCATGCAAACTGCAGCATTTGAAGAAGGGGTACAATTTCTGTCTACTACACATGGTATGAAATTTAATTGAAAACCCTCCCAAAGAAAACTTTTGTTGGAAAAATCCAAAAAGTATATACTTGTACCATCATAACAACAGAAAAGATATGAATCAGAATTCTAAAATAGGAATTTCTAATTGTACTTTTTTTTCCTGAAACAACATCTCACTATGTAGTGCAGGCTGGCCTTGAACTCATAGCAATCCTCCTGCCTCAGCCTCAGCTGGGATTACAGGAGTGCACCACTCTCCCCATTCTATTCTTTTTCAGGCAGACCCTTTCCACTATATAAAAAATATCTCTGCCAATCAGCTTAAAACTCTTCACAGTCAATTTCAATTTTATGTTCTCTAATGAGATCCCTCATCAATTTAGCATTAAAAAAAACTTATAAAGATACGTCTCATGATCGACTCCTTAATTTTAAAAACATACAACATGGGAGAGAAATACTGAACCAGAAAACCTCCTGAGAATTTCCTTTCCTGAGGATTAAATTTTAAAAAATGAACCCAGTCAGAAAAAAAAGACAATTAAAATATAATGTGGACAGACGTCAGCAGTCGAAAGCTGGAAGAGCAGTGATAGTCCCTCTTTTTAGTATGTGGTTGTCTAAATCCTTTAATTGTTTAAGAGTCTCAAATAAGGAAGAAAACACTAAGTTCTAACCACAATGGCGAACAAGTTAGCTAAGACCCCAAACTATTAAAGAAGATTCAGCACAACAGAAAGAATCACTAATTGGGAAGAAAGAAGTATAAATGTGTCAAAAAAAAAAAAAGCAAGAAATGAGACATCTCTTTCCCCAAGGAAGATAAATAAAGATGGGCCCATGTGTCATCGCACTGAGAAGTCAGCTGTGGGCGTGGGCAGCAAACTGTGCATTGGGCATCGGGAAAGGTTTTATTGAGGATGAGGAGCGTTAAGGGAGGAAAATGCTCCACCCAGGAGAGAGTAATTCAGAAATGATACATGCCAAGCACCCTCTTGCTTCTCAGTGTGTCACTGCTTTACTACACATCGTGCTCACGGAAGACTCAAAGTGAAATAAAGTGACTAAACGACTCTTTTGTACACTTTCTACGCTTCCTTCAGGCAACTGCAATCTATGCCTTAAGGTTTCAGATTGTAAACCTATTTTGCAACTCATATGCAGGATCCAGCACCCCTTTGAGCAAATCTCTACAATGGCTTTTCTAGTCTTCATTGTCATTGGGACCAGGCAGAAAGGTTACAGAGCCACTGGAGTGGACCTAGAATTGCTGAGCCCTTTGCTTGGAATTGAAAATGTCCACCGTTAGCCAATGAACACAATAACACACTCTGGTTTCTCTTCAGATCATATAAATCTTTCGCCTTTTAATACACAGCAATAAGTTCTGATGCTCTGATGCCCTGTGAGGACTCAGCACACAAACACCTGGGGCCCAGCCTCCAAAGCTGCAGGTGTCCTGGGCCCACGGCGGGGAAGAGCCACAGGTCCTGGGCACAGGGTGCTTTGCATTGCCGTCTCACGGAACGTCCTGCTTTCTGAATTGCAGGGCAAATCCTCGGAATTTTAATTTTGACAATGTGGGAAATGCTATGCTGGCGTTGTTTGAAGTCCTCTCCTTGAAAGGCTGGGTGGAAGTGAGGGACGTTATTATTCATCGTGTGGGGCCGGTGAGTAAGCAAGCACATGAAGTCTTTTGAACACTTCCAGAGCAGCTTGCGTTTGTTTCAGTGAATAACGATGCTTTTCATTTACGCAGATCCATGGAATCTATATTCATGTGTTTGTGTTCCTGGGTTGCATGATTGGACTGACCCTTTTTGTTGGAGTAGTTATTGCTAATTTCAATGAAAACAAGGTAAGAATTCTTGGCTTAAATAGCAAAGGCTTTTATTCTTTTGTGGCCCCTCGCCTTGAGCAATTCTTTTTCCCATACTCAGCATGAAGTCACATTAATGTGCCTGGTGTAAATAATCCACATAACTACCTTACAAGCTACCTCATTGCTGCTTTTCAGGCACATTATTTCAGGTACAATTCTACAATTCTCTGGCTAAATTTACCCTTTTGTTAACGGTGTTATTAATTCACCAACAGCTGAGAAGCAGCATCTGCTATTGTTCAGATTCAAAGGATGTTCAGCAAGTTATTAAAACACAATAGCTGAAAGTGATGCGCTGATTGTAGGTAATATTACTTTCACAAAATGTAAATTGCATGCTTCTTTGTAACCCAGTAGGTAAACTCGGAATTCAGATGGGGTAAGGAGGTGCCATGCAAAATTTTAAATCCTAATTCATAGAATAAAAAAGAAAATTTTTCTAATTTCAAATAAACTTTGCCTACTTCACAAACTCAGGAAGCCTACTGAGTCTGTAACAGCTCTAATGAGCCATGCAAGACTCACAAACAAGAGAGCAGCAGCCTGTCTTCTTACCCAAAGGGGAGTTTCGGAAGAAACATTCTCTTGGACCTCCTGGAAGTGCCCCCTCTTCTGGGTATAGTTGATATGCTAAGGCATGGGAGCAGTCAGCGTTTGGAATCATAATAACTGAAATACCTACTTTTTTGAGCACTCACTATGTGCTAAAATTTGACACACACTGCTATCAATGTTCACAACTTTAAAATGCACAGTAGAAGAAAAGCAGTCACTTGTCCAGGGCTTATAAGGAGTAAAATATCAGGATCAGAATTCAGAATCAGTGCCTATTACTGTAAGGTCTGTTCTCTTCGAACGCAAAAAGTGTAAGCACCTCTACTGGGAAGCTAGGTTCACCTGCCGAGCTCCATGCTGCCCGATGCTGTTCACGGCTGGCGCTCACTCCCGTGTGCTCACATCCGAGCTCTTTGGCTGGTAGCCGCACGTGGCACCGAATCATTCGCTGTTCCAGGGCTCGATGTGTGTGGGCCCAGTTACTCATCAACTGCCATCTTTGATGTGTGCCTAATGAGTATGTCACTTTATCCAGGCTTTCAGAGGATGCAACCTAAAAATCCCCCCTTGGGCCCCAATAGGCCCCAACACTACTCCTCCCACAGAAACATGGAATCTTAAAAAGAATAGTAGTGATCGCGCGGCCTGGCCCCTCTGTTTTACTCCCCAACATGTTCATAAGTGGGTTTCTCTGAGCCCTACAGTGTGTTCAGTTTCATAGCAAGCAGAAAGAGGAAGATGGGTCTTTTCAGATGCCTTTGAGCACATGGTGCCACAGACGCTGGAAATTCCAGAGCCTGAGAAGAAGCTAATCCATTCAGGAACAGAGAGTGCAGGGATCCTGAGTGGGCTCCTGACTGCAGGAGAATCAGGGTCTGTGGCCGCTCACGTAAACAGCACAACATAAAAGCATCAATAGCGGGGAAACAAATGCGCAGTCAATTGTGCGTCTTCAAAGTAGAGAAATGGGTGTGAAAGCTGAATTGCTGAGGGAGGCCCATTGTTATTTCTGCTCGGAAAGGGACATCACGGGCCACCTGTTGGGGAGGGCTGTGTGTCTGCTAAATGGGCGCCAGGCAACAGGTGGAAATTATAAATCATTTGCCAGACATTACAAACCAGGTTAGTGGATTAGAGATGCAGAGATCTAAATTATATGAACATTTTAGAAAAAATAATTTATTTTTGCAAGTTTTTGAGAAGGTAACACAGGAGCAGGAATACGGTGGCATTTACTCCCTCATTATTCACTCATCAACAGACTATTTGAGCACATAGTGGCAGGGAATGCTGCTGGCGCTGAGGACCCAACAAGCTAAACAGGGTCTCATAGAGATTGCTGCCCTCCAGGGGCACACATCACAGTGGTCACTGCCCAAGGGGTTAGAAGTAGATGTCCAAATAGAGAAGCCAAAAAGAGAGGCCTGGGAAAGAAGGCAAGCTTTGGAGGCAAGGTTTGCTAAATTCAGAACTCTGCAAAAATAGGTCTTCCATAGAGAATGGAAGTCTCTTTAGAAAGCTCCATATCTATGACAGTAATATGGGTTTTTTTTTCTCTGATTTCCTTACCTTGAGATGATGTATTTAGTACACTGAATTTAATGATAGTACACTTTTTATACATTAATTATCAAATGACACGTCCATGTTCATTTTTCTTTGGTTTTTATCCTTTAGAGTTCACTTCTCCCTGTTTTGTATAACAAAGGAATAATATGACTTAAGGTGTCTAGAGAGTAAATATTTGTTTGCAGTTAGTAAGTGGTTTTACAATACTAAAGAAAAAAACAATACAAACACTATATACTATTATTAAGAATAAATTGCATAATTAAATAATAACAAAAGAAGCTCATCACCAGAAAATAGAAAACTTTGCATCTCAAACTGTTCACAGCAGAAATTGAGCAACTTGTGAAAGAAACTAGCAAATCCAAAATCGTAGTGAAATATGTTAACGTGGTGTGCTAAGACACTCATAAACCAGACAAAAATAAAGAAAATGTGAGACTTGACACAATAGAAAATTCCATCTGATGGAAATAAAAGTGATTCTAACCATTTGAGAGCCTGCATTATTTCAAGTGCAAAGTGTAGCTTCTAGGAGTCCATAAAACAGAAATTAACTGAGGAGTGATACTGTGATAAACAGAAATGGACTGTATAAGTCCCTCATTAATTCAGAAATGTTACCACAGCACCCTAAATAATTTACAAATTAAAAAAGAGATCAAAACAGAACACTCCAGAGCATTTAGAAAAACATCATCTTAAATATCAAATGTATAAAATCTCATGACTTAAATAAACCAGTAATTAGAGACATATATCACTGAAAGTATATACAGTTGAGAAAAATCAAAGGCTAACTATTAATAGGTCACATATCCAAATCACCAAATTACAAGAAGAACAAGGAAGTTACAGAGACCTGGGCAAAAAATAATAAGACAATGAAGGAACCATTATAGGTTTTATAAGGAGGAAGAAGCTTATTTCTTAAAATTAACTCAAAAGCCTCTGGTAAGGTTGAGCAAAAACAAAGATGTAGAAAAGGAAAATAAATAAGCTATAATAATTTAAATAGTGTTGGTAGAGTGATAAGAACTCAGAGTTACAGAAGGAAGCAGAAAACTCCAGGGACCGCATCTGTGGAACAGAGAAAGCACAGCCAGTTGGTGTAGAGCTCAACTCAGTGCTCAGGGATGCTGATGGCACCAGATATCCAGAAAGAAATGGCTATATCAAGCTCTCCATGGCATCCTCAAAAATCATTTCAGGTGAAGACCTTGCCATGAGGAGAAAAATCCTAGCCATGTCAAGCCATGTAAGCATTTATTTTTTTGTACCCCAGAGCAACTATGTGTTTGCTGACGGTAGCCACAAAGTAAGAGTATAAAGAAAGGAGGATAGATCACATTAAGATTTAAAATTTCTGAAGGACCAGAGGCACTCTGAAATAAAAACATAAGCTAAGACAAAGAGAAAGTACTTTATTTACAGCCCACATAACTGAAAAAAGAAACACAATATATAAAGAATATATATGGATTATATAGGATCCGTAATGTATAATTGCTACAAAATATTAAAAATAGCAAAATACAAAAATGAGTAGAAAATATGAATGGGAAATTTCCACAATTCATTTATAACATAAAAATTCTGCCTCTCATTAGTATTAATACTAAATTAGATATGTTACACTCATCAAAATGGCTACATTAAAAAATCTATATTGGCATGAATATAGGGAATAGTGGGACTTTTTTGGTCATTGTTCTTCAGTCAGCAACTTAGCAACATCTGGTAAGTGTAAAGAGGCTAAATCCCTAGATTGCAGCAGCTCTCCTAGAGATCCACAGTGGAGACCCTCGGGAGCATCCTCACTGGGAGGTAATAGCTGTGTGCCAGTGACAGCCTACAATAAATAACTTCTGATATACTTGCACTGTGGGCCACTATGTGAACAGTTAAAATGAACAAATTAGATCTAGAAATCTAGATGTATGGACAACATACTGTCCAATGAAGATGCAAAGTATAATAAACACATATTAGATACCAACTATATCCATTTAGGAACTCAAAACTAATCTACTCTTGCATTCTTATGCATACACACAAGCACAAAATTCTTAAAACCAAAGAGGATGTGCCCAGGAACATCAGTAGTTACCTTGAAGGAAAGGGAAAGTAAAGGTGAGGTGGGGTTTTTCCCCTTCGATTCTTAAATTATACTTCTGCCTTTATAATATAATAGAATATAATCCAATTCAATACAATACCATATAATTTAAGTGCATTTTAGTCAAGTATTCAATTATGTAACACAAAATATCTGATTCCTGCTAAATATCTGCTTTAGCAAGTTATCACAGCACTAACTTCTAAAGAGGCAAGTTCCATGGCTTTGTGCATCTTAAAAATAGTTTAACAATTGCACATATTAGAATGTTTAAACAACAAATGGAAAAAATAGCCTTAACTAGAAACAGCACTGTGGACAAGCTGTGGTTTTGCTCTGTGACATGAAATTCACCGGTATTATTATCCCTTTTTGAAAATGGGTTTATGTAGAAAGCCTTGTTGAAATTTTCTCAGGCCTGGCTATTAAAACATCTTCAAAGATAAAAGCTGAGGGCTGCTGAATACCCTGAAACGTGTGGCCATCGATTTGGAAACCCCTCTCATAACCGGTTGAGAATTCTGAGCATGCTTCCCTCGCCACCACCGTGTTTGAAGAATATCTTTATGCCAAGCACCGTGTCAGCCCTGTTTGCAAAGCCATTCCAAGCACAATGTTCTTTTCCTTTTCCTTTGGCTGCTTTCTTTGTTTGTCAAGGGGACAGCTTTGCTGACCGTAGATCAGAGAAGATGGGAAGATCTCAAGAGCAGACTGAAGATTGCGCAGCCCCTCCATCTCCCACCTCGTCCTGGTATCAAAGATGCTCTGATTTTATTCATGCTGGGCACTGGTGTTCATGATTCCCCAGGAGTCTCAGATTTAAATTAAAATAATAATTGTGAGGCCCCTAGGAGGTTCGTGCATAAGTTAATTCAGACACAGGCTCCCAACTCCAGACCTTTCCATAAGGCTATTAAAATCAGCCGGCTAAAGACCGTGCTTCAGTGCCTTCAGAATAAACCTTAATGAAAAGACCAGATTGTTAAATAAAATATATTTGTGCTTGCCTTTTAAAAATCGGAATGAAATGTATTAAACTGACAGCAGTGGAATGATACCCTTCTCCTTCCAACACTGCCTGTGCCCTGCACCGTGGCTTTAAACCTCCAGAGCCAGCCATTCCTGCAAGATTCCCCACAACAGATTGAACCAGCGGTGGAGAGGGGCTGGGGGAGGGGTTGCCGAAAAGCATTAAAGAAAATGAAACACAAGAAAGTGAGCATGAGCTATGTCTGAAATGCCCTTTCTAAACCTTTCTTTTCCAGATAATGACGGTTTTAGAGCTAAAATGTATGACATAACCCAGCACCCGTTTTTTAAGAGGACCATTGCATTACTTGTTCTGGCCCAATCCGTGTTGCTCTCTGTTAAGGTACTTTGGCTGCTTTCACTCTGGACTCTGGGAATGGACTTAAAAAACAAAACAAAACATGATTAGTACATGTTTGCAGTACATAATGTTTACCTTCCTCTCGGGGGCCAGGACATGTGCTTAACATGTCTTAGTTCTTTTTATTCCCTTCCTCTCCTCTCTCTTCCCATTCCCTGTGTCTCTGGACCCCCTCCCGTTTGCCAAAGAGCTAACTTCAGGCACATGAAGCCACCTAATCTTTGACAAAAGAGTCAAAAACATACACTGGAAAAAAAAATCTTTTTAGCAAATGGTGCTTGGAAAACTGGTGAAACACATGCAGAAGAATCTAGACCCATACCTCCCACCATATACTACAATAAAATCAGAATAGGTCGAAGACATAAACATGAAAATAGAAACACTTAATCTGCCCGAAAATAAAATGGGGATATATTTGTGCTTTCTGTTACATCCAAGAACATTGCAAGCTGTCTTAGCCATTTCCAGTCTGTATCCTTTAGTACAAAAATTAAAATTCATGGATGGTAAAATGGGGAGCTCTGTGTCTGCCTGGGGGGTGTGACAAGGACTGCGTGTTCTTCCTGTTACAGTGGGACGTGGAGGACCCAGTGACTGTCCCTCTGGCGACCATGTCGGTTGTTTTCACCTTCATCTTTGTTTTAGAGGTACAGTAATGAGTCGGCTGGCCCTGGGGGGGAGCCAGGCACAATTTTAAAGTGAATCAGTGTCCCCCTTTTCTTCCTTTCAGCTCTGGGTTCCAAGGTCTTTGAAGCTTTGGGGGTAGGGCAGGGGGCAAGCGAGCATGCTAAAAAGGTTATTTCCTTTTTTAGGCCATTAGGCTTAACTCAAATAAAGACTTTGCTTTGTAGTCCCAATGTTTCTAGTCACAAAAGGGAACACTGGCCTGTCTGGTTATATGAGTGCAGCTATTTACAGCAAACTGCACAAGCCACTGTGTTTCAGGGATTCAAATTACAGTGTGATAGCAAAGTGAAGCATTGGCCCAGCCAAGATTATTTTAATGTGTGGTCTGTGTAATATCACTTTCCAGTGTATTTGTCTTTGAAATACAAGCAGATTGTCATTTCACCCCATAGTGGCTGATGATCTAGAAAACCTTTGGTCTTTTACTGAAGAGAGAAAAATATCTTGCTATCAGAGCTAGTAATAAAAAAGAAACAAGAAGAAAATGTGGCAAGTATAGGCTATAGCCTACTTAGCTTTAAAAATAAAATTGTTTGTCTTGGCAATGAACTCCTCTTTGCATCTCCCACGTCCCGTAAAAGCATAGCATGTCTTAAGTTAATAGATTTAAATCTGTGCAGAACACCCTCCAATCTCTTCATCACTTTTCTCCAGGTCACCATGAAGATCGTAGCAATGTCACCTGCTGGCTTCTGGCAAAGCAGAAGAAATCGGTACGATCTCCTGGTGACGTCCCTGGGTGTCGTGTGGGTGGTGCTCCACTTCGCTCTCTTGGTAAGTGCACAGTGGAACTTCGTTTCAGTCGTTACCCTGAGTCCTGAGCTGGCAGGCAGCATCCTTCCCGTCCCATGCTGATCAGTGTTTCACCCTGTGATCCATGGTTGCTTCCCAGCCTCCCAGATATTTAGCTGCCATTTCTCTGAAGCACGCCATTCCCATCTCTGCACCTATATTCTATTTTTCCTCAAGTGCCTTTATCTTCCATTTGCAGTTTGAAGTTCAATTCCAAATCTACAACAATTTACTGTCTAGAGTGGTGCCATCCAGGGAAAACAAGATATGGCTCCATGTAAATTTTTAGGAGAAATTTAAAAGGAAATAAACAACAATACATTCATAATATATTTTCTAACCTGCCCGTATAGAAAATACCGTTATTAGACATGTAAACTATATAAAATTATTATTTTTTCCCTTTGGTATGAAATCTCTGTGGAATTTATTTTACAGCAAATCATCATTTAAATTGGCAATATTCCAAGTGTTCAGAAAGTGTATGTGGCTGGTGGGTTATGTGTTGGGTATTGCAGCTCTTGGAGATCTGGGTCCTAGTCTCAGACTCATCGTTGTCCAGCTGTGATCAATTTGTCTTTCGTAATCCTTTATCCCTTGCTCCGAACCAGGAAATATAACTTCATGATCCACCTACTCCACAGTGGCATTTAAGGAGTTACATGAAATCATGTATGTAAATTTCCTAATGATTATACCAACCCATAGGCATTATTAAAAATATCTTTGTTTTTATTAGTCTTCCTTGATCATCATCAAAAGTATCATCATTGGTTTCACCATTTTCCCATCTTCTTTAGTATTAGATGCATAAGATCTATAACATACAGAATCCATTTAAATCATTAAAAAGAACTTGCTTTATAAAAAAAATTTGCGTTGCTCGTGAACACATTGAGTGTCCTTTTTAAACCAGCTGTTGTGGTGAAGCATCAGTGGCAACTTGAGCTTTCAGTCGCCTGCATTTGTGCTTTTTGAAAGATAGTTTTGAGCACAAAGTCGTGTAAGCCACTGTCTAAAACAGAAGAGAATGAAACAAGCAGAACAAAAGCAGTCACTGCTCTTGTAAACCTTACACTTTGCAAAATTAAATGGACAATCCCTGCATGCTCACACATCAGTGAAAATTATGCTAAAGTGGGTCTCCTCGGGGCATTGTGGTCCAGGTGAAAACTCATCAGATCACCATCCTAGAAGGTGTGGGTTGTCATTACCACGAGAACTCAAAGGAAGAAGATATCCACAATAGATCCTGAGCTGTCCTAGGAAAAAGTGGCACCAAAGTCCATGCTTTTCTTTGTCTGTGTAAGTGTTTAGCTAAGAGCTACTGCATCCCAGCATAAAAAAGTAGGCTTTTATAGCAGATGTCTCCAGATAGATAAACCTGACTCCCCCAAACCAACTTGTCCATTCTGCTTGACTATTTCTGTTGTCTCCCCAAGAATTCTGGTTTTGGAAGAGTGTTCATTCCCAGTCCTATTTCACAGTGGCCCACTGGGAATGTGAAGAAGGAAGGTGCAGCCTGCCCTCCCTTCAGAGATGCTATGGGCACACTTTCCTTCACTTATGCCTCACCAAAGCTCTCACAGGACCCCCTTCCCAGGTGACCATCTGTGACTGTTGGAATTTGGCTTGGAGAATAGTTATACTTTGGCATCATTTGAATGTCAAAGTTGTTATTGCCCTTGTAGCCAGTAAGATCTTTGTTTCTCAAAGGAAGGCTTCCTAGTCATAAAGCAGAGTCATCTTTTGCTTTAATTACACACTTGAAGAAAGAACTGGGTATGTGCTGAGCAGAGGGAACTTTTCTGAAATCAGTGCTGATGAGTGGACATGTGGCTGGTTTTCAGAAAGGAGTCTGCCTTCTCCAACCTACTCCAATATGAGCCCTTGCCAGGATTCCTGTATTTTCTATCTCCTGTCATACAGTTATCCTGTTATGCTGTCCTCAAAGGAACCAGTCACTATGTTACATAAATTTGGAAATACAGAATTCAGTTAAGCAAAACAGCGACCCAAAGTTTCATTTGAGATTTGATTTTGTAGCTAATATTTATTCATGAGTTTCAGCAGTGACCTTTTCAGCTCCATTTTAAAGATAAATTTCTCATAAGAATTTTCACATTTTATTAAGCTAATAATTCATTCAGTAGGCTTCACAGAAGACTTAATATGAAACTTATAATTGTGACGGGATCTTTTGTACAAATGATGAGAGACTGTCTTCTGTTTAAATTTCAGAATGCGTACACCTACATGATGGGCGCATGTGTGATTGTCTTCAGGTTTTTCTCCATCTGCGGAAAGCATGTGAGTATGTGGTGAAAAATTCTATCACAGGTCACCTGTGAAAGCGCAGTGGCCGGTGGACTTCGGCCGTCTACAGTGCATAGAGTTGTAGCCCACAAATTATTGAATAATGAGACCAATAATGTTAAGTGAAATAAATCAGACCTGCGAGCTTAAATATCACAGCTTCTCTTACTTGAGAAAATCAAAGTGTAGGCAAAGAGCAAATGAAAGACACAAATAGGAAAATGGGAGAGAGGTGACATAAAGTCAAAATTAAATATATTAAATATTAAAACAAATTAGTAGTTTAATTACCTTGCGATGTTTTCTACTATTTATATTGCTTCATTTGTTGTTCATATTTGCAAAGTAAACACAATTATCAAAGATAACATATCAGCCATGAAAATAAAAACTACTGATCATACCAGATGTATCTTTATTTGTATTGTTTTTATATTTAATCAAGATAACTTTAATGCAAATAAAAATAATATTTAATGAACCATTGTGGTTCCATGATTCTAAATGGGTATATATTCTTTGTTAATGTTCTTGCATTTGTTCTATCTATAGTTTTCTTTTTTTAGTGACATTGTTTTCTTTTTTGTTACTAATATTCCTTCATATATATATTCCATATATTCACATCATCAGTATATTTAATGTTTTATGATTATTTAGCATACATTAATTAGGTTTGAGTTTTGTGAAAATAAACTGAGTCTACTTGCCATAAATCAAAACTGCATAACCCTCTAGGAGAACTAAAAACAAGAGAGGAGAAAATTAGAAGCTAAAAACTTGGGGTGCTACTTTTATTAAATACTGAATAGTCTGAAGTTATGAATGGAATTTTTCAATATCTGATGATTTTCAAACAATATTTAGGTTTAATACCTAGTAGGAATCAACTTTGAAGTGATAAATTCTTGAGAGTCAGTCTCTAGCCAAACTACTTAAATAGTGTTCATTACCAGACCATCCACAGTTTGGTCCATTGATTATTCTCTCTGCCTCTGTCTTTGCCCTGATATCAAATCCTCCTTGTCTCCAGGTAACACTGAAGATGCTCCTCCTCACTGTGGTCGTCAGCATGTACAAAAGCTTCTTCATCATAGTGGGGATGTTCCTCTTGCTGTTGTGCTACGCTTTTGCTGGCGTTGTTTTATTTGGTACTGTGAAGTATGGCGAGAACATTAACAGGTCGGTGTATATTTACCTTTCTATTAATTTATCCAGCAAACATTTTAGTAATAAACTCATGAAAATCTTAAAAGATCTCTTTGTCCATTAAAGACTAGGGGAGAGGGAAAGGAAAACAATCATTTGGAAATTAAAATAAAATAAAATACCCGAATTTTAAATGGCATTTTTTTCCAACTGAAAAAGTGATGCATGTTTACTTAAGAAACCTTAGAAAATTCAGAAATAAAGAAAACACAAAGAACCCATAATTCTACCAGTCCTTGGGAATAAGGACTCCTAATTCCACCATGGTTCCTGCCCCTTAATTGCCCCCCCCAATCCTGTACTTTTTCTGATGAAGCAATTTTGAAATGTCTTTCTTTTCATCCAAATATGGAAAGTTAGAAGCTCAAAATTGTGTTAATGTATAGAAAGTATTTTTCAAAAGCTGACTTAATTTTTATGGGAGCATTTCATTTTTTTAAATATCTTGAAGCAACAAAGTGAAGACGAATGTCCCATATTGAAGAAAGGACTCATTATTTGATACATGGTGGCTTCCTTCTTAAAGCAAATGAATGACTTTTAGTGGCCAAAACTTGCTCGCTCAGCCATTCAAGATGAATGATAATCAGTTGGTGTCCAACCTGAAGTGACTTATTCAGGCAGCGATACTTACAGACAAATAAGACAAATAAAATAATAAAACTTTTGAAAATGGTAATATAGCAACTGAAAAAGCTACAAAATCCACCTGTTTTGGTAATAACAAACAATACTACATCATAATAAACCATATCATTCACACTGTGGCTTTTCCTTTTCTTAAATTAGGCATGCAAATTTTTCTTCAGCTGGCAAAGCTATTACTGTACTCTTCCGAATTGTCACAGGTGAAGACTGGAACAAGATTATGCATGATTGTATGGTAAATATCCCTTCATCTCTATCCGTGCCTCAACTTAGAATCCGCAGGAAACTCCTTGGCAATGCAGAATGGTGGTGGTGTCATGTTAGCATCAAGACTTTGTATCCAGGCCTTTTAGTCCATGAATTGTACCTTTTCCATTTCAATGTGTCAATATACAGAAGAAAATATTTACTAACCTAACCTGAGCTGTTGGCTCAGTCACCGAATACACACTGAGCATTGTTCTTTCAGCCTTTATCATTGTGGCAGTTAAAGAGAGGTGTTCAGCTTCTTCAGTTTATTGCTTCAACAGATTCCCTGAGCCCCTGTCTGTCCTGGGCCATAGGCTGGGTTCTCATTTTCAAGTCCAAGGTGTCCTGAAGCTGGTGCCCAGGGTTCGGAACTGGTCTTCCTCTGGCACTCTATCTCCTCCAGGATAATTCTGTGTCATCCTTCTATCTCAGTTTAAGTATCTGTTCCTTCCTCTATTTTGCGCTACCCTAAGACTACAGTTCTGCTCTCACAACACTCTATACTGCTCCTTCGAGGCCTAGACGGCAATGGCAGTGAATTATCAGCTTAAATGTCTTTGTTCCATCTGCCCCTCACCTTCTGGACCAACGCTGTCCAGTAGAAATTTCTGCAGTGGGGGGAATCTAGGCTGCCCAATTCAGGAACCATTAGCCAGATGTGGCTGTTGAGCATTTGAGAATCTGAATTTTACATCAAGTTTATCTTTATTTCATGTGAATTGGCATGAATTTAAATTTAAATTGCCACACAGGCCTCCTGTTGCACTGTGCAGTACCAGCAGCCTTAGAGGGCAGACTTTGGGCTCTCTTTGCAGTCTGTTCCAAGCATGTGGCTCAAGCTTTGCACACAGTAAGAACTATACCACTTTGTGCACCAGACAAAATTTACCAATTCCAATATAACCCAAGGCAGAACTGAATAGATTCTAAGTAAAAGTAGCAGCAGAATGCTATGGGAATGCAGATGGAAATAGCTGTTCTCTGGCTGAGAGAAACCAGGACATTTTCTTAGAGGTGCTGGCATTTTAAGGGGCCCTTAGAGAATGATAACCTGAATCTTGTGCTGTTCCATAACGTCCCAGAGCGCTGCCCCAAGAATGAGGACTACTTATTATACAATTTAAATGTGAATTTGCTATGTTGTAGTTAACCTTCCCTAAACCATAACCCATTCCTTAGGTCTGAACAATTTGAAATGCCTTTTTATTTGACTTTCTGTCATTTGATCATAGCAGCTGCTTAGAACTCGGGGCTAGTAGAAGTAGCAGGGTGCACTGCTAGCAGAAGACACTAGTTCATTTTCATGGTGCCATGAAATTGCTTCTAAGAATGGCAATGAACTTGGGATTCTACAATACCAAAAAACATAGCCTGAATGAAATATTCCTTTTGATTTTTGCTACAGATGACTTAGCCAGTGTACATGGTATCTGCAAGATGACTCTGAAGTTAATAATAGCCTGCATGGTTAGAAATATGTTCACTAACTACAGTCAGCAGAATTCTGTATTCTTTTCTCCCCCTGCCCTGTCCCTCCCTCTTCCCTCACTGCCTCCCAGGTTCAGCCTCCTTTCTGTACTCCAGATGAATTTACATACTGGGCTACAGACTGTGGAAATTATGCAGGAGCACTCATGTACTTCTGTTCATTTTATGTCATCATTGCCTACATCATGTTAAATCTGCTCGTAGGTAAGTGATGTTCGTTGAATACTTTTTCAGTTCTTCAAACTCAGGTACTCAGATAATTATGTACAATTTTCAAGTAATTATCCAAGATTGCTTGGGGCGAGTGTTTCATGGCCTTAATTATAAATTATTGCCTCTTGAGGCAGAAGTTGGAAAGACCTTTAAAAGGTATGTAAATGACAGTTGATTGCAATTTCAGGAGTTTTACTATTTATTATGATCACTAATTTCAAAAGAGCTCTTCCCACAGATTGCATCAAACAAATTTCAGGGAGGGGCTACCCTGGTGGCCTCAAAATATGCCATTTTTTGTTTTTGAAAAGTAAATGTTATTCACCAGTTGTGGGGCTACCCAGAACCAAATATAACCTTTAAAAACCACTCTGGAACTCTTAACCAAGGGTTACAGCCAGCTGGCACAAATGCCTACACACACACACACACACACACACACACAGAATGTGTTTGTGTGCATGACCCTCATGTTTTGGGAAGCCAAGAGCTAGATGAATAGTTTAGTCCAAGTGTACAATATGCCAACTTGGAAATCATATTAAAAGCACTTTAATATTGGGCTTATAATGTGAGTGATGAAATCCACTATTTATAATAGATGTTTTACGTTTTCTTTTAAAAAAATGACAGATGAGCCTAATTGCCTAACTTTTGGATTTTTCTTCTGCTTTTTTTTAAAGCCATAATTGTGGAGAATTTCTCCTTGTTTTATTCCACTGAAGAGGATCAGCTGTTAAGTTACAATGATCTCCGTCACTTTCAAATCATATGGAATATGGTGGATGATAAAAGAGAGGTAGAGGTCATTGTTTCATGCTCAACCCCAGAAAAACCTACTAACAAATCTCAGAGGTTTCAATTTTCTAAGATATGGCAATTCACATATATGGACTTTTGAAGGCCACTGCAGAAAGCTGTGATTGATAAGGAACTAGGAGAAAGAGGGATAAAATAGTTCCTCTCCATGTCCTTTCCTCTAGGAACATCCTCTTCAGGCTTCTGGGAGGTCAGCAAGGACAGGAAGCCAAGGGATCCTGAAAGAATGAGCCATGAGCTCAGAGCAGGAGAGGGGATAAAGCCACCAAAGGGACAGTATGTTATAGCTTCATGATCACTTTGGTCTCCAGCAGCCAACCTGACTATAAATAGAGGAGTTGTCTAAAAGGGCTCTGGAAGTGGTTTCTGAGTTATTACATTAATTAACCACAAAGCTTACCTGAGATTTCAGCATCAAGCAGCAGCCTCTCTCCTTTTCTCTCCCCTCTCCTCCTTCTCCTCCTTTACTTTCTCTTCCACTTTCTGCTTCACTTCTTCATTCTCCTGTTTCCCTTCTTCCTCCTCCCTGTCCTTATTCTCTTCTGGGAAGCACTCAGGCTCGGGTCTCGGCACTTGAAGACAGAGAAAGGAACAGGGTAGAAATAGCTTACACTGTAATGGGGATGTGTGCAAAGAATAAAAGGTAAACTAATATAACTAGTAATAGTGCAGGCTGAACCTCTGTAATCTAGATATCTGAAATGCTCCAAAATTCCAAAGTTTATGAGCACCAACATGACCCCATGACACATGTGACCTTATGTAATGAGTTGTAGTCAAAGCACTATCTCCTTACTCATACTGTGTAAACTTACCCTTAGACCATATGTACAAAACACAAATGAACATCCTGTTTAGACTCGGATTCTACACCCCAATATATTTCATTATGTATATGTAAGTATACCTGAAAAAATAACCAAAATTTGAAGCACTTCTGGTGCCTGGCGTGTGAGATAAGAGACACTCCATATTATTTCAAGAGGTTATGAGCACATTGGTGAAGTTAAAATGGCAGACGGGCATGGGAGTGGAGCCATACTTTAGCAGGGATGGTCAGAAAGCCTCCACAGAGGAGGCGTTTGGCTTCGCATCTGAAAGATGAGGAAAATTCATCATGGAAAGGTCTAGGCAAGATCCAAAAACAATGCTGATGACCAGCAAAGATCAATGATGCCAAAGCAGACATCAGGGGTTTCCTAGTATTAAACCAGGGGCATATGGCAGCTCTCAGCCTTCTCTTCACCCTCTCAATCCTTGGTACCCTCTGTGGCTGAGATCTAGCCTATCAGGATTTTCTTCTGAGACAGGGATCAGGGCGCAGACACCTGGCCTACCTGTTTCCTCTCACCTGGGCTCACTCCTGTCTCCTTGATTGTCACCCACAGGACCTCATCAGATACACACAGGGAGACCACAGTCCCAGTACACAGTCCCAGCAGTGTCCAACAGGAAGCCCTGGGTCACCAGGTGCATACATAAACATAGCCAGGGCTGATGTGCTCAGCCATGTTGCCAGCAACATACTAAAACCTTTTAGAGCTGTTTAGCCCAGAAAGAAGGCACAGTTGGGAACCTCACAGTCACATATGTGATTGCTCTGGTCATGCAAAAGACTGAAAAGGAGCTATCTTTCAGTGGAAGCACAACTTACAATGCATATGTCTTAGCTACTTTCCTTATTGCTGGGACAAAATACCTGACATCCACAACTTATAAGAGTCTATAGTCAGCTGGCTCCAAGGCAGGATGGCATGGCAAAGAGGTGTAGTAGAAGAAAAGCAGCTCAAGGCACGGCAGACAGGAATCAGAGAGCTAAAGGAGGAGCCAGGCGGAAGGTAAACCCTTCCAGACCACACCCCCAGTGACCTGCCTCTTAACCTCCTAACAGCAAGTCAGCTATAAGCTCTGTAATCTAGTCACCTTTCCAAAGGTCTCACTTATGAGCACACAAGGCTCTTGGGGGACATCCAGTTATAAACCGTAACATGTTTAGAAGTCCTGGCATCCAAGGTGTGCACATGTGCACTGGCCATGCGTGTGCACATGCAACACTGAGCACTCAGTAAGTGTGTGTTGGAAGGAACTGAGACAACAGGATGGGGTATGAGTAGTGTCAGCTCCAGGGGAAGCTGAGGGGCTCTTCCTGTCCTCCCTGACTGCACAGGGTCCAGGTCACCATGTACCACAGGAAGGAGAAGCCCACGCCCAGTGAGCCTGCTCCCAGCACTGTGCCCGCCTCCCAAGAGGCCAGTCAATGACTTTCTTCCCTCCTGGTGCTAGTTATGATATCTTTGGAGAAATAGCTCCTGTTTTAAGTTTTGCTCTGTCTTGGTGTTTTCGCTATGAAAGGAGACCCCCAAGAGAACCCCCAGAAGGTCTGACCCGGGGTTGTGCTCTGCCCACAGGGCGTGATCCCCACGTTCCGCGTGAAGTTCCTGCTGAGGCTGCTGCGCGGGCGGCTGGAGGTGGACTTAGACAAGGACAAGCTTCTGTTCAAGCACATGTGCTATGAGATGGAGAGGCTGCACAGCGGCGGCGACGTCACGTTCCACGACGTCCTGAGGTTCGCCGCGGGTGGGGGGGGGCTTCACAGCCAGAGTGACAGTGCCGGGTGGAGTCTGAGATAAAAGCTGAGATCCTCAGCGGCCTTGTGACTATCATGAACAAGGCTGTCAGAACCTAAAAAGCCACGTTGTCATGGTTATTAAAGGGGGCTACACGTCCTGGCAGGAAGTGGCTTTTCTCACTGTCCCCCAGAGATCATTTCCAGTGAGGTGTGACAAGCAGTGGCCTGATGTCCAGTCAGGGACAGTAGAAGGGACCTGAGAGAGCACAATTCCGCCTCTTCATTCTAGGGTGACAGCACTGTCCTGCATGAGTGAAGCCACTTGCTCATGTCCACCTCGCCTGTGGCAGAGGCGGGGCTGAACCCTTCTTCTCCCTCAGGCACTTGTGGAAGCTTCTGCAGGCCCACTCTGTGGTGGCTGTCCCTGGCCATCGTTTCCAGACTTGTAATGAGCACTCAGGTGGGATGAGGAGTCAGACCAGGACTGTGCTTTTCCTTCTCTCTAAGACCTCTGTGATAATAGTCCCCAGGGCTGCTGAGCAAATTGCCATCAACTGAGTGGCTTGAACAACAGAAACCAACTGTCTCTTGGTTCCGGAGACTGGAAGTCTAAGGTCAAGGTGCTGGCAGCGTTGGCCTCTTCAGACGTTGGGAGGTGGCAAGTCTGTCCCAGGCCCTTCCATGGCTTTTAGTGACTTCTTGCCAATGTTCATAGTGGGGGAGCAGCACCCTGAGAGTACCTCAATCTGAACACTGATTTCCATGTGTGTGTACATGTCTGTGGTCAAGTTCTTCCTGTTTTAAGGGCTCAGTCACACTGTGCAGGGCCCAGTGTGCTCTGTATAACCCCGCCTAAACTAACTACATCTGGAATGTGCTTTTTGCAAATAAGATAAAATCATGAGCTACTGAGAGTTATGATCCCAGGATACCTATTTTAAGAGGAAAACATTTGACTCGTAATCACTTCTTAAATAGGAGCCCCCAGAAAAATATAAGCCTATGACTTGCAAAGGGAAAATTATATTTTTTTTTCAAAAATTGCTCCTGGAAATGCAGTATTTTCTCTAATGATGAGGTTAGGCAACAAACAACAATAGCATTAACAATATCTGTGCCTTGTCACCAGGAGAAATCATAGAGACCTTTAGATCACATCACTGCATGCCTTGACTGGAATTTTAAAATATCATTCATGCTCACCAGTACTTTAAGTTTTGGATATCACTTGACCTCAGCTAGATGTTATTATTTAATGCAACAATAAAGAAGCACTTATGTTACCATATCATCACTTTCATTAAGAAACCTATTAGAGAACTGGGTTCCAATATAGTGGATTGCCTTTGTAATAATGTGTATTTCATTACATGCATTTAAAACATTATTCTAAGAAATGCCCCCCATATGCTCCCTTGCCAGAGGGATCTGTGCCTCAGAAAAAGTTAAAAGAACTTTTTAAAAAGAAAGTTAAAAAGAAGTCATAACTCTCAGTAGCTGTTTTGATCACATTGCCAGCGCCTGACAAGTGTGGGATATTCTGTCACAAATTCTGGGAGAAGGCAGGTACACAGAAATATCCTTGCACATGAAGATGAAAAGAGATCAGATCAAAACAGGAAGGACCTGGAAAGTGTCTCTGAAGTTATCCATTTTGCCTCCCACGATTCATTTCTTCTGTGGATAAGCTAAGAAGCAGAAAGAGGTGGGACAGAAAGTACAGATGAATAACAAAGGATGCCATCTCTCTCAGAATGTTAGTCTTTCCTGCTAATGCTAAGCTGTTAGGTTGAATGTGTGGCATGTAGACATGCTGTTGTCATTAATAGTTAACCTTCAAACCTTTCAGAGAACAGAGATGCATGCATCAGGTATGATAGAAAAATAAAGAGAATATTTGAATTTCAAAATGTATTATAGTACAAGACATATTGCCACTCCCTCCTCTTTAAAATACCCCTCCTGACTTTGAAAATGTGTATCACATTATTCTTGCCTTTTTCTGAAGCAGCTCTGAAAGTCCTCTTTCATGAGTGTCTTCAGTTGTGCTGTTGTGGCTGCCTTGATAGCGAAGAATCAATTTAAAATATTCACTTTTTTTTCATGCTCATTTTGACCTTGGAAAGGGCCAGAAATTGCATGGTGCCAGTCCTAGTGGATAAAGTGGATGGGAACCCCTTAAAGCTCTTACCAGCCTGCTCTTCCTTTGGATGGAACTCAAGCAATGGCATTCACTGTTTTGATCACACTTTGTGAAGACACTCACGAAAGAAGACTTTCAGAATGGCTTCAGAAAGTGGCAAGAATGATGGGATAAGAGTGTTCCAAGCCAGAAGGAATATTTTGATGGGAGTTAATCATGATGTATCTTTTCCTTTAATATTTTTATTTACATATTTTCATCATACCTCATACTAGAAAGGGACTCAGCCAAAGTCAGTAGTGGTGGTTTTCCTCCTTTGCTGTTCTTCTGGCCCAGTGAATGAAACAAACAGCTAAGAAGCATGAGATTCTTGATGAGTTGAAGGATGAGAAGATGAGCAAATGTGCTTTTTTCCTCTAGGGTTGGCACAGACTTATCAAAGAAGAGAAAGCCAATGTTCCAGTGCCCTACAGACACTCCAAGCTGTCTCTGGTCTCCAGCACTGGTCCCAGAGCATGGGGCCCAATTGGAATCTAGGACTCTGCTATTACATGGGCTGCATAGTGCTGCCTGGAGGGGCTGTTTTCCTTTGGTTGGGGACCCCCAATCTGAACATGCTGTGAGTTGCCTTATTGCCCTTGGGCCTGAAGGGACCTGGCAGCTGTGTTAGCTTCACTCACTCCTTTCTGGACCAATTGAGCCCTGGGTGAAATGGCAATCAGTGTTCAGTCCTGGCTTTGCAGCCTCTGAAAGTAGTGAGGAAGACACAGAGGGATCAATGAGATAAATTGAGAGGGAAGTGCGTAGGGGGTGTGCAGGACACGCAGCCAGTGAAGACAGGATGAGGGAGCAGTCTTCCCTCTGCAGAGCGAGGCCCAGAGTCTGCACGTAGGCTTCTAGAAAGGTAGAACACTGCATCACCTGGATCTTTTGTTGGACAAAGGCTGAGATGGCACTTGCTGCTCTGAGTGTCTCACGGAACGCTAACTCTCTCGTCAGTCAGGTGGGTACCAGGGCTGTGTCCACTGCACAGACCAGGGAGACAGACGCCGAAGCGCCAGCAGACTAGTCAGCCAGCTAGTAAGGTGTGACATGGACTGGCTGAATCGGCCGGGCTGAGTGACTTCCTGTCTGGACTCGAGGGTCCACACGTCCTGTGTGTCCTCCACAGCATGCTGTCCTACCGCTCGGTGGACATCCGGAAGAGCCTGCAGCTAGAGGAGCTCCTGTCGCGGGAGCAGCTGGAGTACACCATCGAGGAGGAGGTAGCCAAGCAGACCATCCGCATGTGGCTCAAGAGCTGCCTCAAGCGCATCCGGGCCGTGAGTGCGCAGCGGGCGCGCGGCTGGGCCCCAGCCTCAGAGGGGGACGGGTGAAGGGAGCGGCCTCCTCCCCACCCACTTAGACGGGCCAGAGGCCGCTGCAGGCCTCACCGGCCCAAACGCAGCCTCGCTCCCTTCAGCAGCGCCGCGAGGTGGCTGTGGTGAATTACTTCCCCCTTATCTCACAGGAAGGTTTGAACAGCGACCTCACGACGTGGGAATATGTAAGGCGGCCATTTACTAAATCCTACGGCTAACTATCCACTGAGGCTGAGTTTACAAAACTACTTTGACATCACTTCCAAAAATTCCCACAGACCTCTGATAATGCTGCTTGGTCTCTAAAGACTATCTCTCACGAGATTTTAGTGATCTGTCTGCTGTTTCCTGAACTATAAGTTTGTAAGAGCCTCTGATTCATAAATTAACAAACATGTATCATGTGAGGATATAGGTGCTTACAGTGAGCGTCTTTTTTAGGTAATTCCCTGAATGTTTTGACTTATGCTTCACACATAGAAAAGATAAAACTACTCACTACTTAATGTATCATAATGTTTACATAAGATTTGTTTTGTTCTGCTTTTCAGAAAGACAACATCATAGTACAGAAATATGCATTTCTGTTGGAAGAGGGAGGGCCCACAATGAAAAGAAACACCCAGTCTCGTGTAATGGGATTAGCTGCCCACTGTGGCCCTGTCACAGTTGGCTCCCTGGGGACTCTTCTAGCTCCAGGGACCAGTCTGTCCTCCACAGGCCTAAGAGGGCACAGGATTCCTGCCCTCGGGCTGTGCCGAGGAAGCCTGGCCAACTGGACTGGCCCGCAAAGTCCAGATCCAAGACAAGCATTGAGGTTTCCTCCGCCTCCCAAAGCTCTCTGCCTCATGCTCGTTGCAGAAAAGGGAGAGCAGGAGAAGGAGGCCAAGCATGGATTTAGTGAGCAAAGAATAAAATCAGAGGGAAAAATGATAGAACACCCAAGTTAGTAATTTTAAATAAGACATAAGGCAACGGCAATGAGCACAACTGATACAATTTTTGGGCAAATGGAAAGGAATGGGACGGCAGCTCCTAAATCTCTAAGTCCTCTTTGGTGTCAGTCTGAGTCATTATTGGAACTTCCTGTGGAAGTTCCTAAGGTGGCCCCAACCCCACAGGCGCTTGGAGAGGACAGAAGAGAATGTGACATGGATGGGGGCAGGGAGGAGGTTGCTGGGCTCACTTCTCCCTTCCTGAGGGGCAGCATCTTCCCACAGAAGCAGCAGCAGTCCTGCAGCATCATTCACAGCCTGCGGGAGAGCCAGCAGCAGGAGCTGAGCCGCTTCCTGAATCCTCCTAGCATTGAGACCACCCAGCCTAGCGAGGACACGAACGCCAACAGCCAGGACCACAACGTGCAGCCCGAGGTAGGAGGCTGCGGGGTCTTTCATCCTGCTCTGTGAGGGTCCTTCCTTGATTTAGAGCACTTGGAAGGCTGGTCACAGAAACATTTCAACCAAGGTGGCACTATGCTTCCAAGAGATTTTTCACTGAAACCAACCAAAATAGTCAGCTGGATCCAGTGTATATTTGTGTCTTTGCTGTTTAGGATTCAGTGGAACTTGGATCAAAAGATTCTGATTTGTATGGTAGTTGGTTTTCTAACACTGAGACAAAACACCTGAAATGATCAACTTAGAAGGAAGAGAGGTTTATTCTGGCTCACAGTTTTGTGCAAGATTTCAGTGCATGAGTTGGGGGCCTGTTGTTTTATGCCCATGGAGAGACAGCAGGAGTGGGTGTCTAAGGAAGCTGCTGACCTCGGCTTAGCAGGGAAAAAACAGAGAGACCAGAGGAACGAGGGTCCCAATATATTTTTCAAAGGCATCTCCCAACAACCTAACTTCCTCAAACAAAGCGTCACCTCCTGGAGGTTCTGCCACTTCCTATAGCAAGTCTTTGGGGCACATTCAAGACCCAACATATGACATGTGAGCACTAAAACACATTAGTGCCTTTAACTGTATAATTCTGCTGGGTTTGTTGTCTGTCATCTGCTTGTTGCCTTTGGTTTTGTTTTTTTATTTGTTTGGGGGTTTATTTTTGCTTGGTTTTGTTGCTTACATGGTGGTGGTGCAGAGTTCTTTGGTTCTTTGCCTCAAGATTTAGCTTCACATCCAAGGGCTGGATTTGAGTCTGGAAATCTACATGCCTTTGGAGAGGACAGGTTCCATGGAGCTTCCCCTCAGCAACTCATAGAAACTTGCTAACTTTATGTTACTGAAAATGTTTGCACTAGATTTTCAACTTTTCTCAGTGACAGACTCATTGAGGATCCTTCCTTAGTTGAGCATCAGGGGAGCATATGGAATTTAGGATGAAGGAGTGAGGATCTTTTAATTACTGAATCACAGCATATCTTCATTCCCAAACTTCAGTCTACATAACTCCAAAAAAAAAAAAAAGCAGAGTCATCAACATCCTGGAGAGTTCTGTGTGGGAACAGCAGCTGCCAGGGATACCCTGTCCCTTTAGGAGGCTGCAGTTATGACTTAACTTCACCATGTGGAGCCCATCCAGCCTTCTGTGCAGAATGCTTGGTGGCTCAGAGTGCATGTGTAGCAGCACAATCAGGGGCTAGAGACTAACTCCAAAGCCTGCGGCTCAGCAGCCCAGCAGAAAGCTCCTGCACCAACCCAGTTTGGGGGCAATTTCATGTGATTGGCTCCCAGCGTTAGGAATCATCTGGCTCTGACTACAGAGGCTCATACAAGGGAGTCAGCAAAGGGATGAGCAGGCGTGAACAGTGGCCCTGCCCTGGGTCTCCCCTGAGGACTGCTGGCAGTGCCTCATGTCAGAGTCAGGGTGGGGTCCCGACACAGTGAGACAGGGTGGTGATGATTGCAGAGCTCTCTGGTTTACATTTTTCAAAAAGCTAGAGAGGTATCTGGAAAGCCAAGAGGGAATTCCGAGACAATGGGAAAGCCAAGGCTTTGGTGAGGAAAGAGGGAGCCGCTGAGTGAAGCATCAGGAGGTCTTTGGGGCGTGAGGCTGTCAGCTGCATCCTCCGGGGGCCATCACAGAGCTTTGCCTGTAGAGCTGCTTTTCTGAAGCTCCAGGTTCTGACTTTGTCTGGTGAAATCCCACTGCCCTAGATCCAGCCAGTCCTCACTGCCCTCTTCCCCTCTGCAGTGCCACCATCACTGCCCCCTCGCCAGCCAAGGTGTAAAGTGTCAACAGTGTCCTCAGGGGTGGAGTGATTAGGACAGCCTACACAGGAAGTGCTTCCTGCACAGCTGTCTCCTTGCGCCCCTTGCATCCATGCCTCGGTGGCTTTCCCTGACTCTCTTTACCCAGGTTCACACTTCCTTTCCCTCCTGTGAACACTGTGTGTCCCTGTTACTCTTCCCATTTGTTTTCCCACCTTGCTTCTTCTTTTTTTTTTTTTTTTTTCATTCAAGAAAAGGAGGGTTCGGACCAGTGGAAGCAGTGAGGAGGAGGACAGTGCTAAGAAACAGCCGTAGCTTCTCTTAGGAGATATTTTTTTTTTTTTTAGCTTCCACAAAAGAATGAGACCATGTGGTGCCTATGTCTTTTTTCACATAATATGATGTCCTCCAGCTCCATCTGTGTTACAGATCCTGATATTTTATACCACGGAGGGGTAACTTTCATCAACAACAACCTCTGAAATATTTCAGAATAACTAGAAGAGTCCAAAGGTTCCCAATACATAGAAATGATAAATGTCTGAGAAGATGGAAATGCTGATTCCCCACATTCGTCAGTACACATTGTGCATGTATTGAGTTATTGTACCAAACCTCATAAACACCTACAAGCATTATGTAGCAATTAAAATATTTTTTAAAAGATGAGAGAGACATAACCACTTACTTCTTCTCCCACACAGACGAGCAGCCAGCAGCAGCTCTTGAGCCCCACTCTCTCGGACAGAGGGGGAAGTCGGCAGGATGCGGGTGATGCTGGGAAGCCCCAGAGGAAGTTTGGGCAGTGGCGTCTGCCCTCGGGTTGGTACATCCTTCATTTCTCCCTTAGCTAAGATCTCTAAGAGATCTTTGCTGTCTTTTCTTTGGGTCTTGGATTTCAAAATACAAGATCTGAATTACCTTTCTGTTGCTATAACCAGTACCTGAGACTATCAGTTTAAAAAGGGGAAAGTACATTTTGGTTCACAGGCTTGGAGTGTTCCGTCCATAGTTGCTCGTCCCATTGCTTTGGGCCTGTGGTGGGACAGAATATTGTGGTGGAGGAAGCTGCTCACCTGCCACGACTAGGAAGCAAAGGGAAAGAAGAGATCCGTGTGTCACAATCTCCTTCCAGGGCACACCTCCAGCCACCTAAGACCTCTTACTGCACCCGTGTTTTATGGGTTGCAATGCCTCTCAGTAGCACAAAGTAGGGGTTAAGCTTTTAACACAAGGAGCTTGGGGGACATTTCAGATCTGAACTATAGCAAGGTCTCTGTATGATTATTTACAGACAGTGAGCCAGTCACAAACCCATCCCCTTAGCAAAACTATTCTCCTCCAAATAACTTCTCTAAATAACATAACTGTACTTTCCCTCAACTTCAGCTGAGAAGGCAGCATCTAGGAGCAAAGTGAGCTGTCAGAACCAAGATCCAAGGGTATCTCTGTGTACTTAGGGCATTGCAAGAAGGGCCAAATTTTTATTTGTGCTGAGAAGGAATGAGCA
The DNA here is from genome assembly GCA_004027455.1 of Hydrochoerus hydrochaeris. Taxonomy (NCBI): domain Eukaryota; kingdom Metazoa; phylum Chordata; class Mammalia; order Rodentia; family Hydrochaeridae; genus Hydrochoerus; species Hydrochoerus hydrochaeris. The sequence goes on from PVLA01001238.1 coordinate 248,070, forward strand.
GACACCAAGATTAAGAAAATGTCACAGGCCTCTGCTTTGTCTCGGTACACATTTGTGTATGTTATGACAGGTAGCTGAGCAGGTCACCATCTTCATGTAGTCCACTAATTAGCTAAATAACAACAACAGCAATAATAACAAAAAACATTACTAATCACTATTCTAAGTGAATTGCTTGTTTCCTCAGTCAGTCCTCATAATTCTGTGATTTCTCATGCTTTACTGAGCAAGCAAGAAAATTTTGTTCTAAAAAAACGTAGGGGTTTAAGAAACACAGATAATTGTGTTAGAGGCATTGAAGGCAGAAGAGCAAGCTGTGCACTCCCCAGTGTCCCCTGCACAAGGTACTCTCTGCAGAGGACCAAGTCTGGGAGGAAGCAGGACTTACATGCTTTTTAACTGCACCCCAACTTTAGGCCTATCCAAATGAGGTGATGGATGAAGTTACAAACTCTCCTACACCATGTGTTCCAGCAAGCAATGAGAGTGCAACTTACATTTTGCATCTAGAGATGTTTAGTGGATCTTAATTAATGTTACCACCAAGGAAATTGTTCTTTTCCATATCTGAGAGTTTACTATTCAAGGATCACAGATGACCTAGGTGTTGCCTGATTCAAGTAAAGCCAGAACTGATGGGAAATAGGACTGAGTAGAGGGTGGAGCCATGACGTGAGAAGTCTTTAATGACAGACCAGGAAGTTTCAGCCTCATCCTGTAAGCAATCAGGAGCCTAAGTTTTCTGAGAAAAATGCAACATTTGGAATCCATTCCTTTGGGAGAGCCTCAAGGCCAGTATCCAGAGGCAGGTTACAAGCTGCAGGATATTACCATAGTCATGGGCCAAGCTGGAGGCCCCAATACCACAAGAACAGATGGGAGAAATGATCTGGGAGAGGATGTTCCATCATTGGTGTTGACTTAAATGCATTTAAAAAGAAAAAAGTATGTTGTCAAAAATGCCTCCAGCGGTCCATGCCAAGATAAGAATCAAAAATGGCAATAACTAGCTAGTGGGGACACGCTGAGTTTTAGGGAGCAAAGAGAAAGCAAAAGAGCTTGTTAAAGGGGCCCCAATAATGGAACTGTGTCATGCTTCTCATTTAATGTATTTTAACCTTTACAATAGTTACAATTAGGACATTTTTCATTCTCTTCACCTTACAGTGAAGAAAACTTGGATTCAGAGATGTGAACTTGCCCACAGCTATGTACCTATAGGTTACAGAGGAGGGACCCAAGGTCATGACTGTGGGAACCTTGAGGCACATCTGTTTTTGCACTCACTGCTACTCCCTCCACCCTTACCATTAACTACATGATCCCTCTTGTTTCTTCACTTTTTCTTTATATGCATATTCTAATTAACACCAACTAATGATACTTGCATTTATCCAATTTGGAACTTTTAGTAATTTTCTAGTTTTCATAATTAACTCAATGAGAGGGGCAAGGAGCATATTTTACCAAGTATTATTATTAGTTGTCTCTGACCATAATTTTTAAGCATATTATAAGCAATCAAATGCTGGAAATTTTTCTTACTTCACATCCAGGGTTAGGGCTTTGGGAACCTAAAGAGTTATTGATGGAATTCTGTTATTTCCAGAAATGACTGCAAGAGGTGAAGGGTTACCAGCTTGCTCACAGGATTCTTCTTAATTCTACAGCTCCCAAACCAATAAGCCATTCGGTGTCTTCGGTCAACCTACGGTTTGGAGGGAGGACGACAATGAAGTCTATGGTGTGTAAGATGAATCCCATGACGGACACGGCTTCCTGTGGCTCCGAGGTCAAGAAGTGGTGGACGAGGCAGCTGACTGTTGAGAGTGATGAAAGTGGAGATGACCTTCTGGATATTTAGGTGGAAATCAGTGCAGAAAGAAGTCTGGTAATGAAAACTGTTTTCTAATATTCTCCCTTAATACTCCAGTGAGCAATCTGTAATTGATCTATTATTCAATTCTTGGCACAAAATTTTTTTTTAAATTGGTGTTTGTTCCATCATAGCAAGGGATCAGAATTGACCAATGCCTAACCTATGTGTGTGATGTAAAATTATCCTGCATTCAAGAAGATTTGGGGCTGGAGGCGTAGCTCAGTGGTAACCACTTGCTTGGCATGTTCAATCTGAGTTCAATCTCTTAGTACCACAAAAACAAAAAGAAAAGAGAAAAAAATTATATAGTGGCAGTACTGATAATACAAACTATACCAACCAGACATAAATCATTCAACAATTTCATATGTTCTATGAAATGTTCTAAAATGTACATTTATATGTCCTCTTTATGCATCATCACATTTGAAATTATTTTACTTGGTTTTATGATTATTTTGGAGTTCATTGTTTTTCCATTTCCTCTAGAAATATTTCTCTTCAGAGAATTTATTATTTATGATTGATTTGAAAAGGTCAGCACTGAGTTCATGCTAAAATGAGAGTGATTTCACAAACTACAGATTGTGCATTTTGAGTGTATGTTCTTTTCCTTGTATTATTTTTTAAAATATAGACAAGATATTCAGAGATGAGAACAAATGGATTTCTGTTGTTAGTTATTCTGATGTAATTACTGTCTTCTTCCAGGAAAATTATATGTGCAGGTCCTGGGCAAAGAAATTGATCCAGGATATTAGTTTATATAAAACAAACTCATAGACAGACAACTTGGGGACATGGTAGCACAACAAGGCTAAGTTTCTTTAAAAGATTTTTAATGACCAAATCCAGCAAAAAGGAGTAAAACAATGTAACTCAGTGATTTAAAAAACTCTTACATGTGTGGTGTTATTAATGACTTCATTACTTACCTGGGTTCCCGAGGTCTGAACATTTTTAAAACACCAGAGACATATGGATTTCTCCCAACACACTGTTACTTAGATTCAAAATGGGCCCCCGGCTATCAAAATCACCTGTGGAAATCACAGTACCCTATAAAATCTTACTCTGAAGTTTTGGCATATGGCAATTAATTATATTTTTTAGCACATCAATGGTCCATATCCTCAGAGAAAACTGCAATTACAAAATGATTGTAAAATCTGGTTGGACTCTTGGCTAGATATCTCAATGAAATGAGTTTGGGCCTTTAACTGTTTTGTTACTAACTAGAGACTTAACTGTTTAGATTATTTTTTATCAGACTGATTATCTGAGAATCTTTTGACTCCCAAGTTGTTTTATGATCTTTTTCTTTATCTAATAGTCTTTCAGTGGCCAAATACCACATTCCTCTGTATCATAAATGTAACATTGTAGTGACAGTTGATTATTTTTATGGCTAAGTGTGAATATAAGATTATGAGCAATTCAGGTGTATGCATTTGAAATGATTTTACTTGGTTTTTTGTTCATTTTGGAGTTTACTTTTTGTACATAAAAACAAAAATAAATATTGGATTTCTAAAATACTTTACACAGAGCTGACCATTATTTTTAAATCTTTTCTTGGCAAGTGTTGGGGATGGTGCTAGATCATTCACACTTTGCAAACCCTGGAGTGAATATTCAGTCCATAACTGTTAGGCACAAACTCTGTCCCTTGTATTCATTTCAGCTCCAATCCCTGAGCCAGAGCTTTCCTCTCACCTTTGTGTAGCTAAAACTGAGTGACACCCCTGCGCCTTCCAAAGGTCCAGTGAAGCACAGAAGGCACTTCTGTTTCTAGGGCTTGGGTCTGTACTAGTGTGGTACAAAAGCAAGGTCTCCTTGCTCGGCCTGTGACACCTGAGTGATGCAGCTTTATTTGCACAAGACTTCCAAGCCCTTCCCAAATACCTGTCATTGAAAATCAAGATGACAACATCATTGTTCCTTCTGCAAAGGAGGAGGGATGGAATTGACATGCAGTTAACGCAGCAGTCCCCAACATAGTCAAGTGAAGCAACACTTCCTGAAGAAAGCATCTCTAGGATATTCCTAAAGCAGGTGGGACAGACAGCCAGCCCGCCCGGGAAGAAGGCACCACCCCCTTTTAGAGGCTGCCCCCTGGCAGTGAGCATACCTGGGGACTCTCGGAGAGACAGGTGAGAAACTAAGGCCACAGTGCTCCCTGGTCCTTAGGGAGCCCAGCTACTGATACTACATCCTGTCACCATGCCACCCACCCATTCCCTTAATCAAAAGAAACGTTGGGTCCAGGGGCACCAAAAAGCCTCAGGGGTAGCACGGTTCATGTAGAGGCCCTGGCAAATTACAGACCACACAGGCACTGCCCATGTGGCAAATGAGAGACCCAGAGGGAAAGGGAAGGGACAGAATATCCAGGCCAGTGCCATCAGTCTGTTCTTACTGGCAGTTCCAGACCCAGACCCACAGCACTGACCCATACTGCCATGCTGAATAAGATAAGGGCATTTAGAAGAGGAAAACCATTGTAAAGCCTTACACAAAAGAGGTTTCTAAGCGAGCTGAGTGCTGCTTGCCTGTTTGTTTATTGCCAGAGGCATACAGTAGATCCGTGCTTTTCAATCTGTTGTTCAGTAGTGGCACACTTTCTCAGAGACACTCTTTCAAGGAATCCCAGAACTTCACTGGAGAAAAGTTAGTGCAGCCCACGTGGAAGTAGGAGGGAACCCCCTCCACATGGGCCCTGCTAACCCATTGTTACAAACTGAACTGTGTCCGCCAAAAGATATGTTGAAGTTCCAACCCCTGGCACAGTGACTATAACTTTATTTGGAAATAGAGCATTTTCAGAGGGAATCAGATAAGTTATGATGGTGTCATAGTATAGTGAGATGGATCATCAATCCAGTAACACTAAGAAGAAGAGAGAGACACACAAAGAGGTCAACGCCCCGAGAAGACAGACTCTCAGGGAAGATGGTCCATGAAGACAGGAGCAGAGAGGGGAGTGGGAGAGCCACAAACCAAGAAATGCCTGGGCTGCCAGCAGCTCTGAGGAGTATAGAAGGATCCACCCTGTCAGCTTCAGAAGGAGCAAGGCTCTGTCTGTCAATACTGGCTAGCACAACTCTATGAGAATAGATTTCTGTTGTTTCAACTCACCCGATTTATGATAGCTTGTTAGAGAAGCCCTAGAAGACATACACACCCCAAATTCACTCCAGCCCCCAAACCACCCTCGTGTTCCCAGGAACCCAGTCTGGCAAATGTCAGTAGAGAGCACAGATCAGGAGCTTTAGAATGTGGGTCCTTGTTATCATGGTGTATAACACTTAAACATTAGTATTTTTAATACAGAAGAGTGTCTCCATTTAAAAATTGTATCTTGACCTCACACTCTTGAGGATGGCAGCTATCCAAATACACTGGTTTTTAAAAAGGAAAAGAAAAAAAATACAGAAACAAGTGTTTGATCAGGATAGAGAGGAAGTAGAATCTGTGTTCCTTTACACTGTTGATGGAAATGTAAAATAGCATAGCCACCTTGGAAAATGACATGATGGTACCTCAAAAAAAATTAAAAATAGAATTACTACATGATCCACTTGCATCCAGAATAATTTAAAGCCAGGTCATAGAGATATTTGTACACATACTCCTGTTTATGACAGAATTAGTTACAAAAGCCAAAATAGTAGAAGCAACCTAGATGTCCATGGATAAATGAATGGGCAGACACAATGTGGTACATATACAAACAGAATCTTATGCAGTCTTAAGAAGTAAGCAAATTTAAACACATGCTACCCCACAGATAAAACTCAAGGACATGACCCTAAGTGTTTTGGTTTGTATCTAGATGTCCCCCAAGAGCATCATGCACTCATAGGCAGGGATTGAACTATGAGGGCGTTAGTACCAATTCGCTGTTGGGAGGTAGGTCCTGATCAGAAAAGTTGGGTCAATGGGACATGTCATAGAAGGATTTATTTCCTTGCCCAGCTCCTCCCTTGATCCTCTCTCTGTTTCCCAGCAGCCATGCTTTGCATAGAGCTCCTTTGCCATGCCTTCTGGCTCCAGATGATGATGGGCTGAAACCTCTTCAAACTGTGAGCCAAAACAAGCCTCTCCCCGTTACAGTGATAGATGTGAAATAATGTCTCAGCAATGAGGAAAGTGACCAACACATGAAATAAAATAAGCCAATCACAAAAAAAAATGAATTCTGTAAGTAAAATAAGAAGTAAAATAAGCTAATCACAAAAAAACATGAATTCTGTATCCTTTCATTTAAATAAGATATCAAGAGAAGCAAGCTCATAAAGCCTCAAAGAGGAAAAGTAGTTGCTAGGTGCTAAAGAAAGAGCAATTTTGCTTGAGGGGTACAAAGTTTCACTTTTGCAAATAAACAAGCACAGAAATGGTTGCACAGCAATGTGAATACACTTCATACCACATTACACTTGCACTTTAAAATAGTTCACATGATAAGTTTTATCAAATGTGTATTTTACTACCAACATTTTTAAACAGTTAAATACATCCTATTCTCTGATCCTAAAAGCTAATGACCAAATCAAAATAGCAAACAATTCCAACGCCATCCTTAGATTATGCTTCCATGTCTATCTGCTTTCTGTGATTTAAATTCTAAATTGTCTCCTGGCAGAAAAAGAGCTTTGGTGTCATCTAAACCAGCAATGGCATTTTATTATTTTGCTTCAGGGCTATAGGTCATCCATTCAATTTGAAATCTCTCTGCAGTATGCCTGCTAAATATCCAAATGCCATTTGGACAATAAAAGGCTGACAACTTTTGTTCTTCAAATTATACCATGGACGGTTTATTAAGAGGTAGATTTGAAATTATTTATCATTCTCCCTTCCTAGGAAGTGGCTCAATATCAATGTCAATTTTTGAGGCTTGCTTACAAAATCAGCTAACCTACAAGAGGAATTAGATAGCTTCATTGTGCTCCTTTCTCTAATTGATACTTGTCCCTCTGTTTCCCATGTGGTGTGGATGATGTCCCCAAAACAACACCGATTAGAAACATTTGCTTAAGTGCACCATGTCCAGCTGTGTTCCCAATGCCCAACTAGCCATGGAGCTGTCAGCATTTCATTGAGGCCAAAGCCACCTGTGAGTCAGATAGGGTAAGACCCAGAGATTCCCTGCAAATAAATGCATAATAAAAGATCATACTTTTCCATTCTAAGGCATGTCAAAAACATCTAAAATAATAAAATAGAAATTTAACCAAAGATTGCCAAGAATCGAAAAAAACTTTCCAGAAAAGCCTTCTTTAGCCAAGATCATAAAGGAAATAACTGTATGCATAAATTATAAAAGAATAGCAGTTTTTTAATTTGAATTATCTGTATACCTTCAGTGTCTGTTTATTTGACTTTGGAGCTGAGAGGTTAAGGGTAGGTAGTACTCTGGGAGTATAAGGAGAGGTTGGAAGGATTGAGAGTAGGATAGAGAATAAGGGAACAGAGAGATTGGGAGGGAAGAAATAACCTCTATTCTAACCCTCCTTTCTTGGAAAGCATACTATTTCAAGCTTTCAGGTAATTAGCTAGAGTGTTGGCCAATGGGCCAGAGGCACAGTTAATCTGGAAGAGGCAGTGTGCATTCATCAAAGTTACCTAGACAAAAAGAACCAATAGGATGTATGTGGGTGGGTGGGTGTATGTGCGTGTGTGTGTGTGTGTGTGTGTGTGTGTGTGTGTGTGTGTGTGTGTGTTTTTGTGTGTGTGATTTATTTTAAGGAACTGGCTCATGCCATCTGTGAAAAATAATGCCATGCCCAAAGTCTTTCCAATAAGCCAGCAGGCTGAAAATTCTCACAAGACTATGTTTTATGCTCTGTCTTTGGAGAGAATTCCTTCTTCAAGGAACAACAATTCCTCAACTCCATGAGGAATACACATATTGCAGGCATTAATCTACTCTACCCAAAGCCTGCTAAGTGCTAAACATATCTTTAAAAAAATACCTTCACAGCAACATCTAGACCACCAATTGGGCACCACAACCCAGCAAGGTTGACACCTAAAATTATCCATCGAGGTGACTATCATTTTATTCCCTGTGGGTGGCCATTAGTGAAACCTTAGATGTGCTCATTCATCAGCCTACGGAATGCAAGCTGCCCCCACCTCCACCCAGTGCTGATTTTATTCATTTGGCTTCTTGCATTTCTTTCCTTCCAGAAAGAAGGGAAAGCTTACTGAGAAAGAAGTTGTACTGACTTTTTTATTGTTGAGGAGGGAATCCCAATGAGCATGAGGGATAAGTCACCTCCTACAAGCTACTGTACAGTCCTGCCACTCGAGCCTGATTGGCCTAAGAGCAGAAGGATAGCTTTAACCTCAAGGCACTGTCTTCTTCTCAGCCTGCAGACCACGTGAAAAGCATCCCACAGGACCCAATGCAGCACAACACAGCAGTCTACAAAGGAGCATCAGCCAGCAACAGTTGATAACACCTTCCATGTACTGCAGAGAAAGCAGTCACACTGAGCCCAGTTATCTTCTTGGATACCAGGAAACACTCAGTGTAGCTCTACCAGGTGCAAGGGACAGGAAGTTCTGCTCCTATGTGAGTCAAACATATGTGTGCAGGAAGGAGATCCACGGCTTGCACACTAGCTGAAAACATCCTTTAGGGACTCATGCTGGAGTATGTGGGCCTCTTTTCCAACACAATCCTTTCCTGACTTGTGTTCCAGATGCCATCCTGCCCAATTTGCCCCCAAGACAGCAGCAGTCCGGGTGCCTCCATCCTTCCTGCAGCCACTACTGGCTGCAGGGAGCACTTCATTTCTGTCTACCAGCTTCGCATCAGAGCCAAACCCATGCACAATGTCTAAATGGGTGTTCTTTTTGATTCATTGATTCTTTTCTCACAGCAATGAAAAGGAGCCCTGTTCAGGGATAGGTCAGAAGATAATTGGAAATTTTGCAAAGCCCTAATGAGCATAGCCTGAAGGTCCTGGCTGTGTTCTCACATTCAACAACCACCCCTCGACAATATGTCACACCACCAGCCCTGCATCTCCTATCCAGGGGTTTCCCAGCCCAGGCAGGGTTCTACACTCCCCTCCTGCAATTGCCTCACACCCTGCCTAACTGTTAATTAGCTGCCTCATTTCTTGGCATGTGTATGGGCTTAAGCCATCTGCTTATTGATCACATCCTTCAGAATATATTGGATTTTAAGGAAGCCAGCCACAAAAGCAGTTTATATTGCAGGTGGTCTATTGAGGAGATTTCTCCAGAGCAGAGTGAGTCGTATGGAGTGACCTGGGGCCACCCACATGGATCAACAAGCTACAGACATATTGGCTGTAAAGCTCATAGATTACCATTATAATAAACTGACTTAGAAACAAAACATGTCTACCAGAAACCCACTAAGTGTAGTTGGTACTGAACAAAAGAAAAATATATGTAGCAGGCCCATAAGCTATGCAGTTACAGAGACCTGAGCGTGAGTCCTAAAGAGCTGGTTCCCCTGCTTGCAGATAATCCTAAAGCTTCCTTCTCCAAGCCACACCAGCAATTTAACTAACCGCTGGACCCCAGTGCCTTTGGGTGAGGACATCAGTCAGTCTCTGTCTCCTTAACTTCCCCAGATGACAGGTTACCCCCATGTGGCTCTCAGTGCTGCTCTTCAAACTGTAAAGACTGGAAATTTTCAGATTTTGAAAAAAAAAAAAACTTCACATCTGAATAAGAATATCTGAAGTCCCTGGCATTCACGAAAATAATAATAATAATAATAATAGCCCTTGAGAAGATTTCTCATTTTTCCATCCTGATTGCCTGTTACATTTCTCTTTTTGACTAATGTCTTTGAGGATGACAGGCTTGTTCTCTAGTTTGGTGGATTAACTAATGGCCCACTTGGAACACCCACCCGAACCGAGCTGGTGTGATTTCGGACGTGGAAGGCCCACCTGAGGAGTCTTGCCAACAGCATAAAAAGAGAACTGGAGGGGAGGGTGGTGCGCTGCTCCTGGAGACGTTTGTCAGGCTGGTTTCCTGGTATGAACTCTGCTGTTCTACTGTCGGAAGAGCTCTGCTCTTTGCTGCTGCTGAGGATGGCTGCGGTTCTCCTCAAGGGAGCTCCGGTCCTTACCTTGAGTGTCATTTCCTGGCTCCAGTGCAGATCCCTCAGTCTACTGGCACAATCTTCCACCCCACTGGCACAGACTTTTAGGCTCTCACCACTGATTTTTGAGCCTTCCCAGTGCAGATCCTTGATACAGATTGCATGAGACATTGTCCTGGGCTCTAGGCCTCCTTCAGGACTAGTTCAAGATATTGCCCTGGGATCCAGACCCTCAGCTGGATTCTTCAGATATCTACTGCTTGGAAAGATCTATTGCACTTCTCCGCATTTGACGTTTTGGGTGAATATTATTAAGTGATCATATAAATTATATGTCCTGTACTAAATTTATTCTCTGGAAAGCCATAACTACAACACTAGTTCAGATAAAACACTGGCACAAATAAAGAGACTTACACTTAATACAATTGCCCAGAGCAGCCAGGGGTTATTCTTCAGTTCTTGTCAAGGAGCTTTATTGCGGTCCCTTCCACAAGGTCCTGAGTACGCGGACAGCAAGCAGGGAACCAAGCAAGGAATGAGGAGGAGGGCCCAAGATGGAGGCCACAGTTCAACCACCAGCCCCTGGCAGGTGTGGCCACTGGGCCATGTGAGCGGCCACAGCTAGGTGACAGGAGGCCGCTTTGATCCTTGGCTTGTGCTTTCTGCCTCAGATAAAAGCAAATAAGGTGCTTTATTTGAAAAGACTACTGCGATACTTTGGCAACAGTTTGACATCTCAAACAAGTCAAGCTCACAGGAATTTTCTTCAGTTTTGTCAGTAGATAAAAACAGTGCTGCTCACCATTTAAGAGGCAAAGCAAGGGAATGTGGAGGACCCTAGGACCTACGAGTTCTTCTGCTGTTTCTGGGAATACCGAAGGCCAAGATGATGTTTACCATGGCTCTTTCCCAGAAACGGCCACTCAGGAAAAAGTTAAACATTGTCCAGCCTCCCCCTAAGCCCCCCCTCCCACTTCTCAGGTATTCTCTTTTCTATAAAATGAGATTGGTACTATTGCCTGCTTCACTTGCTTCTCACGGAGACAGTGAGGACCAGTGTGCAGGCATTTCATAGCCTGTAAAGCTAATTAATATCAACAGTTATTTTTATTATCTTGGACCATGGCTATTTGGCTCTCATGTCCATAGATCACTCTGGGTGCCTCTGTCTTATAAAATCTCCATGTTTCAAACCTGGAACCCATGAGTTAGCTGTGCATGAAGCCATGGGAGGGATCCTGGTGGCTCCTTCATAAACCTCAAGACTGGGCACACTTCCATCTGATCCCATTTTCCAGGCCACAAAACTGGGCTGGTTGACCTGGGCATGTACTGTAGCTAGGGAAAAGCATTTGCCAGTATGAGCAACTATTTATGCCTAGGTGCAGAACTGCAGAGAAGGCTGCGTCTAACACAGAGCGATGGCGCAAGCAGGCACTTGGGAAAGACTTGATAAGCTGGGAGAACAGAGCTCTGAATTCACTTTTCCTTCAGATATTTCCATGGTTCACGTTGAAAATTCAGACCTCTGTCGGATCAGAGGATGGAGCCGAGGCAACGTGCACCTAGCAGCAGCTGTGACGTTGGCAAGGCCATGGAAGAAGTGTGAACAATGCTTTGGTCAGCAAACCAAGTAAAGATGCCTGAGGAGCAAAGCTTTTGCTGAAACCCAAAGAAGAAAATCAATGTTCCTGGATGGGAGAGAAAAGAAAAATCTATAAGCAAGGGAAATGAGTGGTATGTAATGCAATTTGAAAGGGATTTATTATTGTTGTTGTTCTTCTTCTGCTTCTGCTTCTGCTTCTGCTTCTGCTTCTTTCATGCAGTTGACTCAGTGGAGAGTGAAACTGAAACCTCTTGTTGGAAAGGTAAAGGACTGGACCCTGGCTCAGTGGGCCACTGCTGATAGCCAGACCTGCTTTTTGTTTCTTATGTTTTTCTGACTTACAAGAACAGATCTGGTATGAATATTTCAAAAATGAGATATTTAGATTTGGAAAGAAAGCCATGTCTGTCTCTTTATTAAGCCTCTCTGCTGGATAATATGACAGGTCCTTTGCATTTAACTTCATGAACGAATGCAGGAAGCTTCCACAAGATATTGAGCACCAGTCTAAAAACCTCAGAAGCAGTCGCAACAGAAATATTCTACAAGGAATATCCATTTTGCGTTTAATTAAATGGCTGAGATGTGCATACCCTTTCCTAAATGATAACACCTTCAATCTATTATTATTATATTATTGGTAGTGGAGCCCATGTCTCTATCTTTGCATACTCATTACTAGTAATGGGTACAATCATTTTCAGGTAATACAACCAGCATCACTATTTGTTTTATAGACTACAGACCAATCTACCATGATTCCTTGAAAAGAAGATCTAGACAGAAAATAATCAGCCTTGAAAGCCAAAAATCCAAAATGCCAGCCCCAGTCAACCTATTCTGACCTCATCTTTCTTACAGAGGAGCCACTAAGCCAGAAAACAGTGATAGCATTTTGAATCTCTAGTTTTCAAGTCTGATTATTTTCTCTTAAATTCCTATTTTGAGGGACAGAGGGTGGTTCCTGTTTCTCCATCCATATCCATATTGTTATTATAACTGATTCTTATTCAAATACATGGTGAAAAACAATCCCAGACTCTCAAATCAAGATAAAGACCACAAAATTACTCACCTTTCCAGATCTTCCTTGTATTTATTTCATTTTTCTGCCTATGAGAGACCATAGCAGTCTACAGAAACAAAGGGCAGATAGTGTTTCCTGTCAAACCTTCTAGAAATATCATCCTAGGAAAGATGGATTAAAAATACAGGTTGATTGCTGACTGCAGCAACCATAAATTCCTGTTAAAATAACCCAACTCCTAAAAAATAAAGCGATAAAACTCCTGGCCACATGAATGCAGTGAAACAGCCCCACATCGCTCCTCATCTCTTCAAATCAACTGAAGGCAGCAAAGTCACAAGTCGGGCCCAAGGAACAATGGCTTTTACCTCTGATTTCCCTTTGATGTGTTTATTTACCAACCAGGAGCCCTGTGGGTTAAACTTTCTCTGACATTCATTGATCCTCTGAGATCTTAAGACTTAATAAAAAAGTCCTAATGAACACTTAATTTTTAAACATAGTTTGTCTAAATCAGACAGCATCCGAGAGTGTTGGAACTCCTTGCATCTATAAACGATGACAAGGAAACAAGCCCAAGATATTGTTGAATTTCTAGCTATTCTAGTACTTGGAACAAGCGGCCAAGATATTTTAAAACATACAGTAATTTCCAAACTGGCAGGATAGGGATAATTTCTCCTTACCTGTGACTTTCACCCTAAGAAGAGAGGAAAAGTACCAAGTTATTAAGGGACTCAGGTGAGAAAGTCTCCATATGACAGCCTCCTGACTGACTGTGAAAACCCTGACCTCAGGAAAATCTCAGCTTCTTCATTAGAGCTACATTCTTCCAGGCCACATCAGTTTTTCTTTTTTGTTCTGTTTTATTCTGTTCCTTTTGTCTGCTTGACTTTTTTTTTTTTTTTTTTTTACATTAGGAATGGAAAGGGAATGGAGCAACAGGTAGTCACTGGCAGGAGATGTTTCCTTCTTAAGATTTATCTCTGGGAATGGGCTAACCTGTGTTGTGGCTTATAGTTAGATGACCTCCAAAGCCTCATGAACTCGTAGGTGGGAAGTGCTTCAGGTTGCTGGATTAGGTTGTGTGAATGTGATTAAGGATGTGATACTGAGATTAAGGGTGTCTGGGATTACGTATACTGGAATTAAGGGTGTGGTACTGGGATTAAAGATGTAATGGAAGTCCCACTCTGGGTATGGAAGACACCAATCAGATTACAACCTGAATAGAAAACAAAAGGACAGAAAGAAGCCAGGTTTGCTGCTGCTGCCGCTGCCCACCATCTTCTACCTGCCTTGCCACACCATTGACTGTTTCTCCTCTGATGCCCTTTGCCATGCCACCCTGCTTGGGAACTGGCTGCCTACAGACTGAAACCTCTGAGTATTTTGTCTCAGCAATGAAAAGTAATTTAAGACACCATCTAATCATAAATGTCAGATGAATCCACATATATTTCTTGTCATTTCTCAAAAACAATTACATGATTGACTTGGAATGAGATCCAAAAAAAGTTTGCTTTGTGAATAGATTTCTGGATTAAGTTTAAAATGCAATGACTATCTGCTTTAGGAAGAAGGCATTTCCATATGTGAGTGTTTCTGTGCCTTTGGACAGAATTTATCTTTCAATCAGAATAACAGGTGTGTCTATATTTCTGCACAGGGCCCACTGTAGCATTTAAATATTCACATCCCCCTGTAATTACTCCATTAGTCTCTTGTTCTATCCTAGTGAATTTTTTCCCAATTAGCTAACAAGAATGATCTAAATAAGAAATTAGGGAACTGAGGTACTGCAAAGGGACTTGAAATCTGGGGACCTGTCCTTCAGCCCTTTATTTGCTGTTTTCAGCCTAAAGGATCTTAAACAAGTAATTAAACATTCTCAATCACCAGCCTCCTTGTCCATCACAAAAGAGTAAATAGTACTTTACATGCATTTATTTTAATGAGGCTGAACAATAAAATAAATGTAAAAGTTCTTTTATAGGTACATATTTCTTTGTAATACATGCATGTTACCATGAGAAGTATGTTGGTAAAGTATGTTCACATGAGATTTGGGGTCAAAGCAACTAAGATTTAGAATCTGGCTCTAAGAGCTGTGTAGTCTCAGCTGTGTGCACAACTGTCATTGTAATTCATTAAATTGTGTATCCATTAATGAATTCATTTTATATTTAAAGTTTCAATAGCTATCTTCCTTAAAACAATGTTTTTTAACACATTAATGGGATGTTTCTTGGGCAATGAGACAGGCAATTCTTAAATGGCCCTTAAAATCTTCAGCCCTAATCCCCAAGAGTAAGAGTATGAGAAAATATCATACCTATGGCATAAGGAATTTTATGGATATTGTGAAGGCTATTAATCAGTTCACTTTGAATTAGTAAAAATGGAGATTATGGAAATGCATTTAATCTAATAATGTATTTTAAAAGCAAGAGGTTTTTGATATGTGGTAGACAGAGAAGTCAGAGACCCTGGAGGCATAAGAAGGATTTTACATGCCTAGAACATCTTCTAAACTGTTTACAAGAATCGATTGTATTATGCATGACGAAATGAACAGCTACATTGAAGAAAAAGAGACATTATGGTATCCATTGCTGATTTCCTATCATCATGCTGTGAAATCCAGTAATGATTTTATTTTTTATTCAGAATGATTTTAGTCTGTTTTGTATTGTTTAATTTCAATGTACATGAAGGTATGGACAGCTATTTTGAAGAGACCAAGAGACATTACGGTAGCTATTGTTGATTTTCTTATTCTCTGGTTTTGAAGATCTGTAATGCCTTCATTCTGATCAGTTTTATACTATTTTGTTTTGTATGAATTCATTGTGTGTGGAGATATAGATAACTATTTAGAAGAAAACAAGAGACATTATGGTAGCTACTGTTGATCTCCTGTTTTCTTGCTCTGAAGTCTGTCACTTACATTATTTTCTTATGATCTTCTTTGTTCTGTTTAGTTTTACTCTCTTTAAAATAATTTTTTTTAAAAAAAGAAGGATTTTACACAAGATTGCTATCTTTGAAGATGAAGGGGACAGTGTGACAAGGAGTTCAGAGTACCTTCTAGAAGCTGAGAGCAACTTTTGATCCACAGCCCATAAGCCCATGAGAAAGAAGATCCCCACTCCTAGAACTGCAAGGAACTAGATTCTGTCAAAACTTGGATGAACCTGGAAGTAGGTTCTCTACTTGGGTCCCAGTTATGAGTCTGGCCTGGCCAACACCCTGATTTATGCCTGTGAAATCCTCAACAGAGAAGTCTACAGACTTCCAAACTATAGAACAATGAGAAAGCAAGTATTATTTTAAGCTAGTAGTTTTCGCTAATGTTAGGGCAGCAGTAGAAAACTTACATAGCCAAGATTAAGATACAGTGAGTTAAGCAGCCTGCTCAATACCCAGCATGCAGTAGGAAAAGAGAAACTTATAAATGCGAATCCTGTTCCTTCCTTTCAAGTCTTATTTCCAAAACTTTAATGCATACTTGAATCCGCTGGGAACTTGGTTATAATAAAGACACTGATCACCAGGTCAAAGTATTTCTAATAAGCCCCTAGTAACACCGCTGCTGTGGCCTGTAAATCATGGCTGGAGTGCAGGAATTGGAATGCAGCAGGTAGGTCTCTACCCTGACTCCACATGAGATTCCCATGGAGAACTGATCCCCAGAAGCCTGGATTTGCTTTCTAATTTAGTTGGTCTCAGGTTGAGCAGCGGTCTCAGTGTCTTTTCCAAAGATCTTACAGTGAGTCTCTAGTGCAAGCAGAGTGGTAAAGGATGTCCCCTGGCTTCTGATTCTGCAAGTGTGTCCCTGGTCCAGCAGCATTAGTTTCCTTTGGGGACATGTTAGAAATGCAAGTCCAGACCTAACACTGTCCTCTGAACAGAGTGCCCAGAAAATCTAACACTAAAAATTCCTACTTAAAACTTTGCACCGCTGGTCCAACATCAGGAATGCCTTGTCTCCTAAGTGGGGAACTCTTGTCTCCTAAGTGGCCCTGGAAAGAAGACCCTGTCTCCCAGTAGCAATGGAGCAGAGAGGCTGCTGACCTCCTGTGACTTCTGTGGATGCAGCTGGGCCTCAGTTTGACTCTTTATCCTAAACACCACTTATTGCCAAGCATCCTTATAGAATCTGAAAACTCTTTTCAAAAGAATGGAGAAGGAAGGCCATGTGGAAAATGTAACCACCAATTGCAACAGAAGCTCCCTTCTTTTTTCCCCTTTTGACTTATCTTATTAAACAGGCAGTTGATACGCAGAATCTTCCAACTTTTTAAAATTTAAGTATTAGTGCCTGAAGGTATGGAAGCCCTGAACATTTATGAGACTACACAACCAGACAAAAACAGAAGGCTGCTGACTATCCAGCCAGGCAATGTAATTTCCCAATTAACTTTCATAGGCAAATTACAGATCTAAATATAACACATTGTGACCTCTGCCATTTTTCTGCAGGGCTGATACATGGATGCTTTGATCTCTTGGTTTTTTTTTCTCTCTCTCTCTCTCTTCTGCTCAAGAAAACAAGGGTGGGTGACAGGGATCTAGATGCTTGTTAAATATGACACTGCTAAACTAAGAAGGAAACCTGAACACCCTTACCCCAGTCAGCGTCTGTGAAAGGAAATGGGAGGGCTTGAACTCTCCTTACCCAACACTAGGAGTGAATTAATTAATGGTTCTGATTTTAGACCCTTCAGGCAGTATCTCTGAGTGCAAGGACTGTGCCTTACTCCCAGGAAGCCCCTGCTTGTTATTTCAGGGTGATACTAATTGACAGACAGTGGGGACTCCAATTAGCATAATGTTTGCAGCAGCTGATGGGAAACGATCAGCTTCCCTAGGAAGCAACTCCATCCTACTGGGGGTGAGGGTGGGATCCAGCAACTCCTGAGTATGGGTACCTTCTAATCTCCACTCTGGGGCCAGCCTGTCTTCTGCGCTCAAACCCCAACCTCCGACATCTTGGAAATCACAGACTGCAAGTCCTGAAGACACCTTTCCCTTCACAGACACAGAGAACTGGCCTGATAACTTCCGTTGTTCCTTTTCCAAATAGTTTTTGACCCTCTACAATCAGGAAAACCATTTAGATAGGTGGCACTCTGGATCTTACATTTCCCCTGGCCACTTCTGCTGTGTCTACCATATAATTTCTCACTTTTCTTGACACATGAACCTGTTTTTGTCAACCTCGTTTGAATTTACATCAAATCTTTTACTTCATTTTACAGGATGAATGGTGACTCCACTTTGCCACCACCACCAAAATTCACATGTTGAAGCCCTAATTTCCCAAAACCTCAGATTGATTTATTTGGAAATAGAGTTTTTAAGGTAGTGATTATGATTAAGTGAGGTTATTAGGGTTCTCTCTACTTAATGTAACTTGTGGCCATATAAGGGAAGAACGAGACACAGACACACACAGAGGGAAGACCATGTGGGGGCACAGGGATGTGTCCACATGGCCACTGACAGCCAAGGAGACTATGGAAAACAAGGCTGCTGACCCCTTGGTCTCAGATTTTCCCAGAGCCTCCAGAACTATGGGAAAATAAATCTCCGTTGCTTATGTTGCCTGTTTAGTGGTACTTTCTTATAGAAGCCTTAGCAAACCGATATATCCTAACAGCTTTGAAGGCATAATTTCTGTCCCCCAACTATGGCTGCTCTAACTATGGTTGAAAGACAATGTACCATGATGCACTCATCCCTTGGGAACCAGGGATGATTCCCAAAATATTTTAAAACAAATGTAGCATGGGCCCTGTGCAACCAGAATGAACTGCAATTGCAGGGATGATGACACTGTTAACCATCTATTATTAAATAGTAAGAAATCAAGGACTCCAGAGGAGGTGGGTTGGGAGTTAACAATCCTAGGGCTGTGGTTGAAGCCATTTACCACAGAAATACTTTAGTACATTCATAACCTGTGTAGCCACACACACAAACCAGGTAAGGCTCAGCCTGCATAACCCAGGCAGCTGAGCAACTCTGGCTGCCAGCATTCTCTGCTGCCATTCTCTGATGAGCAAGAGGCATCATTACTGACTAATTTCAGCAAGCACTAGAAACCTCCACCTCACCGTTGATCTTCCCTCTTCCTCATAATATTGGTGCTCATTTCTTAATGAACTTTTCCCAGTTCCCTAATTCCGCCTCAATTCATTACATCTCACCTGCACCATGCAATGTCTTACTGACTGGTTACCTCTTATCCAATCTTGTATCCAACCTTGAATCTATGGCACTACCCTCCCAAAGGACAGTTCTGATAGAATTGCCCTCTCTCCCCACAAATAAATCATTGCCTGATGCTCACTAAAGAACATCCAAATATGCTAACCTATTTTTCGGGATTATCTGAAAGCTCAGCCTGGCTCATCTGTTATTCAATGCACTCACCCATAAATGTTTACCCACCTCCACCCAGGGACATGCACTGAGCACTGAAAATCCAGCCATGAATGAGACATGGCTTCTGCCCTCCGGTTCCTTGCATATGACAGAGTAGGAAGCAAACCACGAGGGGGCATGAAAAGAATTGTAAGCACAGTGTGTTCTTAGAACATACAGGAGCGGCCTCCAACTGAACTCAGTGGTAACAGAAAAGGAATGTGAAAAGTAGGACACGGCACTCAAGAGAAGAGGTGTCACCCTAAAAGGAAATTCAGAGAAAGGCTCTAAGAAATAAAGGGGAGAGAGAGAGAATTATTGTCATTCAACAGTGAATGACAGACAGTTGCAATCTGAGATACAAGCACCACGCGAAATCTTAAAGAGGCAAGGTCCACAGATAAATCCAAGAAGGCAAAGGAAAGCAGGAATTGTTACACCAAAATGAAGAGGATTGCATGTGCTATTCTGACACAAAGAGAGCATTGGCTGCAGGGGCTATGGCAGGAGCTGACCTCAGTTCATTTGTGGAAACAGTGTGTCAGGCAAGTGTTGATGTGCTCTGGTTAGTGTCTTTGTGACCCCCCTGTTAAGAGGTGGCTTGATGGACCCTTTTGTGATGGTTCCTTGCACTAGGCAGATTGTGTACAAGGACTTTCTTCATGTCCCCCTGAATCTGTTTAATGAGGGCTTGACTTCATTTTGATTCTGACAACTTTCAGTAGGGACAGCTTGTGGACAAAGGGCAAGAGAGTTACCACTTTTGGTAACTGTGAGGGACTTAGTAAGACTTTTGGGAAAATTTCAGGGAGCAGAATAACACCTAGAACTGGAGAAGTGAGCAGGAACCCAGTCACACAGAGCCTGCTAACTCCTGCTAGGAGGTTTGGACACACCCGAAAGAACTGCAAGCCACTGTAAAGTGCCTGGAAAGGACACAGTGTGGTCTGATCTGCATTTGGGGTGGAGCCTCCGGGTCTCAGCTGGATGCAGAGTTGGGAAGAGCTAGGACTGGAGAACATGTGGACATCTGCAAGAAAGAGCCCTTGGTCAAGGGACAACAGAGTTAATAAGTGTTGGACTGTCTTCAAGGAAAAGGATTGGGAGCCTGACGTATTTTGAGGATTCAAGAACAAGCAGTGCCTTCCTCATTTCTGACTTTAGCAGCTGGGTAGGAGAGGATGCCGTTTTCTGGCCTAAGAGACACGGGCATGAGAACTGTTTCAGTCGGAGATTATGACGAATTCAGCGTTGGGCCCAATAGGTTTGGGATTGAAATGTCCAGGTGCAGAGGTGTGGATCTAGAGCTCCAAGGATGGGAAATGCAGATATAATTTGGGGAGTCTTCAGCGATATAATTGGGGGAGTCTTCAGCGATATAATTTGGGGAGTCTTCAGCAGAGTCGTCTGCTGTGACTTCCTCACTCCACACTGGCATCCAGCCACGGACCACCCACACTCCCCAGACACAGCCCCACGGTGCTCCCAGTACCTGTGCGGTTCCTCCACCAACAGTCACCTCCCCTTCCCCTTCCTTGATCAGCACTTGTCAAAGTTTTGCTCCTCCTTTGAATGTTGTTTTCTCTACAAAGCCTTATGGAATTCCACTAATTGCTTCCAGATGTTTTCTCTTTATTCAGAAAATTATATCCGTCTCTCTCACTAGAATATCAGTTCTTGAAAATATTTGTCTTTTCACCTCCTCCTGTCATCATACCCTAAAGGGAACAGATGAACAATAAACTTCAGTGGAATGCCAAGAGAAGCCCGTGGAAAACAAGGACCAGTGATGTAGTCAGAGAGTAGTTAGAAAAGAAAAATAGCCACTCCTGTGGTTCTAAAAAGGGGAACTCATTATACAATAGAGGAAAAATTGAGAATTCAAAATGAGAAGGGACAATGACATAGATACATGGGAGTTATACAGGCTTAAGAAGAACTATTTCAGCTAGGTTTTATATACCATATTGGACAGTTTTCAGTTGCTGGGACAAAATATCTGACACCCAGCTTTAAAGGAAAGGTTTACTTTGCCTTACAGTCTCAGAGGTTTTAAGCTATGGTTGACCATCTCCAAAGCTGATATATGGTGTCCTTTGATATATACCAGTGGTTCATTGGGCTTCCTTCTAGCTGCTTGGAAATGATGGTTTTGTTAGGTAACTTTGAAGTCAGCCCTACATCCATGCACAGAAAACCTCCTAAAGCTAAAAGCCAGAAGAAAGCAATGCAGTTATTATGGGCAACTTAGCAACATTTTAGCAAACTGTTTAAAGCTCTTTGAGAAAATTGGGCCATGTTGTTCTGCTTGGAAGTATTGTCCTGAACTGTGCGTGCTTTCTGAATTGTCATTTCCTTGGGCCAAAGAGATGGTGGTGAAGATCCTTCAGTCTTCGCGGCTCTCTGGACTAGGGAAGCCAAATTTCTCTGTTCTGGTTGAAGACAGAAATGAAGCTGAAGGATTTGGGGACCAGAAAGTGTTTTGTGGTATCCTAGAGGAAGTTCTAAGATACCAAAAAAGAGACAACCATTTTTTCTTCCTGTTTCAAGGCAGCCCTCAATGGTGGCTCTTTTTGGTGTTTGTGTGTTACTCCAGGATGTCACCAGATAGGGCTCCTGGGTCAGGTGACATCCTCTTTTGCTCCAAGCCCACCCCAATTACTCTTTGCAGCAGTTAGTCCCTGCTGGAACATGAGCTCCCCACCTTGGAGAGTGATGCATTAATGCCATTTCGACCCTCAAGCACAATTTCCCACCCCATCACACTAATGACTAATCAGCAAGATCCTCTAGCATCACTCTCTTCCACCTACCATCTTCTGGACTATTTCGGACACTTAATCATCTTTCCCTTTTAGACCCCCAGGGCCTAGCATTTTCATAAATTTCTTAACCATCCTATGATGAGTGGAACATCAAGGTTCCTGGTTGCTAAGAGTCAGCTGGCCAGCAAGATGCTGCCCACAACACACAGGCTGTGGGCAGGGGACTGAGAGGAAAACTTCTACTCTAACATCCCAAAAGCAAGCTTGCTGAGGCATCACCAAGCATGAAAATCAGTGGCAAAGGAGTGAAAAAAAAGATCAGCACCTTTTCTGTTTTTCTTTCCTGGCTCACTCACTAATCCTCCTTCACCCCTTGAGAAGCAAGATTCTGAATGTTCTAGGATGCCAGCGAACAAACCATCTTCCTGACACTTGGTTATTTGTGAATGGACAACAGGAAATCTTTCGGAAATGGAATGTATTTTGTATACACCTGGACTGTACAGTGCTACAGGCAGGAGGACCAACCAACTTAGAAACACAGTTTGCATCTCAAGATCACTGAATTGAAAGAGATGATTAACATTCCTTTTTCTTGAGAGAACAGCATGAACAAAGTTACAGAA
The DNA here is from genome assembly GCA_004027455.1 of Hydrochoerus hydrochaeris. Taxonomy (NCBI): domain Eukaryota; kingdom Metazoa; phylum Chordata; class Mammalia; order Rodentia; family Hydrochaeridae; genus Hydrochoerus; species Hydrochoerus hydrochaeris. The sequence continues at coordinate 270,506 of PVLA01001238.1, forward strand.
GCTCTGTTATTTATTATCATATGTGAAGATTTCTGATATTATTTCTATTCAATTATGATTGCTTCCTTCATTAGACTTGTGATTGTGACTAAGTACACTTCTGTTGGCAATTGATTTGATGACTCTACTGCCCTTTCAAAATACCTTTGTGGATTCAGAGTTCTGACAGACGAAGAGAGTAGTAGAAAACCCAAATTTTCCTAATTTTTCTCTGTGATTCTCAGAAATAGTCTTGAAAATGTTATGTAAAGGTTGCATGAACATATCAGCCTTCTGAATGCAAGTAACAAAAATTATCTCAGTACATTCTGTGTCACTCATTTATTCCTGGGTGACCATTTTTTTTTATTACTTTGTGCTTACCTAAGAGTGGTATCACCATGTAATGCATAGCAATGCTTTAGTCAGTGTCTTAGCTACTTTGTAGTCACTGACACACTATGTCTGACACTGACAGCTCTAAGAAGAGGTTTATTTTGGCTCACAGTTTGTAGAGGCTTCAGTTCACAGTCCACAGGCTCTGAGCAGGGTGGCACAGCGGAGGGGCATGGCATGGGAGGCTTGCTTATGGCATGGCAGCAGCAGGAAGCAGAGAAAGGGACCCAGGGAGGAGGGAAGAGGATAGACCCTCCCAGCCATGCCCTAGCGGCCACCTCCACCATCCAGGCTCCAACCAGGCTCCACCTCCCACCATCACATTTAGCTAAAAGCTCATCAGTAGACTAACCCAATGATAAATATCACACCCCTACGATCCAGTCACCTTCCCCAAAGAATCATCGATGAGTACATGAAGCTTGGAGGAGTGCAGCTAGGTATAAACCAAAATGCTCAGCAGTAGAGTACATGGGTATTATACTCAGGGGTTGTGAGAGAACAATTACAATCAGGACATGAAGTTTATAATATTATTTTTATGATGGTCACCCAGAGTCAACACAAGAAAATGCAGGAAATCTATCCAAAACACTAAAGACACAGAATATTTAGCCAAGGGCCTGAATCCCACAGCAATATCCCACATGAGTCCAGATGAAGACCCAGAGCTCATGACAATGCCTCCCATGAGTCCAACAGGAGGTCTAGAGCCCACAAGAAGGACTCACGCCAGTCTCTTTTATGGATCCATGCTGGGAAGGCCCAAAGGTCAGCGGTGGAAGCCAGGGAGTCTATGCCTGCAGGGTGAAGGAGCTGTGCTGGTAGGTTGAAGGTTCTACACTGGAGCCGAGAAGTCACACTCACAACAAGGACAACAGCTGTCCTGAAAAGCACCACAGCCATCCTCAGTGACACGGAGGCCCCGAGCTCCTCTGACGATAAGCACAGTCTAGTACAGTGTGATAAGTTTGTCCTGGAGATTAAATGGTACATGTCTTCCCTCCGGAGCCAGGAAGCAATGCTAGATGTGAGGACCAGAGTTTCTCCAGGAGAACAAATGGCTCAAACAGCAACACTTAGAGAAAACCCACAGTGCCTCAATGCCTCCCTCACCTTCTCCACATCTCTATTTATGCTGGCAACTTTCCTCAGATGGAACATCTATGCTCAGCACCATGCTGATTTAATTCAGCTGGCATTAAGTTGACCACCAGTTTTTAATCCATAACAATGGGTAATGATAATCCTCTAAGATCATAATTGGCACGAAAGAATTCCTATTGCTTAGTGATATCATAGCTGTGAGAATATCACAGCACAACACATTCCCCACATGCTTGTGGTGATGGTGGTGAAAACACACTACTGCACTGCAGGTCACCTGAAAGTAGAGCACATGCAATTATGCACAATACACGGTACTTACTAATGGTAATAAGTGACTATGTTACTGGTTTATGTATTTACAATGCTACATTTGTTGTTATTGTTTTAGAGTGTACTACTTACATAGAAAAGCTTATTGGGAAAGAATGCAGCATGTTAAACAGGCAGCAGCTTCATGCAACTCCTGTCTACTACATCTCATGTCTTTTGCTCCTCATGGCCTTGGGCATCATGGACTGTACATGAGGGATGACTGAAAAATAGCGAATATTTAAACTTAAAAATGTATCACTATAAAACACACAGTGTCATTAATTCCCCTCCAAAAAGAATCCTCCTCACTTTGAACACATTGATCTCATCTTTCTCACCACATTCTGAAGCTGTTCTAGAAGCTCTCTTCCGTGAGTGTCTTTAGTTGTACTATCCTGTCTCCCTTGTTGTCCTGAATCAATCCAAAGTGTTTACTTTTGTGGTTATTTTTTACTTTGGGAAGGGCCAGAAGTTTCGTGGTTCCAGCTTTGGTGAATTAAGGTGGATGAGAAAACACCGTAATGTGTTTAGGCTCCCGCCTTTCCCCTGGACGGCGCTCAGCAGCAGCGCTCACTGTGTCTCCACCATACCTTGTGAAGACAGTCACAAAGGAGACATCCAGAGTGGCTTCTGAACATGGCAAGAACAATGGGGTAAGTGTGTTCACTTAGAGGGATGAAGGGCTGTGTGTCTTTTACGATAATCAAGTGTTTAAACATTCACTGTGTATTTCGATCATCACATGTATACATGCATATGTGTGCATTACTGTGTAGCCTACATGTATCTGCATAAGCACACTTTCTCATGTTCACACAAGGTCCAAATTACCCAATAACATTTCTCACAATACATCCTCATTGTTAAATGACACATGACCGTGATTTCTTCCTTCCCCTGGTACCTGCAGTTCCATGAGTCACATACCTCAAAAAGTATATTTTTATATTTTTTCCACAACACTCACTCTAAGAATAGTATTTCAGTGACAACCAAAATAATTACATGTGAAATGTTCAGAAGCAAAATTCAAGGTTTCAAGTCAATGTACTACCTAGCAAAGAAGCAGTTAAAGCAGCAATTGCAAACCTTAACAGGATGACAGCTACCTGCCAGACAGCAATTCTATGTAAAAATAGCCAAACACATAGAGTTGTACATAGTACTGGGACATAGGAAGAATCTAAATTAAGCAAAAAGAAAAATAAAGTCACGTGGGCGACATATATATAACTTGTGTTTTGCTGGGGAGGGATTGTTTTGTTTCGCTATGTTTTTTTCCACTGTTGCTGGCAGTGTTGGTTTACAGTTTGTATTTTTAATGTGCTGGAAAATCAACTCAGGGAACAGCTGAAACTGCAAAGAGAAATGTCATCAAACTAAGAATTTTTAAGAAGGTAAACGAAACTTCAAATACAGAACAAAAGTTTAATAAAACCAAAAAGTAGAACATTTCTTCAGCTAGATAAAACTATAGACTATAGATTTTAGAGAATACTTGCTGAGCAGAATTGATTTTTGGTTTGATTTTAGTTGAGGAGATGCTTGGTACAGGGTAGACTTTGTGTATAAATGAGCCAGGTCCCAGATGACCATCATACCAAGTTTTACCTTCCAAATGGATAACTGCTTCGGCACTGGTAGCAGAAAAACTGAATTAAATTAAATGCTTTACATGCTATGCAAAAGAAGCGTGGCTCCTCAACCGTGCTAAGCAATGCAAATTTCCCTGTTTCCTTATCCTCCTGCTTCTTCGCAAGTTCCTTTCTGGTCTTTCTGTAATTCCTGCCCAGATTCTGTTCAGGTGAGCCAGTGTCCCAAAAAATCACCTTGATGGGCAAAACTTCAGGTCCCTTATTTTTAACAGCAGTAGCTGAGATTGGTTTAAGTAGGGATAAAATTCTATGACTCCACACAGGAATTTCCTCAGTCTTCCAAAGAGAGGCTGACAAAACACCACACACCCACAAATCAACCTGTCAACATAAGACAGACCCTCCCCCCATAGACCACCAGTGTTACTCATTTTAAACTCTACATAAGCTTATTCCAGCCCCTTGATAAGTACAGAGTTTGTGAAAATATTGGTCTTTGATGCTATTTTGAAACACACATTTATATTTATTACCCTTAATAAAAAGCAACAATTTATGCAGTTTCATTTTTGCTTTGATCTACTAGCCTGTAACTAGTTTTTAAATGCTCATAGACAAATTGTGCCCCCCCAAGTCACATGGGGGTGAGCAAATGAAATGCATGACTGCAGTTTTACATATTTATATGCAAAAAAGATGGATGCATCGCTCACAAGTTCCTAACTCAATAGACTGTTCTAATAATACATGGGAGGATTGAAATGCATTATACAACAGCAGTTCTAAATTCAATGAAAAGTGGGCATACTCTCTTGAACTAATAATAAAATAGAATTTAAAATTCTTAGTGTAGTTTTTCACAAAGCAAATTTTTTTCTTCATCTTCTACAGCAGGTTACAAAGAATGTTAAATTGATTCTTCATGAACCTTGGAAATCTGAGATAGTGTATCAATCTGAGATTAATAATGTATGAGATATGACAATGTGAAGAAGTGTATTGTAGAGAAGACACGGACCTGTGTATGGGTAGGAATTCTGAATACCTGCGTTATGTCATGGTCACAAGAGCACTGAATGTGATGAGTTTGAATCATGTTTCTTTACAAAAGGAAGTATTGTGTTCTTTTTCCAATCATATAGGGAATTAATTAATGCTATGGGAAATATTAAGATATATTAAAAATGACCTGCAGACACAGCCAACCATCCAATCTCTGTTTGAGGAGGGAGATTGATTTTTAGTTTTGTTTTCACTGTGATATGTTGCCCCCGAGTATCACACTTTAAATTCAACTTTCAACATTGTTTTCAGTCTACTGTAATTTTGCAAGTAAATTGCACTATGTACTGGATCAATTTGGATAAGCATGTGGGCGAAAAAGTTAATCTTGATCCCTGTACCCTACCATAAGCAAAGATCAATCCCAAATGTGAAAGGAAAAAAAAATAAGTTCTAGAAGATGTTGTAAGAGAATATATTATGATGTTGGATAACCAAGGCTTACACAAGAGGCACTCAACCCATTACAGAAAAATATTAATAAATGTGACTACATCAAAACTAGGAATTTCCATATATCAAAACTCAACACTAAGCAAATAAAAATGCAGATACAATGGGAAGAGAACTTTGCAATAAATATAATTCAAAAATAACTTAAATTCTGACTATTTGTTATTACAAACAAAGACAATTGAACAAAAGATTTAAATAGGTACCTCACAACAAATAGTATCCATATTGTCAGCGAACGCAAAAAGTGTTCAACCTCATTAGTCATCAGAAAAATTAAAGCTAAAGCCACAGTGACACATCATCACATGCTTGCTACAGTGAGTAAAATTCTAACAGAGAAAAAACATCAAATGTTGGCAAGAACATTGAGCAATAGAGAAACTGGAACTATCTCATAAGCTTGTGGGAATCTATGTTACAGCTGCTTTGGAAATCTCTCAGGCAGTATCTACCACAGCTAAATTATATATTGCCAGGACCTGGCAATGGCATTTTTGAGTACACAGCCAATGGAAAGCTATATAGGTGTGCAATAAATTATGTGTTCATCAGAATTAGAATGAATTTTAAAACTGTTTCCTTATTCAGACAATAGAATATCAGCAATAAAATCAGGCTGTGTTCACTTATATCAAAGATCTCAAAACAAAAACAGATACAACACAAAACTGCATCCTACATGATTTCATTTATGTGAATTGCAAAACTGAGTAAAGTTTTCTTCAGTATTAAAAAGTCAAAATAATGGTTAATTTTGGAAAAATAGTATATAAAATGGAATTTGAAGAAAACTGTTTACTATGTTCTTTTTTTAAATGTGTGGACACATAGATATGCTATGTTTATGAAAATTCATCAAACTGCTCTAATACTAGAGATGCTTTTCTGGGTGTATGGTACACTCTGATAAAAACTTTTATTTAAAAAAATCTTTAGGAACTACTTGCACAAATGTAAAACAAAACAAAACAAAATTTCCACAATTGCAGACACTGAAATGGGAGCAGACGAGGATATTAAGCAGAAGTAAAAATCACCTCTATATTCTATATTTGTTAACTCAAACTCCTTTCTGGTACAGTTTGCATATAGTCCTATCAACTGTTTGTTCCAATTTAATGGTATTATCAAGTCAAAACCTAGTTACATTTTCTTCTTTTTTGTGGTGCTGGTGATCAAACCCAGGGACTTCAACATGCTAACCAGGTTCTTAGTGCTGAGCTACAGCCTAGCCCTACTAAATCTTTAGAAAAAATATTGTCAGTTTGATTAATAAAATAGGATTAACAGACTGCTTTATGCCCCTGAAATTCTGTGTCATTGCTAACTAAAATCAAATATAGTTACTTTGAATATCTGCAATATTTTCTTTACATCTTCTTTTATTAGTTGCAAGATTACTAATAAAAGAAGGATGCCATGTGAAATACCTGACACCTTTTGTGATGTGAATATGTCAGGAAGGAAAATTTACTGGAAATAAAGGGGTTCTATAGTCTCGCCCCTCTTTTTCTTACAATGAAAAGGTAGGTAACTAAAAGAATACCAGACAGGAGACTTAAATAGGCAACTCACCAAAGATGGAGGGGGAAGATACAGGGTGTAGTTCAAATTTCAAGCATTCCTAAGAGGATACATAAAAGAAACCTTTTTGTATTGTAAAAAGGTTGGGCCAGGAATAAGGAAAGACATTGCACAATGCATCAACTTTAGATGCAGTGATATGTAGTGCAGGGAGCTTTTCTGAAATTCCCTTATGCTGTCTCCCGACCTTACTAGTAGAACCTTAGAGGAGTGTGGGAGAGAAAGTGACTTCCCAATCATGAGGGACAGAAGCTCACCTTAAACTGTCCACAGTTTAAGGAAAGTGTAGGAGTCATGGGTCTACAGATGTAACAAGTCTTGCACATGGTAGGTAACCCAAAGCAGGTAGCTATTGTCATCTAGTTCACACTACAAGAATGTCAGCAAAACATTTACGCTATCATTCAAACTGGAACAGCCTATAGGAACATTCTCCAGATAACATAAAACAACTTGAATTAGAGTCATTTACAATTTAGAACGTGTGAGATCATAACCAAGGAAAGTCGTTGTTTGAAAAACAAACATTAGTGCAAAAGTAATGACTTCCAAGAAAAGTTGGGAGGATTTTGTCAATAAGAAAAATGTAGGCCAAGATTAGAAAAAAAAAATCAGAGAAAGATTCAGCTACCAACTGTCAGAATGGTGGAAAATTGCATGTCATTATGGAGATGCAGCTCAGTGACTTTTCTTTTTTGCTAGTTCTTCTTTGATTAGGAGGATGCAAGTGTCAAATAAAACATCTTGCACCTTCTACAATGTGAAACTGTCAGGAAGGAAAAGATGTGTTACCAGAGGGCATAAAATTCAAGTTTATAATACATTTACACTAAATCGCCAAATTTCATCTATACAAACACTAAACATCTTCCATTCATGGTGTATTATTCATTGCCAGGGAGTGGAAGTGGTTCATTAAGTAAGACAAGGCATGGGCACAGGGCAAGTAGTGATCTGTACGCTACTCAGCATGGTGCTTCAGAAATGTGGTCTTATAGGAGGCACAGCAGAAAGGGAGGGAGACTCAGGACAGCCCCGCTGAGCTGCTACATTGCGTGAGTTTCCCAAAACACCAGAGGCAGGGAGGGATAACTGGTCAAACCCCTGGAAGGGGAGAGCTGGTAAATTTGGGAAGACAATGGTGACATATCCATAATTCAGGAGCATCTACATAAAAGTTTAAAACACCTACAACAATGCCATCTTGGCAAGTCTAGGACAGCTAACTGGAGTGTTACCCAAGTCAGAAACCTCAGCATTAACTGGCAGATGGAGTCCCTTCTTCCTTACCTGATCTGTACTGGTGAGCTCATTTGGGAAACAAAGAAAAACCCCAAAATTGCTCTTATGGCTTGAGCTTGATTTTTTTGTTTTGTTTGGGTTTAGCTTTGGGGTTTGGTTTGATTTGCCAGTCTTCACACAGAATTGCAGGGAAAGGGGGTTTGTAAGTAGGAAAAGACCTCATTGGACTTTCTGGATAATCCTGACTAGAAAAAGATAAAGCTTCACTGAGAAAACAACCAGACAAGAAGGGAAGTGGACAGGCAGAGCACAGGGGAAGCCAGGTGCTGGAAATCAAGGTAGCTGCCCTTCGCCCACCTCCAAAAAATGCAAAGCAGACAAACAGCAACCAGCTAAAAGGAAAAAAAAAGATATATATATATGTATATATATATATATATATATACATATATATATAGCCACTATATTAATGAGCTAGCCCCTTTACTTGCTAACTCAATCTTGTATGTAAGGTCCTTTTGAACCAACTCATAAATTGTAAAGATAAGATTCTCACAGGCTCCCTTAAGGATTCGCACATAGATCATGGAATGGCCGGCTTGGAGTCTTGGACCCTGGGATCCATCTATGATAGCGCAGGAAACCAGCCAGATTATGACAAATTCCAGGTACAAAGAGGGCTGAGGTAACCAATAAAAACAGCCAGGAACAAAGGGCCCTCAGATCCTCCATCTTCTCAGAGCCCCCTACACTGATTTTCCAGTGTAGCTATCTCTCTCTTCCTTTCCCCCCTTTTCCAATAAAGTAGCCAATAAAACGTTTTCTTTTCCTTAAGCTCTGTATCTGTAGTGCCTCACTGACATAACAGTGGGCAGCAGTGCTTGTCCCTTGGTTGGGCTACCTCCCCAGCCCTTTTCTACTTTGAGACAGAGTCTTACTAAGTCATTAAGTTGGCCAGGTTGGGCTTGACCTTGTGATCCTCTTGCCTCAGCCCCCCAGAGCGCTAGGATCAGGGGTGGATGCTACCATACCTGGCAAGCTTGAAGTGTTCCAATGCTCCGGGTGCTGTCGCTGCTGCCAGAGCATTTTGGGGGTAGAGGCACTGCTTCAGCCATCCCATGGACCATGCGCAGGCCACAAGATCTGCTTTGATGACAAGGTTCCAGAGAAGCTGAGCTGCAGGGGGTCAGAGATCCACACTGCGGGATCAGGGCACAGTCTGCACACACTCGGCACTACACATGGAGGTGCTCACTGTTTGTCACACACATGCTCCAGGAACAACCAGTGTTGCCTTAATGCACCAGCCTCCGAGCTTTGACTTCCACACTCCTGATTCAGCATCTTGCAGCTCTGACGGAAGGTTCGCGGAACCTAGCGTCACTCTTCCTGTGAAGAAACAGTTTGGTGTAAAAGCAGCCGCTTGAAATTCTTCTTCAGTGGTGATTTGTACAAGTATCTTCTAAGATACTTCAAAAGGATTTATTGCAATGTGCCTCATTATTAACCAACTAATATAAGTCTCTTACTAGCCTCATTACATGATAGCAATTGCATAGCTCTTTTCCATCTCCTTATGTAATTTTTATTTCATTTTATTATTTTTATTATAAATTTTCATTTTTGTTATAAATATTATCATCTATTACATTATCCTTAATGATAATAAACTTTATTATATATGATACAGGAAATCATACAAGGATCTAGAATTTAGACAGCAAAACTGGAAACATTCCCTTAAATTTCTAAAATCATCTACATATGAGAGAAAGAGGGGAAGAGAGAGAGAGAGAGACAGAGAGAGAGAAAGAGAGAAAAGTGCTTCTGATAGGGTTCAGCAAGAGGAGTTCATGTCTAGGTTACAAATTGATCTAAAGACCTGAAAATTCAGAAAATTAAGAATCTGCTACCAGATAACTATTAAGAAGGAGTTCTAATAAATTTGAGATAGAAACAAACATGGTACAAGCAGTAACTCATGACAGTGAGCAATTTAAATATAAAAATGTTGGGCCATTAGATATTTCTCTGTATCTTTCAACAAATATGTCCTGGAAGCTGCATCAGAAGTAAGCTTAAAGATATCAAAATGAAGAGTATGATCTCTATTCTTCCAATACAAATGTAAAAGACATTTTACATTTAGTTCATGTAGTTAGCTGGCTCATAAACAGGCAGTTAGAAAGGAAAAGGCCCAAGATATAGTTAGGTAATCAGCCACATTGGTCAGAATTAAAATAAAAATAGGCAGGGGACTTGGATTTTAGACCAAGAATGAAGTTCCTTAGGCAACTTGGAAAGTGAGTTGCAGACCCTCCCCAGTAAGTTCCTGAGCTGCATCTTAAAAGTGCAAAATGACCAGTTTTCCCTCAAAACCCCGGTTTCCTCTAAACTCTACATTCTGCATAACTGGATTAGAGGGCCTGAGTCCCAATTGGTCATTTTAAATTCACTGAGCATCTTAACAATCGAGCAATTCCTATGCTCTGCTTACCCGCAAGGAGCTGTGGATCAAGAGGGCATGTGGCAGTCCACTCAGGACCCTCCAGCGGAAGCTAGTTCTATTCCTATATTTCCAATCAGTGCTCTCCTGGCTTCCTCCTTCTTGTGCATGATTTCATTCTATGGCTTCCTGAGACAATGAGCTTGGGTTCACATAGTTTATATGGTGATAACCAATAGCTGTTTCACGAACAAGAAGCTGCAGGTGGGGAGGGAGCAGCAGACACACAGATGGTGGTGTTGTGAGAAAACCTCAATGTGTGCGTAATATACTTAATATAAACTGACTGTAAAGCAGTGAGATTCAAGAAAGAGAAGCAAACTCTCGTGACATGGGTGTTACTTCTTTTTATCAGTCAACCATAATCCATACTTTAAAACAGCATGTTCAGACTATAAGTTTTGAAACTGCTCTGTGCTTAAATAGGATTCGTTCCAATGGCAGGGTATGCAGGCAAATATACCTACTTCCTCTCATGGCTTCATGAAGAAGTTAATAAAAGCCTGTTTTGTTTTATCTACAGAATGAATAAAAATGAGAGAGACAATATAAAATAAATGATCGAACAAATTTCTAGCAAACAGAAAATATGTGAAGAAAAAGATTCAGCCAAAGAAGAATCCAGTCTTGGTGGTGGGGATCCCAGGAAGCAGACAGGACAGCAGAGAGCAGGAGTGCTCCTACAGCTTACATCCCCCAGACCTCCCGCTCAGAGGAGGGGCTTGGGAGTGTGATGCTGGATTAGTCCACTGCTCGGTTAATAGCTGGATGCAAGGCTGGGATGTGAAGCCTGGTGGGAGGAGGTGGATCACTGTAGGAGTGGCCTGGGGATAGATTACAGATAATAGAGGTAGATAGATAGATAGAAAGATAGATCATTGATAGAAGATAGATAGATAGATAGATAGATAGATAGATAGATAGATAGATAACAGATAGATGCCTTCAATACTCAGCGCATCTGGTAGACTACACAACCCCATAATCTATTTCTCCTCTGTGATACCACCTTGCCTTGGAGTCAGCCTTCTATGGACTAAAACCTCCACAAACTGTGAGCTAACATAAATCTTTTACCTTGTGGGTGTCAGGTACTTTGTTCTAGCAACAAGCAAAGTAACTAAAACAAGTGGGCAGATATATTAATTAATGGCCTCCATCTGAAATGGTTGAAACCCAGCTCTATACTATCCTGCAGGCCAGAGAGTTACCCATTATGAAAACAGCAAGTTCCTTTCCCTAAAGAAACAGATAAACTGTTAAGGGAACATTAAAAGTTAACATGGGTTGTTTTCCTGCTACTTGACAAACTCCATCTAGGACACTGAGCATCAGTCAATGTTTCTACAACCTCAGTGTGAATATGACTAGAAAGCAAGAACCACCAGAAATCTGAACAAAGCCTGCAGCATGACATAAAATGATCCTGACAAATCATGTAGAAAAGGGAATCCCAGGGGAAGTGAAGGTGAGCTTTTTAAAACTTTCCAGTTAACATGAGAGTTAACATTAATATGAGCATTTTGAGAACATACTGTATGTAATCAGAGATAAAGAAGAAGAGGGAAAAGAAAAGAGAGGGAAAGATAAAGACAAGTGTATTACGCAAAATAGAAATAGCTTAAAAATCATTCCATTGTTTATTTGGCTCATAATTTGACCATACCTATTTCCATTTTGTTACATCAGCAAAGAATAGGGAGATGGAATTCATTTAACATTCTGCCTTCGGGTGTATGATGATCATGACATAAGAACCACAGAAAAAGAAACGTAATCCAATCCAAAGAAGCTACTTGATTCTTAACAAAGAGGGTTCTTAGAATAATAATGGAAATTCTGCACATTCATTCAACAAATGTTTAGGAGGCACCTACTATACGCTGCACCTTTATAGGCCAAGGACTGTATCAGTGAACAAGACAGGCAGCAAAACAAAATAAGGCTTTCCGGCTCCTCAGGTCATGAACCAAGGTCCCTGCCAAGCCCCTCGGCCACGCAGTCCTTCCATGGAGCTAGAGGACTCTGGACTGAAAGGTGAGCCAAAATAAGGCTCTTTCCTTCCACTGCAGCTGTTGGGTATTTTGTCCCAGCAGTTAAGAGAGTAACAAAGTCTTTAATCAGGTCATCCTAGTGCTGTATTCAGTTTTCAAGAGGCAGAGATGAAAGCAGTCAGATCACTTCTGAGGTTAGTGCAGTGCATTGTTCTGACCATTCTCTGTCCAAATCGTAGAGACTTAAACACTATTCATATCCAGATTGAAAACATTAGCAACCGGCCACATTAGAATAAATGAAGAGGCTAAGTGGGGAGGAGGATCAGGACACAACTTTGCACTGTGAGCTCTTTCATTGCCCCGGTTCTTAAATATGTACATAATTGATTTTCCAAATGTAGGTTAAATAAGGCAGTGCTAGTAGAGAAAGTAGTCAAAATAAATGCTACATTAGTTATATAGAAGTTGTTTCTTTTTAGCTTGTGGAGCATAATGCATTCCTCACAGCGGCTTTCCAAACTATTTCAAAACACTCACTCGTCTTACCTTCTCTTTGCTGGAATATGAGCATTTTCTACCACCTTCCCCCTCCACATCTTCACTCCCCAGGACTGAAAGTTGACATTATATGCAAAGCAAGTGAAGAGCTTTCCAAATTTCCACAGGTTGTACAACGTGGTGGGAAAACCATGGGAGATCAAAGGCCTGGCCACTGATGAGTGATACGGCTTGGAATGCCTTCCCCAATACCCCTGAGCATCCAGAAAATGGGCATAAAATAAATGCTCTACCTGAGAATTGGTTTAAACGTTCAATAAGCTAATAGATATGAAATGCTTTGCAAAGTGAAGGTGTTAAACATTTTATATTTATACAGCTTTGTTTTATATGCCACTGATCATCAATGCATTGCATAGTGCTTCATCTATTCAGCATATTTTACTCTTTCTTAATTTTCCAACATAATTAGTGAAGGTGTGCTGTTAAGTAAAAGAGCAATTACCCTAAACTTTGATTCAGATGTGACAGATGTCTGGTCCCATCAGTCACTTTGGGATGCTTAAAATCCAATTTTATCCTCCTCTAGATTTAGAGAAACATAATTTCTATAATGAATTCTTTGCAGTCAAAGGAAACATCTTAAACTTTGTCTTTATTTCATGCAAAATCATTCTTAGGCAAATGGCTTTACCTTTATTATAAAATGGGAGCACTGGGCTTTATGACATGATGTTTTGACACATAGTTGAAATTTTAAGGAAATCATTTTAATCATGAAATGTCTCTGCATACATCTTATGTAAGAAACTCCTTACAGCCAGAAGGCATGTTGGAAATAATAATTCATTCTTCCAACACCATAGCGACCATTCAGGTCACTGAGTGCTCTGGGACCAAGCTTTTACTAGCTTACAATAATATATTCTTTGGCTTGACAGACAAGAAGCCTTTTAACTACGCATACTTACAAGAAAACAAGAAAGATAGTCTCTTCTGTTCTCTGAAACTTTATTATGGTGCTAACCTTTCAACAAGGAATGGCATTTGAGAAATGCCACATGCATTTTTAACTCTTGTTCCAGTTACTAATGGCAAAGATGACCTACTGACAGAGAGGGAATAAGTGTCACCATTAACCACACAATAACCTCGGTCCTCCAAGGTCATTATGACCCCTTTTTTTCATAATAAAAAGCTAATGCCATTTTATTTGTCATTTTACTCCAAGAAATGTTAATTTACATTGGTATCAGTGAATTGGATCATCCTGGGACACTTTAAGTAATAAAGTCCTATGGAGACCACACCTGTAGCATCTTTCTTATTTCTTTCCTTAAACTTGCTTTTTGTGAGGTTTATCAGCAGAAATTGATCGGATCATCAATTCATCAGTTTCCAAGCCCAAATCTAGAACTCAAAATGATAGAGAACTCTTTTCCTCATCTACAAATAGCTCTCGAAAACATTCTGGGGAGCAAATCTTCTTGTCTTTCCAGTAGAAAGACAATGCACAAATACAATCCACCTTGTCGGACAGTGTAGACTGGGTTAGTCATGCACTTTAGCCAGATCATTCCCTGACCACTGAATCAGTGACAGAAGCTTCCAGTGAGGGTTAACATTTGAAACTGCCAGGGATTCCAGTCCAAGGGAAATTGTCATAAATTGTCAACATTTTTTTCGTTCATCAAATACCAATTAAGACATAAATACTACATTACATGCAATCAAGATGGTAAGAATAGTAATGAACAAGAAACCAGTCATTGTCTTCATGCAACTCCTGCTCCTGACCAGGCTTAGAGTTGACCGCGAGGAGGCTCTGGAGTGCCTGGTGTTGAGAGACATTGCCATCTTGTGTGGTGGTCAGAGATGTCCTTTCTGAAACAATGACATCTTACTAAAGACTGAAAGGAAGTGAAGAGCTACTCATGTGGATAATAAGTTTACAGAAGACATCATGAGTCCTCATTTCCCTTTAAAATCTAATTTTCTGTTCCTTCTATTTAACTTATTTTAGTATGGCAAACAGAGGCTTAGCAAGAAATTATTACTATTTTTCTTCTATAGCCTCAGGGTTTAGCTTTCAGAAGCTAATGAGATCATCTGCATCTTCCCATTCTGTCGTCTAAGTCGGCTCACATTTTCTCATACACAGAAGGTGGCCGACAACCTCAGTCCTTGAGAACCTGTGGTCAAACACGCATGGTGACTGCACTGTGTTGCAGCAGGGAGGTTTCATGAGCAACAGAGGAGCAATTACAGGTCACAGTGAGACACGAGAACTTGTTGGATTTTCTTTGTGCTTTCCCTGAGGCCTGTCTCATGCATGACCAGTTAGCAGAATCCCTATCATATACATAGGTGATAGGAGCAGAAAGATAGCCCGCAGTACTTTCAGGGGTAATAGAATTGTTTTAATTTCTGTCACAATCAGAAAAAGGCAGTGATTCTAATTTAGTTGGGAGAAAGTGTTTTGCTGTGTAATATTAATATATTTGTCTGGATATCAATATACAGTAATAAAAGATAGTGTTTAATGTTTTTATGGAGGAAGTGAAAACAAAAGTGCCTGCATCCCACCAAAGTCATAACCTGGCCACAGGGCCAATTTCGTGCACAGGGTTCCTGTCCAGAAGAGCCCACTCTTAGCTAAACTCCTGCCACTGGTTAGGAGTTGGCAGAAGGCATGATTGCATAGATGGAAAATGAGGAACGAATTCTGACACCCACAGAGTAGGTCTCAGGACACTGAAACAGGAGTCGGCTTGGTGATAGCATAGGCGCCCTCTGCACAGGAAGGCAGCTTTTCTTTTCTTAATTATATTTTAAAGAGAATAAAACCAAACAAAATAAAACAGAATAAAGCTGATCAAAATAAGACAAGGGGAGCTATACAGGACTTTAAAACAAGATAATAAAAAATCAACAATGGATATCATAATGCCTTGTGTTATCTTCAAAATAGCTGCCCAGACCATAAGACATAATAGAAGCTAACAAAACAAAACAGTGTAAAACCAAACCAAACCAAACAATGAAAGCGATACAGGACTTCAAAACAAGGTAATAGGGAATTCACAACGGCTATATTTTCCTTCCCTTTTTAGACATTTCCTCCCTCTTTTACCTTCACAATATCTATTGTACATTTTGGATCCCACTAACTTATTTTTTTTTCTCTGTAATTTTAAAGGGAATAAAATAGAGCAATAAAATGAATCAAAATGGTGATGAGACAGTAGGAAATGTACAGTAGTTACTAAATTGCATGTTGTTGTCCTCTAAGTGGCCGCTCTGCCTGAGGCTTGCAAAGTCAATCAAGCAGGACAGTTCCTCTGAATCAGCTGGCTGCTCCCTGGGGTGACGCGGGGGGCGGGGTATCTTCTCCCCAGGCCTCAGGCTGGCTGGCTGGCAGGCTGGGGGCTGCTTCCTTGCTTGTTCTCACGGATCTGCGCTCTGAAAAGCTCACAGGCGGGGACTTAGCTCGGGAAGGCAGCTTTTGCTAGTGGCCAGCACAAGTCAGTTGTGTGCTTCGAAACTAAACGAATTTGGCCTCATTTGAGTCATTGCTAATTTGTAATTTTTACCTCTATCTGAAGTCCTCATGTCGATGGGAACAGACAGAGCAGTTATCCCCTGTCTGTGCCATTTAATGCCAGCACCCACGGTGGGTGCGCCACGCGTACTTCCCGGCTGATTCTGGCAGTAGTTATCAGAAGCCTCGGGCCCTGGTTCGGGCGGGAAGATGTCTCCGCGATGGCAGGCAAAGTCACACCAACACTGAATGACAGACCTCTGCGTGGAACCCACGAATGAGTGACACTAAGGTCCATCATCTTCGTGCCTTTGGCTTCCAGAAAAGGGGGGGAAATCTGCTATAACGCCACCCCCACTGCAGCCAGGGAACTTCTGCGTTGCCTGTCCCACCGCGGGCTCTCCATCAGGCAGCCCCGAGACCCTGTGCAGTATAACGCCTCCTTCCCTCACATCACCCTCCCACCGTCATCCTCCAGGGCGTCTTCCTCCTTCCCTCACATCACCCTCCCACCGTCATCCTCCAGGGCGTCTTTCCTGTCCTGCATTGTGCAGGGCGGAGCCTCCTTCCCTCACATCACCCTCTCACCGTCATCCTCCAGGGCGTCTTTCCTGTCCTGCATTGTGCAGGGCGGAGCCTCCTTCCCTCACATCACCCTCCCACCGTCATCCCCCAGGGCATCCTTCCTGTCCTGCATTGTGCAGGGCGGAGCCTCGGCTCCAGGCCTCTGCCCTCCGGCCAGTCCCCACGCCCCGCCCCCAGCTCTGCTCTCTCAAACTCCTTTTTTCCACACTTCTAGGTGGTTTGATGGAGGTTTCTGCAAAAAAGGCCTACCTAGGGGTCTCTCCCTAGAACAGCACCAGCCTGGACATCCTGAAACCCTCTGCCACGGGTCTCCTTCTTGCATGGGTCCTGATTTTAAACAAATGTTGGTTCCCATCCAGAAGCAGAAGCCTCAGGAAGGCAGGGCCTGGCTTCTCAGGCACAGCTGTCCTTTGAACCCCTTGGTGCAAGCAAGCAGGTGCTGGCTGTGCACACCTCCTGACCAAGGGGCTGCGGGGTGCTTCACATCTACCTCAGCCCTGTTTCCCCCAAAGCTGCTGCTAATCCTTTATGTGCTACTGAGCTTTTTTTTTTTTTTTTTGAAAAGCCAGCCAGTCTGCTTTTGTGTTTTCTCTCCCTCTTCACTGTCACCGGCGGAGGCCACCTCCCAGAGGATCTGCTGCGCTTCCCCGAAGAATCACTCTAGCATTCCTTTTCAAGTTCTCCAGGCACTCACAGAAACCTGTTATTTCTTGATCAAAGGAGGAGAAGTTTGGGGTTTATCCGGGACTGTGGTATATCTGGGTTTTAAACTGTGTGCATGCCATAATGAACTTCTTTGAGAGACTAAACAATAATCAGTAGTCAGATTCATTACTTCTAAAGTTATCGCAGAACATATGAGACCTCGGGAAACCTATAAAGCTAGCCCTTCATCTTTAAATGATCTTTGTCAGACGGGTAAGAAAATATATGGGAACTGGATGCAAAAATAATTGAGAACGTGAGCTCACGGACCAGACCTTCCTGGAAATGCTTCTCAAGCTCAACACCATTGACTTTTTTTCTCTATAATTTCTTTACTTTTGGGAACTCTCCCAGTCATTAGGGATGGTTTAGGGATGGTTTAACATCCCTGGCCTCTACTTCTGAGATGCTAGTAGCACGCACAACACCAACCATGAGCTGTGATGACCAAAAACATCTCCAGACATGGCCAAACTCTCCCACCCAACAGGGTAGATGGTCCCCAAGGCAGACCCAATGGCTCAGAGACTCATATCCCTATTTCATCCAAAATGGTTTCGCTGCTCCTCCGTTTCCTCCTGGGTAACAATGCTCCCTTTCTATGTGGTTATTTTGAGGATTTACCTGGCTTAGCAAAAGCACTCAGTAAGAGTCAGTTTTTGTTTAGAAGGAGTACTTCATGATACAAGTCAGAGGCTGCCTGGGCATGTCTCATGAGGAAGTTAACTTTCCCATGCAGCTGAGATTTATGTACAAAGTGTATCACACAGAGGAGCTTCATAAATAAGGATTAAAAAAGTCATCAGAAAACAGAAGCATAACGGGAAAGGATTTTTTGAGTTCTTCTAGATCCTAAGTGCTGTGCCAAGGGCATTGTGTGTACAGTCAGGAAAACTTGGGCTCATGAAGATCAAGCAAGCTGCCCAAGTTTGCTCAACCTGAAGGTAGATGAGCCAACACTTGAACCCAAGTCTGTCTGATAGCAAAACCTGTGTTTTTATGCATAATTTTGTATAATCCTAAAATACATTGGGTGTGTATTTTATGAGGAGGAAACCAAAGCCTAGAAAAAAGACTTACCCTAAATGCACACTAGTCAGAGGCTCAGAAGTTCATTGTTATCTTCCAATGATCAACCACCTTTGTTATGATATTTTTATTTCATATGTCCACATCCCAGTAAACATACCAGAACCAGCTCTTAATATAGCATCTCAAATCTGTCTCGTGTAGGGTCTTGCTATGGACACAGAACCTTAATATTCTGTGCATATGCATAGAATGTCCAGGAACAGAAAGATCCTGTGCTTCCCCTCCAGCATTCTCACCTCATGAAGTCAAAGCTAACTGCCCCTCCTCTGTGTGGTCCTCAGTGTCTTCAAAGATTTCCCAAGGCAAACACATCTGTGGAATTTGTACAAAAACTAAACAAAAGCAAATGATCACAATTCCTAGTTTGCAATCCATTTCAGGGAACCTGCTGAATTCAAGAAAGAACCAGCAAATTACTACTGCAGAAGTTTTAGTTATCACTTTTGCAGAATTAGTCATAATGAGCTGCCTGCACACACTAGGTAACACTGTGTTAGTATCTGGAATGTGCTCACCTAACCTGCATCTTGCTGTGTTGGAAACTTTCTGTGTTGGAAACTGACTGAGCAAAAATAAAAATTACTGGCCAAGGTTATGAATATCTGCTTGTCAACATTTCTGGAGCATACCCATGACCCCTGATACAGTATGAATGACCACAGGAAGGCTGGAATGTGATATTTTGCATAATAGGGCATCAAGAGATCTACGCTGTCATAGAAAATGTACATTGGGATGTTGCTCTAGGTTGCATAGGAGAAGGGAAAGCAAAGACTTGACTCGGTCCTGGCACTCTGCCATTTTTCATTTCCCATTTTTTCTCTTCTTCTTAACTAATGGAATCCCAAGTTTTGCCAGGGTTGCAAATGATTCCAGCCAAAACTGTCAACGCATTTTCAGCCACTGAGACATAAACTGGGGAAGGGGTGGGGTTCTGGAAGGCTAGTATTGATCTGATCTAGGCACCATTTGTATTCTTTCCTCCTCTTCTTACTGGGGATGTTGATACAGAGCCTGGAGCCATCGAGCAATCCAATCATGCACTGAGCATGAGAGAGTAAGAAGATGGAAGAATACTAACAAAGGAAAGGAAATCTCGTCTGTTTTTATTCAGCAATCCCCAGTACCAGAAAAAGAGAAAGAAGACAGACAGAGAGAGATGGAGGAAGGAAGAGAAACAGAGACAGAGACAGAAAGACAGAGACAGAGATACAGAGAAAGAGAGAGGGTATAAGGGAGAAAGAGAGAGACAGAGAGGGAGGAGAGAGAGAGAGATGAAAGGAGGAGAGAGACAGAATAGACAGGGGGAGAGACAGAAGAGAGAGAAGTAGTCCAGGGCCACAGTAGAATCCTCAGGGCAGCTCTCCCTGTTCCTCCTCTTCCAACACACACCTGAGCCAACACAGTGGACCTCCCCAGCCTCCTCATCCCCACCTCAGCATTCCTTACCTTAGCCTAACAAACCAGAGAACATTCCAGACTGTCCTCCATAATCTAGCTCTCTTAGGAAAAGTGTTTCTTTGTAGGTCCAACACCTTTGACTTTTTTTTTGCCTTAAAATCATGTGCTGGTTATTCCATGATCTAAGTTCAGAAATGCAAGCTGGCTTTCTCCTGTCTACCATCTGCTATGAAAGGCAAGCTGAGCCTACTTTAGCCCAGTTTTCAGTATTTGCAATGTTTCCTTCTTTCCCTCACTTCCTTCTTTAGCTTTCCTCTCCAAAAGAGGGCCCCCTCACTTCACATTCCCGGTCCCTGCGGGCAGTGCTGCTTTCTCAAACAAAGAACACTTGCCCAGCCCTCAGACTGTCCAAATGGCCATTTCCCCCCAATGGGCTTAGAGTTGGTGCTGCAGCTAGGAGGCTCCTCCAGTGAGGCTCTTTGCGTGCACAGCGCTGCTTTGATCTTGACAAGCGACAGCCCTCATTTGAATGCCCCCTGCCTCTACATCTAAGCAGACACTTCAGCTTCCCTTTGCTGAAACAAACCAAAGAGTTAATCAAACTCCTGAAATGAGTCCTGGGGAGATGGAAATATGGCAGCGTGCCCTGCCTGCCTATTCTGCAAATTTAAGAACACTGGGCTTCCCAAGAGCTGATGCTTGATGCTTTAAACACCCAGAATACTAAATGAGTTGGGGATTTTCTGTCATTAGCTAGAGCGACTGAAATGGCAAAAGGAAAAGGAAATGCAAAATATGTTATGTTCACCTTTTGGATAGATCTATTTCTGATTTCAAAGCAAAATAAGTCAACAGGTTCAAATGGAAAATATGCATGAATTTATACCCAATGGTTGCACTCAATTATTTGCAGAGGGTTTGTTTGTTTTTTACTTAATTCATCTCTTTATTTAAATGCAACCCAATGGACCACACAGCAGCGGGTCACAGGGTAGCCACCAGAAAACTGGCTTGCATGAGGATGCCACGGTCATTGGGAAAGACCAAACTAGGGAAAAAGATTTTGAGGACTGGTAGAATGAAGTCTTTCAGGGGGATAATAAAGCGGGACAACCTTTACCCCCACAGGTCTAGGAGAGGTATGCAAGGCAGAATCAGGGCTTTCTCATAGGCAGAGAGGACACTGAATCTTTGACATCCATCCTCAGGGACAGTTTAAGGAAAACTTTTTAATATGATAGTAGAGGTGCCAGCCAGCTCTCCTTTATGAGGAGGGAAGATGTCTGCATTTTTTAAAAAATCAATAAATTAATAGATGAGAGAATGAGGACACAGATGGACAATGGCCAGACTATCACACCAGAACTATGACCCACTACATACAGCGATGTGCCCAGGAAGCCAAACTGCCCATCTCCATACACAGCCTGAGAAGTCACCTTGCTATAAGTCAGTCTTACAGGAAGCCAGCCTGCTATCTCTAGCCTCATTCCAGGTAGCTCAACAGTAACTTCTCTAACAATCTGCACCCAATGGTCAGGACTTGACTAAGAACTGTATCAGAATTTTGCATGTCTGGATCTAGTAATCTAAGCAACTTTTTTGAAGATAATAATATGCAATATAACAGCCACTGTTAAATTCCTATCATCTTGTTTGGAAAGCCTATATTATTGTTTTGGGTTTTTTGTGGTGGTGGTTGTTTTTTTGTTTGTTTTTGGTTTTTTACTTTTCTGGTTTTGTTTTTCTCTTTAAAACAAAAAACATTTTAATAAGAACTGGATCAATCAGAGTTCTTCAGAGGAACAAGACCCATGGGAGATAAACACACACACACACACACACACAAAGAGACTTACAAGAATTGATTTATGCAGGCTGAGCAGGCCCTTGACATGCCATCTGCGGGCTGGAGAACTTGAAAGCTAGTGATAGCAGTTGTAGTCCAAGACTGAAGGCCTGGGAACAAAGCGCTGTGATACCCAAAGTCAGGAGAAGATGGATGTATTAGTCAGCTTTTCTCATTGCTAGGACACAATATCCAACACTCATAATTTAAAGGATGAAAAGTTTGTACTGGCTCAGGATTTCAGAGGATTCAGTCCATGGTGGGCTGGCTCCAATGTGAAGACATGGCAGAAGGGTATGGCAGAGTAAAGATGCTTTGTTTATGGTAGCTAGGAAGCAAAGTAGGGGAATATCACCAGAGAGGAAGGGGTCAAGGACCATGTATAACTTTCAAGTTTATGCCTCCAAAACTTAGCCAGAAACATCCAGAAGTGTGTTCTGCCAATTCTCTGGGTGGACTCCAAGCCAGTCACATTGACACAACTAAGCTTGAGCACACAATGGATGTTTTAGCTCCAGAAAAGAATACATTTACTCTTTCTCTGCCTCTTTTTTCTATTTGAGCCCTCAACAGATTGTATGATGTCCAGCCACATTGAGGGTGATCTTCTTTATTCTATCCAGTGATCCAAATGCTAGTCTTTCCCAGAATTATACTCATACAGAAACTCCCAGAAATGTTTTACTAGCTAGCTGGGCATCCAGTAGACCAGTCAAGCTGACATCAAATTAACCATCACAATATATGACATTTCCCCTATGTTTTGTCTCTACTTTCAAATTAGAACAACCAAAAAGACAAATATGCTCCCTCTCACACTACCCTGCTCTCCTAGGGAGCCCATCAGTAGCTTCCCCAGCAACCTCCAATGAGGGTGTACCTGAAACACTCCTTTATCCACCATAAAGCTCCTGAACTCACCTTTAAGTCTCCGCCAAGTACAAATGATGGTGGCTGACTCTAGTGAGCTCTGAATAAACAGCCCTTGCTTTTCTGCTTGAATGGTCTTTGATTCCTTCCATGTAAGCTGCCTGCAAGGCTAAGGTATATTCCAGGAACCTAATAAAACCTCTGTTCTCTATCCAGAGAACCTGTAGATAGGACCTTGATGGGAAAACACTGTCACTGAAATCCACACCCCCAAAGCCATCAGGTGGCCTCCAAAGGATATTGGAATCAACTCAGACCCTTGAGTGCCATCATTGGTTCCTCACCTTGGTGTAACTCGTGGCTCTAAGTGCATCTTTGGAAAGTCTCCAGACTCTCAGGGACTTCTCTTGTGACAGTTCTCTTGAGCTCTAAACATTTACTTACATACACAGTGCCTGTATTTCATTTAATGAATCCTTATTTTCATGTGTGCCTTTTGTACCACAGTCTTCTTGTAGGTTTATCCTCACTCCCTCAGTCACAGACCTCATCAGTCTTCATCTATGACTCTCATCCCTACCCAATACTTTGGCGAGTCCTTGGCACATGGACATTTGCTGACCACTAACTTGAACTGACTGCTGCAAATCTCTTCTCGTTCAAGGATTTGAAATAAATGACTCTTGCAAGTGCACTGACCTTTATTAATTTTAAGTCTAAAATTGCTTGCCACGGTAAATCAAAACAGTTTCAACATGCATTCAATTTTGGCATATGCCAGTTTGGGGTTTTCATTAAGGAAGAACGAGGTAAGATATGTGGTAGATTAATTAATGGTCAGCTTGAGTAGGAATGCTCAGCTGAAAGGAGTCAGTGTGAGTCTGGGGCTAGAAGACCCACCTGTGGATTGTTGTCAGGCCAGGAATGAAAGGGGAACAGGAGGCGAGGGTTTCGTGCTGATTTTCCTTGGAAGTGCCTTAGTCCAGAATCCGGGAGGCTCCTGCTCCAGATCACCTACGGGGCCTCCAGAGACTCCAAAAAAGCACCTCCCTTCCCACCCACCTCCTGCCCTTGGAAGGCAGACACTGCTGAGTTTTGGCTGCTGCTCTCTTCCAAGGAACTCCAGTTTTCGCCTTCACCTGGGTGTCATCTCCTGGCTCTCAGCACGGACTCTCCAGCCTTCAGCACTGGCCCCTGGGCTTTGGGGCACAGACTTCCGTCTTCTGTGAGGGCTCCTCAACTGCCTGATGAGGACTCTCAGGGGACACTGCTGTGGGCTCCAAGCTCTCGGCTGGATTCTTTGGATCTCTGGCACACAGACAGATCTGTTTCACCCTTCCACATTTGACTTTTTGGGTGAATATTATAAAATAATTCTATAAACTATGAGTCCTGTATTAAATCTATTCCCTTGCAAAGCCACAGACATGTTTTACACGATAAAATGCTTAATCTCAATGAAAAACAGATACAGAGAACAGATGATCATTTTGTTCACATAAAGGTATTTCCCAATCAGAAGGCAGATCAACTGCTGATGTAACTCAGGTACCTGGTCTCCTTCTGTCTTATGGCTCCATCATTTTCAATGCCAGATTCCCCATGTTTCCAAGCTCATCTCCAGCCAGAAGGGAAAGACATGGGTCCGATGTGGGAGAAGTTTACAGGACAGGTCTGGAGGTGTGACTGCAACTTCTATCAGCCAGATTCAGACACATGGCCATATGGAATTAAAAGAGAGTTTAAAATGTGACCTAATCCAAGTTCAAAGGGAAGAAAATATGGGTTTGGTTAAAGCTAATCAATTTCTGTCACACTTACCAAGAAAAAAAACAAATCTTCGTTGTGAAAACTTTTTTTTCTCAAATATCATTCCCTACCCCAAATGTCTGGCTTTGTCATTGAACAATACATGCAGGCCAAGATCTAAATTGGATTCTTCATACATTGAAAGGTACAGTGCATCTCCTGATGGCCCTGGTTACTCAGACATGACGGACAGCTAAAAGGGACAGCAGCCACAACAGAAAGTCCTGCCGCCTGTCCCCGCCTTTTTAAAGAGTGCTGTGCTTTAATCCTATTGCTTCTAGATGCATCTCAGCTTCCATGAACCAGTGAACTAGTTAATTGGCTACACCAAACAAATATTAAGAGGCTGTAATCCCCCAGAGCATGAGCCTTCGAGGGTGAAGGACACGTCATGGGTCAACATGAGGCTACTGGTCACAGTGAGGAACAAGGAAGAAAGTGACATTTTAGAAAGGGAAAAAGTCTGTGGGAATGCTTAGATGTCTCTTACATTCCGAATCACTGAAACTATGAACTCTCCAAAGGCAATTATTTTGGCTACAAGAAAGATAATTTCTTTGTTGGATTTTAGGTATCTGCTCTGTTTATATATATAAATATATATATATATCAAATGCAAATCTGAAACAAAATGCAATGGGGATTTTGGTTGGTTTTAATGCAGGTATTGATTTATTTTTACTTATTTACAGGGTCTAGCAAAACAATCCACACCTTTCTACAGAAACAAGATGTCAAGATGCAAAGACTGCTACCTCCCAGGCCCCCGCCAACACAGCCTGCTTCCCAGCCACATCCCGGGCATCTTTCAACAACAGCCCACATCTGAATCCTTTCATCAGACTGACCTCAGCCAAGCTTCATGTCTGTTTCTACAGAGTAATGGTTGAGAGTCATACTGAACATGAATTTTCCCTGGAGTTCAGCAAAAACGTCAGATCTGCTCTCAGATGATTCATAAAATAATAATAATAATGTGGTAGAATAAAAATAACATGGCAAATTT
This sequence comes from Hydrochoerus hydrochaeris, assembly GCA_004027455.1. Taxonomy (NCBI): domain Eukaryota; kingdom Metazoa; phylum Chordata; class Mammalia; order Rodentia; family Hydrochaeridae; genus Hydrochoerus; species Hydrochoerus hydrochaeris. The sequence goes on from PVLA01001238.1 coordinate 296,101, forward strand.
TTTTAAATGAGGAAATGAATAAGACATGTGAACTTGGCTCAGACAGACCTGTCCATTTTCAATTGTAGTTGGCTGAAAATCAGCCCTCAATTTGCTGCTCATTTTATTTCCTAATACACTATTATTCCCTGCATCTTCCAATCACCAAAATGCATACCACCTCAAGGTGATTTTGCTGTACTATTTTCTCTATCCCAGGCCACAGAACATTCCGGTTGAATTGCCAAATTATTAAGGCAAATATTTATTGTATCTAAAAAGACGATGGGCATATACTATTTCCTATACTTATCCTTTAATGTTCACTACCACGTATCACCGTTGCCTCTTCTGCCTCCATTAGCACTGATAAATTGCAGTTGATGACACTTCGGCTCCTGTTCTAGTGGGTTAAGTGAAACAAAATGAGCAGAAAAATAGCAAACAAGGCCTCAGGGTGACATCCACACACTACAATAGCTGATTTTTACCTCTGATGTTTTTACAGATGATTCTGCCTGAAATTCTCCAATTTGGAGTAATGATGCTGAAAGTGTAACACAAGAATTTGGGGTAGAAACAATACATGGTGATGGTGGCAGTGGTGGCAGAAAGGTTACGCAGGGATAAAAACCCAGCTCAGTGTGAGCTGCCAGTCAGGGCCAGTCACCCAAGGGCTAAGACGAGCCCTCATTCAATAGTTCTACGAGTGAAGAGAATATGTTTTTGAAGTTTGCTTTGGCAAGAATGAAAACAGCATCTCCCATAATGTATTTAGCAATGAAGGAGCTGGGACCTGCTTTAAGAAAACCACGCTAGCCATAGCTCTGCGGTGGCACAAAGATCTTTCACTGTAATTCTCCACCCTTTTAGGACCCCTTCTTTGTGTCTAAATAATAAAGCCACGTCCTGGACCTCTTGGGGCTGATGGGACGTCTGGCTGTGACTGCACGTATCTAGTCATGAAGATCACTGCTATGGAACATAAGGAGCTTGTCTCTTTATTGAAAAAAAAATGTTTATCCCAAGTTTTGTTTTTTAAGAAGCTATAAGAAGAGAAATTTTTATGACCTCAGTAAAATGTTCCTGCATGAATGGGAAGGTAAGACACTTAGAATTCAGGAAAGACCTGAAATCTACATCAGAGCCACAGAAAAATTTTCCTAGCATCTCCCCTGCCCCCCAGATAGACCAAATGTCTTCCCTGCTGACTCCACCCTCAGTCCCTTGGCCCATCTTGCTCTCCAGTCTATATGTCTCATTCTAGTTCGATTAATTTCTGCCAATGAAACTCTGGATAAGTGTAGAGTCTGTGGAACCAGGAACTGCTCACCCCTGAGGGCATTCCTTATGTCCAGCCTTCTTTGAGAAGCTTCCTGACCACTTTCTTTCCATTTCAGCTCAAACACCCAATCAGCACATTAGCAAGGCCTGCAACAAAGTCAGGCCAAACTTTGATTCCTCTCTTGTCAGATCGGGATGTTCCCTGGGGTGCTTTTTGCTAGCTTTTCACTTCTTTCAAGACCAATCTCTACACTCAATCTCATCTCTACATTCAATCCCATCTCTACACTCATGCCCACACTTCACCCTCCCACGTAGACTTAGACACCTACAAGAGACTCAAGATCCTCCTTCCTCGCCTGCATTTCCAAGAAGTGGACCAGTCTCTTTGCAAGGCCCAGATCTCTTTGCCCAGATCCCATCCTTACACCTTCTCTGGGACTTGGTTTCTCATTCCTTCTCCCTCATACTTCAAACTTTTCCCTGCCTTATACCTTACTGCCCTTGAGTTATTCCCTCTTTCAAATCAGAGGAAACAACGGGGAATAGTGTAGTATCTCAGTGGATCTTTTATTTCTCTGCCAGAACTAGGTACAAACACTCATATCTCCTCCATCCTGCTAGTAGTTTTCCTTTTTGCAGAAACAATCTGTTAAACATCAATACTTTAAAAAAATCTCTAGGTCAGATCATCAGGATATTATTTCACTTTGTCAGTTACTGAGTTTTGGTGGCTTTTAAGCATTTATGTCGAAAACCAGTATGCATGCAGCATAGCAGACGAATCACAAGTGCGAAGCTCAATGCATGTCTACAAACTAATTGCATCTATGTACCAGCACCAAGACTGAGAAAAAGAATATAAGTCAAATTCTAGACTGCCAGCCCATGTTTCTTCTCCCAAACTTACTCCCTGAAGCCCACACATGCTGGTACATACACACACACAAACACACACACACACACAAACACACACACAAACACTCCATGGGCTGTTATTCCCACTTCCCAAACCACAGTTTAATGTTACTTTTTTGTAGGCTTTCTAAAAACAGAAGCATAGGATATGTACTTACTTTGTGTTTATCTTTTTTATCAACCACTGTGGCCATGTTTATTCAAGTTGTGTGTATTTGTAGTTAACTCATTCATTCTTCTTCCTGTAGGCTTTTTATTGTGTGAGTATGCTACAATTTGTTTATTTATTCACTGTTGATATATACTTTAATAGCTTCCAGCTATCTGATTAATAGTGGATCTATCAATGTCCTATGAGGTATATACATATAATCTTCAATGAACACATATGTGACATGTTGGGCTGCACCTGGAGGTAGAATTTGGGGGGCTATCCAGTGTTCACATCTTTAGCCAGTTTCCAGAGTGTATAAATTTACCTCCCACTAGCAGAGTATGACAATTCTGATTGACTATGCTCATCAATAATTGATAGTTTTTATCTTTTCATTTCTGCCATTGTGGTGATTATGCATTAATGATTTTCAGTCATTAACAAACCCAGTAGTCTCACCCTCCTCCAGACTTAACCTTGGCAACTCTTCCCTTTATCATAAACTCATATCTTCTAAATGTGCATTGAGTACTGATCTTCATCATCTCTTCTCCTATGCCTCTTCCTCATTTTACCCCTCCCAACTGCAGCATTTTTATATTTTTCTTTGTCTTTATAAACACTCTCCATGAGCATATAGTTTGCTAGTTTCTATTCAATTCTGTGATTATCCTCCAAATTCTAATTCCTCCCAGACTTGATAATTAGAGCAATCTTCCATCATGTTGTTCATTTATTCATCTAGTTGTTACTGGACCCTTTAATAAATTTGGTTTACCCCTTGGCAAGGATGAAAATATATGAATTTTAATAAGAAATAGTCCTTGCCCTCAAATAGCATACTATCTCAAAAAGATAGTAACAATTACATAAACTTCCATAGCACTTGGGAAATCCCCATAATGGAGGTTTACTGAGGTAACTTGAGGCACAGAGAAAGAACTAAGACCAAAAGAGTAAGGGTAAGAAGTGATATAAGAAGCTGTCCTGCAGGTCCTGACATCTAAAATGAATCTGAAGGAAATCACCAACATTTTTTGAGAAAAGACTGCAGAGAATTTTGCTCCTTGGAAAGGAAACCCTGTGTGCAAAAGCAGAGTGCACATCACAGGTGCTGTCTTAGTCACTTTCTCATCGCTGGGACAAAATACCCAAAACCTGCAAATTAAAGGAGGAAAGGTTTATGTTGGCTCACAGTTTTAGAGAATTCAGTCCATAGCCAGCTGGCTGCAAGGCAGGAGAAGCCTGGTGGAATGGCCTGGGTGGAGGACAGCTACTCTTCCCATAACACCCAGGAAACAGAGAGAGAAGGGAAGAGCCCAAGAGAGGGACACCCACTTCCAGGTCACTCCTTCAGTGGCCTGAATCTTCCTACCACATGCTCCCGAGTTCAAACACAGAGCTCACCGGTGGATTAATCACTGATCCGGTTGCCTTCCAGAACCTGACCTCAGAACACATTAGGCTTTGGGGTAAGATTTAGATCTCAACCCTAACATGTGCTGACACCAGCTAGTTTTGAAAGTCTGTTAGAGAGGTCAGAAACAAAACAGGAGCTGGAAGCAGATATTGAAGGGCTGCCATTCCTTGCTGAGAAGTGACTGAATCAATAAATCAAAAAATCTATTAATGTCTTCGGATAGTGCTGTTTAATTTACTGAAAAAGATCATGTATGAGTAAGAGATCCTATTTTAGTACCTAAACTAAGGCAGCCATATGTTCTGGCTTTTTCAGGACGTTAGTGATTTAAAATATTTTGCCTTATCAGGCCATGTGTCAGAACACAGCCCAATTTAGGGTCAGAAAAATTTTGTTGCCATAACCTCATTCCATCCCACACACCATATTATTTTTCAAATAAATGGTGACATTGTTTCTGCGTGGTAAAAAAAAAAAGAGAAAAGAAAAGAAGTCCTGATTTATGAGCTTACAATTCATGCTTATGAATATTCAAAGACACAACTCCAGTTAAAACAAAATCTATGATACAGGAAATAAAAATACTCTTCCCATCACTGCACTGACTTCACTAGCAGACTGGTGCAAAGGCTTAAGGAAAAACAATTACCATGTTGATAATAGCTAGTTATCATGCCTCTAATTGAGCATTTTTGTTTTTGCTTTTCATATACTGAAGTATTATGCACTGGCGAATATCACAGTAGAAACTGTAGCTACTTTGGCCCAGTTTAGGTCACTCTCCAGTACCCAGGGTCTTCATAGGATTCAGTCTCTTCAGTCAAATGCCTGGAAATCCAATTCAAATGGGAGGAATTTAAGAGGAAACTCAAACTAAAGATTCACAATCTGTCATAGCAATGCTTCTCTGAACTTCTGTCCTCTGTATCTTCTTTAACCCTGCAGCTCTCTCAGCATCTTGGCCTTGCCAACTTCTTAACAGTTCCCCCAGCTCTTCATTATGAAGACTGTTGTAGTCCTCAGCTTCACTGCCTCTTGTCTTGGGGTATCACCTAAATTCTCTCCCATGACAACATCTGAGGCACATCTTCCCCCTCTTCTGGGTCTTTTCTCTCCCCATTCTCCCAGAACAGGGATCAGGACATGCTACCCTAAAAATTTGGCACCATGGTTTCTGGGGAAACAGCTGAAGCAGATCACAGAAACCAGGCTCACTTCTCCTCCCCATCTTCACCTGAAAACCTAGCTGAGTCTCATCTGAAAATGCACCAAACTCTCATTCCAGGAAGGAGGACAGGAAGGAAATGTCCTTGTCCCTGAAAACACAGACGCAGAGGAGATGCTCAGCAGTCAGGCCTGGCTAAGTGGCCCCAGTTTTCACCAGGAGGTTGGCCCCTCATGTACTACAAAAGCACTTCTATACATCTATGCATAAAGAACACAGTTTCTTGATTTCTTTGTCTTCACTTCTGAAGTTTATTTCACATAAAGCACATATTAAATAAATCTCTATGCTTTTCTCTTGTTTTTTGTCTTTTGCTATACTTGTCTTTCATGTTGGCATGTTGTAAGGTGATTGTTGTTCATATTTGCAATACATGCTTCCAGAATACAACATCCTGGAAGAAAAATGGAGGAGCAATATAAACAGAATGTTAGGTCTCTGTCTCCACCCAGAATTACAAAAATTCTAACTACCTTAGAAACACATCCAAGAGAGGGGAGTTAGACACGCACAGTGGCGAGGTGAGTTCCAGCTCGCTGGCGCTGGCCCAGGGGAGTTTGGGACATCACTCCTGGTGCTTGGGTGCCTTCCCAGCCCCCTAGGACACTGGACTAGCCTGGAGAAGTTTTGCAGGCTCGAATGAGCCATGCCCAGCAACCTTTATTCAACCAGGGGACCAGGCTGGTGCCCAGAGGGGACTTAAACCCATGTGGAGGCAAGAGAAATTCACTGGCGCCGGCACAGGGGAGTTTGGAACATCACTGCCAGTGCTTGAGTGCCTGCCCAGCCCCCTATGACACTGGACTACCCTTGAGAGGCTTCCTGGGCTTGAGTGGACCACACCCAATGACCTTCATTCAACCAGGGGATCCAAGGCCCATGAGTCCCAGGAGCTGAGGGCACAAGAGGTGATTTCTAACATGCTCAAGGAAAGTTTTGGAACATGGATCGAAACACGGAAATATAGAAAAATGACAAAATGAAAGACCAAAATGCAATCTCAAACCTCCAGCCCATCCCAAGAAAGTCTGGGAGCCACATACATAGAAGAAAATACTAGTCATACACCTGAAATACCTGAAATTATAACAACTAAGAAGCAAGTATGGGAAACTATGAAGGAGCTCAAATTAGAAATAATCTCCCAGGTAAAAGAAGAAATGATAAAAGTAGTGAAAGAAATAGTGAATGCATCTAAAGAAGACTCAGCTAAAAAATTAGAGGAACAAAACAAACAGATAGAATCCCTGAATGAACAGTATAAGAAACAAACAGAATACATGAAGCAGATTCAAAGAGATATACATGAAATCAAACATTCTATTGAAAGTTGACAAAACCACCTCAACAAAAGTGAAGATAGAATTTCAGACCTCAAAGATAAGATTGCAGCTAGAGAACCAGAAAGGAAAGATCTTTTAAAAATAACAAGGAATCAGGAAATAACAATTCAACAGTTGCAAGATGATGCAAAGAAAAACAACATAAGATTAATAGGTATAAATGAAAAAGAAGGGGACAACACAAATGATATCAAGAGGCTATTTGCAGAAGTAATAGCTGAAAATTTCCCAAACACAAGAATGGAAACTGACATACAGATTAGTGAAGCATATAGAACTCCAAACAGCCATAACCAAAATAAAACTACACCCAGACATCTAATAATCACCATCCCAGAAATCCAACATAAGAACAAAATATTAAGATCTGCTAGAGAGAAAAGACAGATCACCTATAAAGGAAAACCTATCCGAATCACAGCAGGCTTCTCAACACAAACAATGAAGTCAAGAAGAGCATGGAGTGAAATATTTCAGATCCTAAAGGAAAATGACTTCCAACCCAGACTGATGTACCCTGCAAAACTGTCTTTCAAAATAGATGGAAAAATAAGATACTTCCATGACAAAGAACAGCTGAAAACTTCATGATCACCAAACCAACCCTGCAAAGAATACTCGAAGACATTCTAGATACACATAGGAAAAAAACACTAACCAAGAAAGACAAATCAACAGAATGGAAAGATAAAGATACAATAGCAGAAAGATAACATGTCAACAATAAACTAATATATAACAGTTATAACCATTAATGTAAATGGCCTCAATTCACCAATTAAAAGAAACAGACTGGCAGAATGGATCAAGAAACAACATCGAACCAAATGCTGTCTACAAGAAACCCATTTAACCCAAAAGGAAATTCATAGACCGAAAGCCCAAGGATGGAAAACAATAATTCATGCAACAGGAACTCAAAAAAAAAAAAAGTAGGGGTAGCTATTCTGTTTGCAGACAATGTGAACTTCAAACCAAGAATGGCCCGAAGAGATAAAGAAGGTCACTACATACTAATTAGGGGAAAACTTCAAGAGGAAGAGATAACAATCTTAAATATATATGCACCAAATTCCAGAGCACCCAGCTATACAAAGCAAGTATTAACAGCAATGAAAACTCAAATAAGCAATAACACAATTATAACAGGAGACTTTAACATGCCATTGACACAAAAGGACAGATCAACTATACAGAAAATCAGCAAAGAAATAACAGAACTGAATCACACCTGTGAACAAATGGACTTGATAGACGTATACAGAGTGTTCCACCCAACAACATCAGAATATATATTCTTCTCAACAGTACATGGGACATTCTCTAAAATAGACCATATATTAGCCCACAGAACATATTTAAGTAAATGCAAAAGAATTATCCCATGCATGTTATTGGATCATAGTGCCATGAAACTAGAAATTAATGATTTAAAAAACTGCAAAAACCCCACAGACACATGGAAATTGAATAATACACTCTTGAGCAATCAGTGGGTCACAGAGGAAATTAAAGAAGAAATTGAACAATATCTACAAGCAAATGAAAATACAAATACAACTTATGGAATCTGTGGGATGCAATGAAAGTGGTCCTCAGAGGAAAATTTATTGCACTGAGTTCCCACATTAGGAAAACAGAATGAACACAATAAGTGACCTGATACTACACCTCAAACATTTAGAAAAAGAAGAGCAAGCCAAGCCAAAAGCCAAAAGAAAGGAATAAACTATAAGGATCAGAGCAGAAATTAATGCAATAGAGACTAAGAAAACAAAACAAAGAATCAATGAATCAAAGAGTTGGTTCTTTGAAAGAATAAATAAAATTAATAAGCCCCTAGCCAATCTAATTTAAAAAAGGAAAGAAAAGACTCAAATTCATGCAATACAGAATGAAAAAGGTGAAATCACTACTGACTCTGTATAAATACAGAAGATCATCAACAACTGTTTTGAAAACCTCTACTCTCATAGGTTTGATAACACAGAAGAAATGGACAGATTCCTAGAAACATATGAACCACCAAAGCTGGATCAAGAAGATGTAAAACTGCTGAATAACCCAATTTCTATCAATGAAATTGAAAATATAATTAAGTCCTTACCAACAAAGAAGAGCCCAGGCCCAGACAGATTCACTGCAGAATTCTACAAGAAATACAAAGAAGACTTAATGCTGACACTCCTCAAACTATTCAATGAAATCGAAAGGGAAGCAATTCCCCCTAAGTCATTCCTGGAAGCAAATATTACTCTAGTACCTAAACCTAAGAAAGACCCAACTAAAAAAGAGAACTACAGGCCAATCTCCCTAATGAACAAAGATGCAAAAATCCTCAACAAAATATTGGCAAACAGGATGCAGCAAATCATCAAGAAGATTATACACCATGACCAAGTGGGATTCATCCCAGATATGCAGAGATGGTTCAACATACATAAATTAATAAATGTAATACACCATATCAATAGAGCCAAAAGTAAGAATCACATGATCCTTTCTATAGATGCAGAAAAAAATTTGATAAGATCCAATACCCATTCATGATAGAACCTTATAGAGAATTGGAATAGATGGTCTGTACCTTAATATGATAAAGTCCATGTATGACAAACCAACAGCCAGTGTCATATTTAATGGCCCAAAACTGAAAGCTTTTACCTTAAAATCAGGCATAAGACAAGAATGTCCCTTATCACCACTCCTATTCAACATAGTACTGGAAATACTAGCCAGAGCAATTAGACAAGAGAGAGGAATAAAAGGAGTAAAGATAGGAAAAGAGGAAATTAAACTATCATTATTTGCAGATGACATAATACTCTATATAGAAGACCCCCAAAACTCCATTGAAAGACTCCTAGATATAATAAATAAATTCAGCAATATAGCTGGATACAAAGTCAATACTCAAAAATCAATAGCATTCTATACACTAACAACAAAATCACCGACAGAGAAATAAGAGAAGCCACATCCTTCACACTAGCATCCAAAAAAATGAAATACTTAGGAATTAATCTAACGAAAGAAGTAAAAGAGCTATACAGGGAAAAATTATAAATCCCTGAAAAAAGAAATCGAAGAGGACCTCGGAAAATGGAAAGACATCCCTTGTTCACAGATAGGGAGAATAAATGTTGTGGAAATGGCCATTCTCCCAAAATTGCTTTACAGATTCAATGCAATCCCATTGAAAATACCACTAACATACCTCATAAATCTAGAGAAATCATTCCTAAAATTCATCTGGAACAAGTAGAGACCTAGAATAGCAAAGGCAAGTCTAAGCAGCCAAGGTAAGGCAGGAGGCATCACAATACCTGACTTGAAGTTATACTACAAAACTACTGTAATAAAATCAACATGGAATTGGAATAAAAACAGATCTGAAGATCAATGGAATAGACTAAAAGATACAATCACAACTACAAACACACTCAACTACCTTATCTTTGATAAAGAGGCCAAACATGTTCACTGGAAGAACGATAGTCTCTTTAATAAATGGTGCTGGAAAAACTGGCTATCCATATGCCAAAACCTCAAACTAGACCCATGCCTATCACTATGTACTAAACTAAAATCCAAATGGATCAAAGATCTAAATATTAAAACAGAAACACTAAATCTGTTGGAAAACAAAGTAAGTAAAAACCTTGAAGACATAGTGGTAGGTAGAGAATTCATGCACAAGAACCAAACTGCACAGGAAATACTTCCCAGAATCAATAACTGGGATCACATCTTATTAAAGAGTTTCTACAGGTCGAAAGAAATCTCCAGCAGAGTGAAAAGAAAACCCACAAACTGGGAAAAAATCTTAGTGAACTATCCCTCAGACTTCTGTCTAGAACTTAAATTTTAAAAAATCAGATCCCTGGAATTCAAAAATGGGTCTCCAAGATGACCACAGTTCTTAGATGAAGAAATACAAATGGCAAGTAAATACATGAAAAAGTGTTCATCTTCATTGGTCATTAGAGAAATGCAAATTAAAATCACACTGAGATTCCATCTCATTCCGGAAAGAATGGTCAGGATCAACAAAACTACCAACAACAAATGCTGGAGAGGCTATGGGGGAAAAGGAACTCTTTTGCACTGTTGGTGGGAGTGTAGACTGATGCAACCATTGTGGAGGTCAGTCTGGAGACTCCTCAAAAAGCTGGGATTGGAAGTCCCATTTGACCCAGCTATCCCATTTCTGGATATGTTCTCAGAAGAACTGAAAACATCATACCACAGTGATATATGTGCACCCATGTTTATAGCAGCACAATTTGTAATAGCCAGATCTCAGAAACAACCTAAGTGCCCATCAACTGAGGAATGGATAAAAAATTGTGGTACTTTTATACAATGGAGTGCTACTTAGCTAGAGACCTAGAATAGCAAAGGCAATTCTAAGCAGATGATCATTCAAAGAATGATCACAGTGAGATATTTATAAATAAATGGATGCAACTTGAGACCATACTCATAAGCAAAATAAATCAAACTCACATGTATAAATACCATATAATCTCCCTAGTGTAAGAAATGGTAAGAATACATAAGATTCTATGATAATCATGGATCCCCATTATATTGCTTTGAAGTCTTATAATGTTTTCATTCATTGGTTGGAATGGTTTTATTCTGTTTTGTTTGACCTTATTATGTGTGATGGTATGAACAGCTACTTTTAAGAGAACAGGACATTATGGCAGCCATTGCTGATTTAATATCATCTTGCTCTGAAGTCCTACTATACTTTTGTTCTTCTATTACCATTGGTTCTATCATGTTGTGTCTTATTGGATTTTAATATGTATGATAGTATTAACAAATTTTTTATGGAAAATGAGATATAGTAGCCATTGTTCATCTTCTGTTATTTGGTTCAGAATGCTTTGTAATAGTTTCATTTTCTTGAATGCTTTTATTCTATTTTATTATGTTTGATATTATTGTGTGTGAAGCAATGCTCAACTATTTCAAAGAAAGAGATATTATGGTAGCTACTGTTTATATCCAATTGTCTTCTTGTGAAGTGCTGTGTTGCTTGTATTGTTTTGTTCTAATCTGCTTTGTTCTGTCCTCTTTTGTTTTATTCTCTGTAAAATAAAATTTTTAAAAAAGAAACACATCCAAATATCTGTGACTACCCAAGACCTCCCTTGGTTGTAGTAACCAGTATCTATGACCATCATTTTCTTCCTTTAATAGTCTGGCCTTAGGAGTGAGGTCATCTATTTCTATAGAAACCTTCAGTATCTCTGAGGTTCAATAGTTGCAAAAAGTCCCATATGAAAAATGATCCAGCCTGTTGCCGTGGTACTTTTTGCCCTTCTCTTCGTTCCTTCTCAAGATGTTCATATCAACTTTTTATCTTCCAGGGTGCTCATGCCTTCCATAGGCCCCCAGCCCTAGCCTCACCTGGCTGGCTCCCTCAGAGCACAGCTTCGAGAACTTAATATAATCAAAACTCTTTCAAGAAGAAATAGGAAATCTCAATAGACCTATATATAACAAGGAAAGAAACAGAATCAGTAATCCAGAACCTTCTAACAAAGATGAGGCCAGGACTAGACAGCTTCACTGGCAAATTCTGCCAAACATTTAAAGAAAAATTAGCAGCAACCCTACTCAAATTCTTCAAAACAAAACAAAAAAAAAGATTAGGAAGGAATAATTCTTAAAACATTCTATAACACCAACATTACCCTGATACTAAAACTAGACAAAATACCAAAAAAAGAAAACAACTTCAGTTGAATATCTCTTGTGACTATAGATACAAAAATCCTCAAAAAAAATCAGCAAACTAAACATGATAGTCCTTTAAAAAGATGATACACTATGATCAAGTGGGGTTACCTCAGGAAAACCAGGGTAACTCAACATAAGAAAATCATATCACATTAACAGAGTTTCAAATCTTTAAAAGAAAGGATTCTGTGTCATCTCAGAGACACAGAAAACACATTTGACAAAATATGGCACATTTGCATGATTTAAAAAAAAATACTCAACAAATTTGGAATAGAAGATAGCTTCCTTAAAGAGCCAAACCTACTAGAAGAAACCAGAGGAGTAAATTTTCATGACTTCAGATTTGGCAATTAATTCTTAGATTAGACATGTAAGGAATTTGAAAAATTAAACAGCACCAAAAAATCTAAAGGAAGTGATAACTGCATATCAAAGAGATAGCTGCCTACCCATGTTTACCACTGTTTTATTTGCAATAGGTATCTGATGAATGGATAAAGGAAAAATACTACATATACACGTTGAAATATTATTCATCATAAAAATAATTATATCCTGTCATCTACAGAAAAAGCAGAACTAGAGAATATTGTACTAAGTGAAACAAGTCAGACACAGACAGAAAAATATTACATTCTCTCTCATACATGAGTGTTGAAATGGAATCTGGCTGAATGTAGAATAATGATTAGCAAAGACTGAGAAAGGTTGAGGGAAGGAGTAGAGAGAGTTTGGATAATGGGCAGTGAATTCAATTAGACAGAAGTAATAAATTCCTGTGTTCCACAGAATAGCATGGAATCCACAGGTTACAATAACCTAACTTATATTTCATGAATAACTAGAGGAAAGGAACTTGAAGGTGTCAAAATATAAAACAATTATAAAGAGGCAGAAACATTAATTGCTCTTACTTGACCCATACATATTGTATAAATGTATGAACATCTCACATTCTGCTTCAAAAATATGCATGATTACTACATGCTATTGAAAAATTTAAATGTTTCATGAGATGGAAATGTTAATTATCTTTATTTGACCATTATGTATCATATACATGTGTCAAATTATCACACTCTGCCTCACAAATAATTGCAATTAAAATAATAATAAATAGATACATCTGACTTATCCATATTCTGATATGGTCAAGAAAATAGATTTACAAAATAGAATAAAATATCTGCAAATAACATATCCATTCATATGTTCAAAATATGTTAAAAAAAAATACACTTGAAACAAAAAGACAAAAATTCCAACTATAAATAAGCACCGGATTTGAACAGATTCTTCTCCAAAAAGACACAAAAATGGCCAGTGGAGACGAAACCCTGTTCAACCTCATGAGTGATAAAATAAAATCAAAACCTCAATGATACATGACTTCACCCACACAGGCATGTTTTTTTTTTTTAAGAGAAAATAAATACTTTTAGGAAAGTAGAAAAACAGGCACCCTCATGCATTGCTGGTGAGAATGTAAAACTGTTCAACCACTGTGTAAAGGAGTTTGGCTGCTCTTCAAAAACTTGACATAGAATCATCCTAGGATCCAGCAATTCCATTTCTAGGTGTATAGCCAAGAGAGGTGAAAGTGTGTGTCTATGCAAAAACTTAAACATCAATATTTACAGCAGTGAGACCCAAAAGGCAGAAATCACTCAAATATCCATCAATGAATGAATGGATAAAAAGTTGTGAGACACATATGCAGTGGAATACTATTCAGTTGTAAAAAGGAATGAAATACTGATATATCAATAACTTGAATAAATTTTGGAAACATATTAAATGAGAGAAATCAAACACAAAAAGTCATGTATTGTGTAATTCTCTTTATACAAAATACCCAGAATAAACAAATCCATTCAGACAGAAAGCAAGTTAGCAGTTTCCAGGGGATGGAGGGAAGGGCAAGTGAGATTTATGATCAGGTAGAGAATAAAATGTTTTACCATGATGAAAAAGCTTTAAAAATAGAGAAAGGCAGTGGCTGAACAACAATGAATACACTAAATGTCACTGAGTTTTGCAAGAAAACTAATCATACAGTGTGCAAATATCAATGAATTGGAAAAGAGTAATATGGCTCTATTATTAAAGAGATGAAAGTAACCATAATACCTGTTAAAAGGGATTAAAAACTGGCAGACTCTGGAGACTGGGCTTTCAGGGAGGAGTGTTCTTTAGCTTTTTATCCTAAGTCCTCCCATGAAACATTTTCTGTGCTTTACTTGCATGTATCACTTTGATAAAAATAAATAAATAAATAAGTTCTACTTATTTTTGCAAAGATCAGTGTTCCAGGATGCTGGAGTCCTGGCAGTTCTGTATGAATTCTCAGAGAACAGAGGAAAATGAGCCAAGCTTTGACACACATAGGAGGTGGTTTCTACCCACTTGGCAGAAACCTTCACAGGAGTAAAGCCAAGGTCAACAGTCCTGGGCATGGCTATGCAAAGCCACTCTGTGATCTGGGCAGCAAGGGCAGGTGAAACAGATCTCTGAGGCCTCAGTAACAAGTCAACCACCTAGCATCAGGCGCTGGATTCACTGCCACCATCCATGCTGGACTGCACCCCATTCCTTTCTGATTTTCTATCCGGGGTCCACACAGTGTCTCTTGAGCCTGTTGTTAAGATCAGCTCAGCACTCTCCGGATAGTAAACCATACTTTCAACCCATCAGCAAGACTACTTGTTTTAACTTCCAAAATGTGTGTCCAGTGGGTTCTTTTTCCAATCTCTTCCTTCCCAACAATTTCCACTGCTGTGGAAAACTAATACATTATTTCCAACTGGACACGTACAGAAGCCACTGAGCCCCCACCTCCAGCAGCTTTTCCACTCCCCATTCACAGCAATCTGTTAGTCAACCTCAGTCATGTCACTTTCTTACTGGAACATTTTCAATGGATTCTTCTTACTCTTAAAATATTCCAAAATCCTTCATTCAGCTCACAAGGCCTTTCAGTTGTCCTTCTCATGTTTGGCCTTCTCTTTGTTCCTTTGAATCTTCATAGAAACATTCTGCTCTTCCAAAGTGCTCATGCCTTCCGTGGGCACCCAGGCCTCATCTCACCTGGCTGGCTCCCCCAGGTCCAAGGACATAGGAAGATGCTGCAGTCCCTTTTCTAACCAGCTTGGGTCTGCTGCTGCTCAGACCAGCTATTCCTGCATAACTTTTAGCCCAGTTTTGATTCCACTGGGTTGCATTGTTTGATTTCTTTCCCACTGGTCTGCACATTCCATGAGTAAAGTAAAAACTGGTGGCATTTTGTGAGCTCCTATTTTTCTGTCTCTTCACACAGGTTTTGAAATATAGCAGATGAGCATGCTAGACCATGGCTGAATGGGTAGAGTAAAAATCATTTGTCTCTTCTAAAAAAAGAAGCTAATATTTATCGCTGAATGGATACTACTTTTGCAAGTAAGAAAATTTTATCTCAATGCTGCTTACAAATCTTAACAGGTTGGATAAAGTCATACATTATAATACCTAAATCTAGATACCTCATTAAAAATGAAGAACACTTTAAAAGTCTCACAATTCTATGTATCAGTTCATCTGTCCCCATTATAAATCACTAGTTGAAGAAAGTAACCAGTAATTCTCATCTGAGTATTTTTAATAAAGAACTGTTAAGATTTTTCAAATCTGAGGTAGTAACATTTTTGAACTTCAGAGCATGATCATATCCTGAATGTAAGATTGAGTCACTTAGGTGTGATATTTATTTGAAGAACTCACCCTACCTGTCAGTCACTCTCAAAATGGTGGACAAATAAAGCAAAGTGGAGAATTTCCAGAACAACGGATTATTGCCAAAAGCATTTACTATTATCAACCCCTCATATTCTCATTGTCTAGATTGTACCTGCTTCAGTTCAAATGCAGGTGTACACTGATCCTGTGCTAGACTTTGACAACAAAATGCATCAATAGTTCTTTAAAGGAACAATACTGACCATGTGTGCTGGTGGCCCACCAGGCCATCCATGCCCTCTGGCACATGTGCACTTAACCCACTGCTTTTGTAATAGGTTAAGGGGAGCAGTGACTTAATTTTCTGGAATGTTTTCATAAGTACCTGAGAGTCCTCCCCCCAACACGAAAAGTCAAGAAATAGGGCTTGCAGACCCTATACCTCCAGATGCAAAAAAAAAAACAGACTTTGGGAGGATGAATTGTCTTGGAAAATGACACATTCGGGTCTTGAACCAGAACTTTTCAGTTTATTCATTCACAGGCTAATATATAACAAGTGCTTATTATTACCAGCACTGTTCTAAATCCTTAGAGATGGGTCAATTATTCTTTTTAAAAAGACAATTATTGGGGCCGGGTATTTGGCTCAGAGCCTCCCTGGCAAGTGCAAGGTCATGAGTTTGATCCCAGGTACAAAAAAAAAAAAAAATTTCTGCCTTTATATGACTTACATTATACTAGAAAAAGACGTAAGTTACAATTTCAAATAGGATGATCAAAACAGGCCTCTTGGGAAGAAAACATTGGAACAAAGAGGAGAGAGAATTGCCACATGAGTGTCCCTGGCAGGTGCACTGGCAGAACCGTTAGGCACCAGTTCAGACATAATAACTGGGTGGGGTGGGAATTGCTGGTGATGATGATGGTGAAAATGGAACCCACTAGACACATATTTTGGAAGTAAAACTGATTTGTCTCCCTGGTCAATTGGATGGATGGTTCGTGCTTTCTCTAGAGGTATCAGGATGATTGTTGAGATAGACTCAAAAGACACCAGATGAGGACCTGCTAGAAAGCAAGTAAGGGATCCAGACTGAACAGTCTAACAGTGGCTGAGAGGATGAGCAGGGAACTCACTGGGTAAGAGTAGTGGGATGAGAGACAGAGGAAGGATGGAGGGGGTCAGGGAATGAAGTCTACATAGGCTGCAGAGACTTGTGGGGTCATTGAAAAGACTGTGGCTTTCATGCTATCGAAAATGTGGATCCAGGAGAGAGTTCTGACAGAGAAGCATGATCTGCCTTTTATTTTAACTAGGATGCCAGGCTGATAGTACACTATGCACAGCAAGAATGGAATAAGAAATCCAATTGGAGGCTGCTGCAAAAAATTCAGGCTTGAGGTCATGGTGGCCTGGGCCAATGTGTTGGCACCAGAGGCCACAAGAAGTGATCAGAATGTGAATGTGTCGTTTGTTGTGGGATCAAAGTCAACAGAATATGTGGACAGGTTGAATGTGTAGTGATGTAAAAAGGGAGAAACTGAGGACAGCCCTTTAGTTTTGGCCTGAGCAAGAGAAGCATGACACTGCCAAGCACATCAGACAATAGCCGACAGGCTGGGAAGGAAGAACGGGGATTCAGCCTCAGACAAGCTAAGCGTCAGCTGTCTACCGAGAAGAGATGTCAAGGATGCAGTTCAGTGCGAGAGTCTGGGCTGCAGCCAGCATTCTTTGGCTGAGATAGGAGCTCCTGGTGCACAGTTCATCCCAGCTCTCTGTGCTTCTTCATAGACATAGCTTGGAATTTTCCAGAATGAGGAACATGGTAGAGAAGCTAAACCCTCCTGCTGCCCTCCAATCTGCATGGGTCTTATTTCCAAGAAAAATAACCAATCACCCTGCATTATACCTAAGGGGGCCCTCAATTTTGGGAAGGGGCTCCCTTCCCAAAATAATATGGCAGAAACCCCAGTACAGAGCACAGCAGACAGGGCAAGAAAGAATGTTATAAATTTGCACCGTAATTGATTAAATAGGTAGCATTTGTCCAATATCTATAGTATATTTAATCATTTTTCTTACTTTATCAGGAAGATGCAATTTTGTTTTTGTATCTTTGTAGGTGAAATTTTCAAAAGCCTAGGAAAGATCACAAGTAGCTGAGTTGATCCAAAACAGCCACATTCAATGCATCTAAATAATCCCATCTTTGAATCAATGCCAGGGAAATGATCACATTTTAAAATTTTTCCTATAAATGTGACATGTGCATCCCGTGTGTCAGCATAATCTCAGCTGCAGACAGTTCAGTAAATGACAAGTTGATTGGCCCCAATTTGAAAAGCATAGTGTATAAAAACATAATTTCAATGTGGCCAACATTATGACAGATTCTATATTCTGCTCATATGCAGAGCTAGTTTGAACTGTTTGGGGAATTTTGATAGTCTGCAAATGCTTGCAGCAAAGAAAATTGGCCAGATAGGAAAAGAAGAAAAGGGAAGGAATGGAATTAACATCTGTTGGGCAACTATTATCAGCCAGGCATTCTCTGAGAGAAAAATGGGAGGGTCAAGGGATTGATTGATAATCATTGTTTTTACTATTGAGGGAAGAGCACAGTAGACATGGAAGGAACATGGGCTTTCCAAGTGCAGACAACTAGTGCAAACCACAGCTCTGACACTTACTGTGAGATATCAAATCATGTTACTTCTTGGATGTTTAACTTGCATGTTTGAACAGAGAAAATAGCTATAGATAGCTGTAAGAATTGAACTAGGTTTTATTTTTGTGCTCACACACACACTCATAATAGGCTTGACTTTTTTCTAATTTTGTTCTATTATTAACAGCAAATTATGAAGGCTCTGATAGGATGCGTGAGGCTTGTACCATTCACACCACAATTTAGACACCCAACGAAGGTCTGTAGGTCATTTCTGCTAAGATGCCACACAGGGTTTTGTTGATTCAACAGCTGAGAGATTTAAAAGTTAAACAGAACCCAGAACAAGTCTCTCTTCTGTCCACTGGATAACACCAGCCACACTGGCACCTCTCCTGTGGCCTCCTTGTTCATTTTAATGAGTTTACCTCAAAAGCTGTGGTCTTGTCAGTTCAAATCCTTCAAAAGAAATTCTGATAAGAAAGCAAGGCAGAGAAGGTGGTATGCTTATTTGGGGAAGTGTGAGGCATAAAGCGTGTTCTAGAAATCCCTCCATGGGTATCTGTCTTGTCTTGTGTTAATGAGAAGCATCCATAACTGACATCTGCTCTACAGATTGCTGCTTCATAGGGAATTGGGATGGGTTTTTTTTTTTTTTTTTGTTACTTTCATTTGCTTTGACCTACTGCAAGTAACAGTAAGCATGAAGGACACTTCCAAATTCTGGATTAAAGGAGAAAGTCCAGACAAATGGGTGGTTATGGGGGCTGCAGATTAAGTGGGAAGTTGAGATGGCAGAAATAAAAATCTTTGAGAGAAGAAAGAAGGTGACCCAACATGAAGGAGGCGCTCTACTCCCAAGGGGCCTCAACTTTGAAATGAGAATGATGCCTCTAAATTTGCTCTTTCAGCAGCTATTGATTGGGTTTATCAGATGGCCCTCATGTGAGAAATTCTGCAGCTCTGTGTTAAAAGCAAGAATGGATAGATCAGCTCTTTTGCAATTGAATTTCCATGAAGACGGATGAACAGATAAACAATAACAAGTGAGAGAAGCAAAGTAATTGCTTGGCTTCTCTTCATTTTTTCACACCAGTCTTCTCTTGCATAACAAAATCATCTTTAAAAACAGCATGTTTGGAAAAACCCAAGAAACAATCCCAACATGCAAAATTGCAGCTTGCTGGCTGGCTGCAAAGTGCTTTCCTCTGTAAAAAGCTGAGTTCCATGAGGGGAACATGACTGGGGAAATGATAAATCATGTAGGACAAAGAGGGTCTCGGCATGACCCGTGCAGTGCACATGCTGAGCAGCGTGAGAGTGCAAATCCATGTGCAGGGACACCAGAGGAGAAGTATGTGCAGGTGGTGAAGTCAAGGATAAGCACTGCAGCTTTAGTCTAGGGACTGCAGCTTCAAACGCAACCAGAGAACAGGCCTACGGGCTACTCTCCGCACTGAAAGTTCTCCGCTGCTGGAACAGCCTCACACTGCCTCCTACCTGGAGAGGGAAGGAAGGGACTTGGACCTTGGCAGGCAATATTCCACACTTTACCTTGGGCTCATCTTTTCCCAAGTCAGAGGCTGAGAGTCCAGGATTAGACCAGGTGTGGACTAAGGATGAAGGAGACAAATTTAGTCTACGTCCCATGCCAGAGACAAGAGTAATCCCTGTGACTCATGTGTCCCTTAGGCCAGGGCTCTCTAAGTACATGGAACAACAAGGGAGGACTGAGGGAGAGGCCATCAAATCATTGGGGGACCCCTTGCAAAAAGCAGGGTGTGTACATCTCACCCAGCAAATTTGCTACACACACACACACACACACACACACACATTTTTGTGCTTCCCATACTTTCCACCCAAAATATTTTTACTTCACAACAGTACAATGAGTGCTGTAAGAGAAAGAATAAGACCTAAATCACTTCAAATCTAAAATGCACATACTCAGCTAAAACATATTGCACAATTTCTCAGATTAACATTTCTCCCTTTGCTTCTGAAGTTGGAACTGAGACGTTCAATAAATGTCACCCACAATGCATTGTATAATACCCATATATTACCATTGGGTTCTGGAGTAAACACAATCTATCTTAATATTAGTACCTCTCTTAGTATAGATCGATTGTGAAGCCCTACACATTTGCTCTTGTCTTCTTCTACTTAAACTTTTAACCAAACACTAAAAACTGTTGTTTTAAGTTTTAACATGTTCAAATAGATATATACTCAAAACAATTGAAGGCAGGGTCTCCAAGACCCTGTATTGGCACACTTATGTTCATTTCCTTTTTATTCATAATAGTCAAAAGGTGAAAACAATTCAAGTGTCCATTAAATAAACCATAGACACAGTCTGGTGTATATGTACAACACAAATGACTAGGCTTTAAAAAGGAAGAAACTCTAATATGTTCTACAACACAGGCAAAGCTTGACAGCACTGTGCTAAGTAGAAAAAGCTGATTGGTCCCCATTGTGACAAAGTTGAGGGGCAAGAACCTTTAAGAGATGAAAGGTGGAGGAAGAGACTTAGGTCATGGAAGCCACACCCCGTGAATAGACTAATGCTGTCTCACAAGAGCAGGGGAGGGCTGGGAGAAGAAGCTTCATCCCGTGAGAGCAGATTGTGATGAGTGAGCCTGATCTCCTTCCAGTCTCTGGCTTCCTGATGCAGCATGTGATCTCTTGCACATTCACTCCTGCCATCATGATACCATCCTCCTTGTGGCCCTCATCAGAGCCCAGCAGATGCTGGCACCAATGTCTTGAACTTCCACAACTATGAGTTAAATAAACCTTCATCTTTACAAAGTACCTAATCTCAAGTCTTTTGTTTTAGCAACAGAAAACAGACTAAACATGAGTTACCTAATCAAATTCATAGAAACAGAAATCAGAATGATAGTTGCCAGGGGCTGAGGGCAGGGGGTCCTTGGAGTTTTTGTATTCAGAGTTTCAGCTTGGCAAGGTGAAGAGTCCTGGAGATCAATTGCACAACGATGCAAAGACATTTAACACTACTGAACTGTACACTGAAAAATGGTAAAAAGAAAACGTTACATGTATCTTTCCAGCACGACAAATTTTTTTAATTTTAAAGTGAATAAAACAAAACAGTACAGAACAGAACAAAGTGAATCAGAACAGAACAATGCAAGCAAAACAAGGTTTCAAAACAAGACAACAGGAAATCAACAATGGCTACCATAATGTCTATTGTTTTCTTCAAAATAGCTGTCCATACCTTCATACGCAATAAATTCAAACAAAAAGTATAAAATCAATTAAAACAAAAGAATAAAAACACTATGGGAATTCAAAACAAGACAATAGAAAATCAATAATGACTATCATAATGTCTCCCATTTTCTTCAAAATAGCTGTCAATATCTTCACACATAATGAAATCAAATAATAGAAAACAGACTAAAACCAATGAAAACAGAAGAATGAAAATATTACAGGACTTCAAAACAAGATAACAGGAAATGAACAGTGGTTACTATAATGTCTCATTTTCTTCAAAACTATTGTCCATACTATCACACATAATAAAATCAAATAAAACACAACAGAATAAAACCACTACTAAATTTAAATTTAAAAAGTACAAACTAGTAATCTATTAAGTGAAGAAAGCTTTAGGGAGAAGTGAAATTTCAGCAGGTTACCTGAATGAAGAGTGGAGTTGGAGGACTGAAAGACTTGGGAAGGGATTAAGACGCAAATAGAGGAAGATACAGGATTCTAACTGGAACCCACTGGCGTTCTCTGCACGGATTCTTAATAGACTGAAAAATGGCTCTACAGATGGGGACGCACTGCAATGTGGATGTTTTCACAGCAGCATGCCAGGTTGAGTGAGGGAGTAGAAGACCTTTGGCAGAGTGAAGATCTTGAACTAGGGGGATGGAAGTGGAGATAGACAGAAGGCCCAATGAAGGGCATGACACAGAGCAGTAGGTGAGCACAGTGACTTTGGCAGCTGCATGAAGGACTGACTGTAGGGAACTCTGGGAGAAGCAGGAAAGCCAATGAGTAAAGGGCTGCAGTTACTGGTCTTTCCTGTAAATCAACCTTACCACAATAAGTCACAATATCTACCCAGTCCTCCAATAAAATGGCTCAGAATTTTACAACAATGGCTCCCCCAGGAAGCCCTAAGTCCCAAAAGATTCAAAAGGAAAATATGGAAGGAACATAGCCTTAAAAGGGAGGGGTATGGAGGGAAAATAGAAAGACTAATCTACCAGGGGAAAAATTGCAAATCTGAGTGATTTGTAAAGGTAACTGGCATCCTTTTCTCCAAAAATAGCTGGACTATGGAACAGAAGCCTAAAGTAATTTACTAAATTCCACACATTAAGGAGCATTCCTTCTTAAGACTATTGAATAACCAAAACCTATACAAGAGGGGAGAGAGAGAGAGAGAGAGAGAGAGAGAGAGAGAGAGAGAGAGAGAGAGAGAAACACAATGCACATCAACTATTGTTGTTGATTGATTTGAGGAAATTTACCTAGTCACATACCTTTATAACATGCATTTATTGACTATTTCTTATCAAGTATTAGATGCTAAAGGAATACAGATCTGTCAGCCAAGTTTAGAATGCTGCCTGGTCATATTAGAATATGAACTCTCCAGAGCCTCCTAGGTTGCTATCAAGATGTTTAGGTGCACAGGGGAAAATCTCAGCTGATGGAGAATGAAGCACCCTGATTACTGTCCACCACAATGCCATGGCATAGTCACCTCCTGGAGGTGCAGTGCCTCCCCCTGCTGGATGGAGGACTTGAAATCCACGGGGTTTTACATTTCCACAATCAGAGACACTGGTGCAGAAAGCCAAAAAGGATAGAGCAACATGAAGACGTGATGTGTATAGGTGAAGTTGAGGAGCCACCTGATCGTACAGGAAGGGCTCTGCTGGTTCTCTCTTGGCAGCACTGCCGTATCCCATACCTACATGGAATCTTAGGAAAAGCAAAGAGCCAGAGCCCTGAGAGGCTATAAAAGGATTAGGATCCCTGGAAGAATGACTGAGCCTCCTCACCCTAGAGTGCAGACAGGGTTCCTTTGATCTTTTATTGTAAATAGGCTTACCAGCCTCCAGGGGCCCCTCTGGCCATTTTGCACTCATGAGGCTGAACACCCTTACCTCTTCTAGAGAAGGCAGGGCACAGATAAAGAGCAAAAAGCAATGCTGCATGGTGATGACATTAAGAAGATGTGAGGTTCCAGGAGCTCATTAGCATGAAAGGTGTACCAAGGAAGAATTAACAAGTACTGGAGGGCCAAGGGCACAGTAACATGAAGAGGAGATCAGGGCAGTCATATAAGAATGGTGAAGCTTGAAACAAGATTTAAAAGAAAAGTGCTTGGAACCAAGAGAGCTGAAAGGAGAGGGCAAGGTGGTACCCTGGTCACATGCAGGAGGAGAGGACAGGGAAAAGCAGAGCAGAGCAGAACAGGTAATCAAAGACAGAAAAGGTTAGGCTCACTTAGACCACAGGGATGTTTTGCAGTTGAATATTGCCATGAAGAAGGGGAACTTTGAGGAAGATTTGTTTGGCAGTCTCAGACCAAGGTGTCCCAGTGGAATTGTTCTTCTTGCCACCCACACACACATCTGCTGCTACTTTCTGAAGCATTATCTACCTGCAACACCATCTCTGCACCACCCTCCTAGATTCTCAGGATCCTATCCCTCAGGTCCTTGACACTGGTCCCTTCATCTCTACCAACACTGATTTCTAGCCACACAGCCTCCTCTGGATGGTTCTCCAAGGCCTCTCCTCTCCATCCCTGTCCCTAATACCATAATTCAAGGCCTTATCCTCTGCTGATCATTTTGGTTGTAATTTTGATGCCTTTATTTTACTCTCTGCATTTCCACCAAGCTGACTGCTCTCACATTTGAACACTATTTACACTGTTTTGCTATCTCTCCCTTGTTATCATAAGAAAGGCCTTCATGATTTCCTACCTCCATGTCTGAGTCTTCTCCTCACTAAATAGCCTCATCAAACTGTTCTCTAGCCTCATCAAACTATCTGCTGTCCCTCATCTTTAGAATGGGCCAGGCCGTTCCTCACCACAGGACTTTTGCATATACCAATCTATTTTCTTGGACTACTACTCTATTCCTTTCATGTCCTTGGGCTATTGAACAAATACTTACTTACTCTAAAACAGGAATCAGGCACTTCCATTGCTTCTGTCATCAGTCTCCTCTGACAACACAGAATGTCTGAGGTCTTAGAACTGAAGCTTTCTCCTAAATGGAAACTTCCAGAAGCAAAATGGAGCCATATGCTAAAGAGACATTTCACTGCAGCCCAGATGACTTGGCACATTGTAAGCAAGCTCTTTCAGGGTCATATAATGAAGGTGGACATGTGCATGTATGTGCCCACATGTATAATGTGAGCTTTTTATTCTAATCACACTCTGTACAGTATTGTTGATGATGGTGTGGTCCCAAGAATCCAGTTTGGTATATATGGGGATATGGAAGTTATCATCATGTAACCCAATATATCTTCTCAACATCGTTCATCTGGGCACACTAGAGTCCCAAGAAGTCCTTGCTCTCACCACTACAGTCAAATACCCTTTCCTTCCTTGGATGTAGGAAAACACCAGAATGTCAGGCAGACCTCCTGCCACGGCAGGCACTGAGCCATCCTACATCTCTTCAGAGCCACGAGGCTCCCTGGATTGCTATCAGCCCTTCACAAGGAGCCCAGAAAGACAAGTGGAGGACAAACAACAATAACGTGTACCTGTAAAAATAGCCCTGCACCACCAGCCACTGGGAGGTGGGTGGCAGCAGGAACAGATGGCCCTGTCTGTCTCATTTTCTGATCCCTGAGGCTGTACCTCCCTGCTTCCCTTCCATCTCTCCTGGAACACAGTTTTGGCAGGTAATGGGTCCCTTGGAATCAACAGTATCCTTCAAAGTCATTCCAGAATAGTACAGTGAACAAGGCCAATCTACATGCAGAATCAGAAAGCCATAGTTACAAACAGGAGCCACCTCCAAAATGAGTCAGTTGACCTTGTCAGGATGCTCCTGAATGTTAACAAATCTCTTTCACTGATGATCCAGGGCTCCTCTTTAAAAAAAGACAGAGGAACTTGGACTGCACTGAAAGTCAACAGTTAGCTTGACAATGTTATTTGCAGATCATCAGCCAGGCTCTGTGTCACCTAGGGGTCAGCTGTCCTGATCAGCAAGCTCCACATGCCAATTTACACCCCACCTCCACCTGGTCTGCACCTAGGGGCTCGCCAGTTCCCTCACCTCGCAAACTGCCTGAACTTTCAGTACATTGACTAAAACTGAGTTCCCTCATTAGTGTCCTCCTGAACGGACTTCTGATGTGCCAGAGTTGTTCATGCTGTCAATAGTTTATGGTGGTGAAAGGACACGGTGTGACAAGAAGGAGCTGCTGTGTTTGGGATGAAAGCTCTCTGTGAGGAGCTCAAGTCATCACCCCTAAGGTCAGGCAGGCAGGGAATGCAGAGAAGACTCAGGAAACTGAATATCTGAAAGAGGTCACAGGATATAAACCCTGGAGGCTTGGAGATCAGAGGCCAGAGGAGTGAGCTGATCTTAGGGCTTCAGAGGGAGAGTAGTTTCCTACCATGTTTAGGTTGAAAGGATGACTCTGCTGTCAGTGAACTATTTCTGCTTTTCTCAGAATTGTAACTAATGTCCACAGCTGAATCCCAAAGTGCTAAATGTCCACATTTTTATGTTCAGAGAACCTTCCAGACAACGATGAGGCTTGCTGAGGGCCTGCTTAGCCATAGGAAAATAGAGAAGCACAGACAGGCCAATAATCAGCAGTCAAGAGAGAACTGGGTGTACCCAACGTTTCCACCTTCACGGGATGATGCAGAGGGGCCATAGGAAGGGACCAGACTGAGGGGAGACCACATGGTTGGCTCTGCCAGGTACCTGTTTTGTTGAAGAAGAAGAAGGGAAGTGCTTAGGATGGAGAGTGGGTTGTACTCTCCTGAGATGGAGAAATAGACAGTGAGCCCAGGAGTACCCTGCAAGAGAGGGAGTGACCAGGGCATACTGTGAAGGGATAGAGATCTATAAATAACTTTTAATACAAGAAGGACCCCAAGCCAAATGAGAGCGTTCACTTGAGAGGAAAAGTCTCAGGGAACCAGAAGATAAAGAATTCCGCGGCGAGGCTAAGGGTGCGCAGAGTGATCTACCATGGAGCTGTGCTACCGGACACTGGGAAGGGCTCAGGAGGGAACCACTGCATCGGTCAGGGAGAAGCAAGCACACAGCCAAGCAGAAGGGACAATGACCAAGGAAACTTCTGCGGATTTGGATGAGAAACACAGATGAACTCTGTGGAAAATAACCGCCCTAGAAATTTCCACAGAAGTGAACTCTGATGTCTCTGATGGATTGGAGGACTTGGGCCTCTCTGGAAGAAGCCAGCTGCTCTTGGAAATCCTAAACCAGGTGGGCTGGCAACAGGGTTGGTTGGTTCCCAGGAGCCACACAGAGTGCTGGAAGTAACATTCACTCCAGATGGACGGGAGGCCTTCCCGGGTGGAATCTTTCACTGCTTGTCTTGACGGTGACTCAAGGGGAAAAATGGGAAAAGGCATCACTGATTTCACGATGATTTTAGGTAAGACAGTTGTCTACACTTTTTGTGTCCCTTTACTCCACCCAGAGATTTGATTTCTGCCCATTTCATTTCATGAAAACAGTCCTGACCGAGTTCACTAGGGGTATCTATATTGTTTGCTCCATAGACAGTTTTCAGCCTTCTCATAGGACAGCTCATTGACCACATCTTCAGCCAAAAGCACTTTCTTCAAATTTCCCTGGTAACACTGGCCTCTCCTATGTGTGTTCCTACCCCTCTGGCTACTCCTTTGCTCTGTCTTTAAGATCTGCATTTATTCTGCCTTTCAGGGTTAGGGTTCCTTAATCTTTGTGGACTGTCTATCCTTCTCCTTTTCTATCCCATCTCTAGGCAATTTGCTTCTGATCTGTACTTTTAACTGCTTAATCTGAGCATGTGATCAGCACTTCAGGAGTGACCAGGGATGTGTCTGAAGCATAGCTAAGTTAGATCACTGCTATTTAAAAGGTAAATGCAGGCTCAGGGTGGAAAATGAGGACCAAGGAAACTTTAAGTAAAAGCAGAAAAGAGAATACAAGTTAAAACTCTGAGGAAAGCTATTCACTGGATTGGAAGATGAATAAGAACCATGAAATTAAAAGTAACTGCTGCTATCATTCATTACAATTAGCATTATTCTACAAGGAAGTTGCTTATCTGTACATTTCAAGCTGTATATTAATGCTATGTATTAGCTTTGTATTAGCACTTACCATTCATCCCCTTTATCCAAAATAGCTATGCCTATCTTTCATTCAATATACAGCAGGCTTTGATTCATCAATACAATTCATCACCTGTAATTTTTATTGATTGCCTTTAGGTTGTATGGGAATTTTTGAAGCACTATAATCCATCTCTGTCATCAGAGATCTTGATATGGTGTTGTAGTGACCTACTACTTATCAACTTCTCCATCAGCATCAATTAGAAAAGACACAAAGGAATTATATGCTTATCAATTATTTTATCAGGGGAACAAGTACAGAAGCATCACTTGTGGGAAACTAACAGTCATTAGCACATGCAACTAAAAGGAGGATATTCTAGGTTTTTAAAATTTACAGTATAACCAATTCTCATGGACACACAAAATAGTTATCTATAGTGTATTGGGTAGCATGTCTGAGGTTCAGTTAACTGATCTGCTCTAATGAATCACCTCTCTGTTGACCTGTGCACTGTGTGATAGCACAGTAACGGAGTCTTCTCCATTTCCTTCTGTGTTGCATGCCATCTGCAGAGACAATCAGCTATGAAGCTGTGGCCCTCATCTTAGAATCAGATGTCCTGGATGCAAAATCCCATTCTTCATCTGTATACTTTTGTGAATCATTCTATACTTTCTCCATACTTGTCTAACATAACTCACATAGTAAGAGTCCTGCTATTAGGAAAAGCTTGAAAAATCCAGACACTTGACCATTGCCCTTGTTCTGTGGAGGGTGTAAGACAGAGTTGCCACTTTCTACAATATAAACTGCAAGGAATGGCCTCCTAGAAGCCACCATGCATTTATTATAAGTGTATTTACAAAATCTGTGAAACACCAGCCACAGGACTAAACAGAAGACTCAATTAGCTTTAGGATTAAACGCTGCTTATGCCAGTGAGCTAAATCCCCTGCCCAAATTGTTCTATTCAATTGGAATTACCCAGTGAACTAGGTAGGCAGCTCTCAGTATTACCCAGTAAGCTAGCTAGGCAGGGACTATTGTTGCCGCATCCTAGTCCATCCACGCCTTGTGACAAGATCCATGGGTGGAGGAGAGCGCTTCAAGAAATCGCTTCTCCAGAAAAAGGACACCGCATGTGGGAACTGGGTGCGGGGATCTTGGAATGTTTTGTACTGATAATTGTAATTTGTGTAATTCACATATATATATTTTCATGTAATACTCAATATGAAATCGAAAATAGAAACTCCAGAGGAGTTACTAGAAACCTTCTAGATAACCCCTTTGTGAAAACTAATTGTGAAATTTTACCTTCTGTGAGTAGTATGAGAGAGTTTATACAAAAGCTTTAAATGAAAGAGCTCATGGAGGAGGATTTACAAAATTCTTCTGAGACAACTGCCCTAAGACAGGCGCTGTCCTACAGGCAACCAGAGACGGGCAACTAGGACACATATGTTATGCCACCTGCCGCCTAAGACAGGCACAGGACCAATTGCTGTCCTGCAGGCCCATGACGGGTAAGGCCTGGTTGGATTCATATGAAGAGTCCTTGACCCAAGACAGGCGCTATCCTCACAGGGCCTGCCATACTCCCATAAGTGATAAGGGAAATAATGTAGGGAGCGGCATGATAGCTTCACAGCTGCCGCTCCATCTCTCCCTCCTGTGGGCATCCAGGTGCATCGGCTTACATTTTCCAAGATAATTAAGTAACAAGAGTAAAGTGTTACAAAGATGAAAAAAGTTGATTAACACATGTTGTTTAGGATTGTCCCTGCCTGGCCCTAAGCCTGGTACGCTTCCTGCTTGGGGTTTGGGTTGCTGCCAAAAGTTAGCAAATATATATTCCAGCTTCTGAAAAATAAAGCAGATTCAGATTCACTCACAGACTGGTGCGCAGTGTTTTCTGTCTCTCACTCGCCGACTCCCTGACCACCTTTGGGACCCCTGAGCCCTGCCGCAGCTGGACTCCGGCATATTGTTTCCATTTTTCAAATGGGAAAAGGGAGACTCTAACTTTAATAAACTGACCAAAATGAAACAGTAAGAAAATGGCCAAACTAGAATTCAGTTTGTCAGACTTTCTAATTTCTTCATTTTACACCTTTCGGTAGCTACGATAGAAAGGGAGAAAGCAGCGCCTAAGCGCCTTTCAGTGTAACTTCTCTATTCCTAGAGACTCAGCACCTCTCTGAGAAAGTTCATTTCTACTCATTTTGAAAGTGCCAAGTTTATTTAAAATGTTCACAAATTGATTTCTAACTATCAGGGGAATACTTACTAATCTCTACTTATGCCACAAAAATAACACTTGGCATTCCCATGGCATTCACATTCATATTTATTAGGAACAAGCACTTAAGAATTTAATTCTTATGATGTGAGGATGTCTATTTTAGTTATTTTGTAGCAAAAAAAGTCTAGATACCCTTTGCTTTTAATGAGTAGAGACATTTTAAAAACTAGTTTAATGATATCACATTAGTTGTGCAGAGTTCTAAGCATGGCTCTTAGAAAGAGAATGCTTTTTTGAAGCCTCACACATTGAATATGCAATGATCTTCAATAAACTCTCTTTTTAAATGAGCACAAGACTGAAGGTCACCCACACACATGTGGCAGCTTAGCTGTGGACAGACTACACAGCGTATTCTAGCACTTTCCAGCTTGAGGCACAAAGACACTAAACTCTCATGATAATCAGTGTTGAATGTCCCTTTGACCCCATGAAGTGAAATGCTATGGACCTCCATTTAAATTCTTCTCAAGTTTTCAGGGAAAGAAAACAATGCCAAAGCAGCCTGATGCAGGTATTTATCTGCACGGACAAGATGTTGGCTAGCTGGACACAACTCGGATGCTTGCAAGGCTTGCAAGGGTTTAGACAAGAGAATCTGGTATGCGCAAAGTGATATGGGCCAGAAAAATCATAATACCCGTTAGGTATTTTCCTGGCTGCAAAGGGGAAGATTTTTATGAGTGTTAAATTCACAGACAAATGAATAGAAGACCCGAACACATCTTTTTAATTACAAAATGCTCCCCCCACCATCAGTCTGCCACTCATTTCAGCCACCGGGAAAAAAAAATGTCATCATCATAATTCCTAATAGCTTGCTTCTGTTTCCACTTCAATAGATACACTGTAGATGGGAAGTCACATTACAGCTTTGTGTCCTATCAAGTTGCCTCCACCAGAAAACAGCTGCAATGCTTATCTAATTAGACCCCAGCACCAAACTGTGAGCCTTAGCATAAATCATTAATATTGTATTTTGGATCACTTTAAATTCTGACTGGGGGTAGGTGGTTTCCCACACACTGGTCTCCAAAGGAGATTTTTCAAATAATCTTTAAGCAGCACTGAAAAAATAAAACAAGCTTCCTGCTGTTCAACAAGGGTTTCACTATCCTGCTGCACCCTGATTAGCTGCTAATGCTAATTGAGAGATGGATATTGCTTATTCTAAAAATGCTAAAGACTTTTTTTTTATTGTCTAGAAAAACTGCAGTTCTCCTCACCTCAAAAATATGTCCGCGGCTCCTTGCCCAAATCATAAACAGCACCAGAAGAATGCTGATGTCTGGGTCTCTTGTCTCCAGTTTGCAGAGTCATTATTCTGAATCACTTCTTTCTTTGAGGTGCCCATCCACAAGTTAACAAACTTGATTTCCACAAGGGACTTGCACGTGCACACCCTACATCTGCAACATGGAAGAGCCCTTTACACAACTCCGATGGCCCAGAAATATTTACATAAATCTCCATCCCAGTAAGGTACACATTGATGGAGTTGTGTTTAAGTTTATAACCAACAGGAAGAGCTTTTTGTATCCCCATTCTAATAGATGAAAGCCAACAAGCCATGCCAAATGGGACAATTTAGACTTAGAGAGATTGGCCAAAACCAAATGAATCTCAGCTTCCTCCCAGAATTCTAGGACAGATACCAAGCCACTGTGCCAAAGCACACTGCTCTTCTTTGTTAGGAAAATACTCTGAGCTGATCAAAATCAGGGACATTGATCACCACAGCATCAGAAGAGGTATATGCAAGAGAGACTCCCTAACAAGGAACAGTCGACTGCAGAAACACAGCATCCACACAGCTCAGCATTAATACAGCTTTAAAACTATGAAGAAATTAGGCAAAGCATCTGAACCGCAAAATTCTCATTCTCATAAGCCAAGGTTGATGGACTTTGCCACGGTGCTGTGTGGCACTCAGCCACATCAGCTAAAGAGAGATGAGGAACTTGAGAAAAAATAAGGGAAAGAGGATTGTTGAACAGGAACAGAATATAAGGAAAATATAAAGGAGAGAAGA
This sequence comes from Hydrochoerus hydrochaeris, assembly GCA_004027455.1. Classification (NCBI taxonomy): domain Eukaryota; kingdom Metazoa; phylum Chordata; class Mammalia; order Rodentia; family Hydrochaeridae; genus Hydrochoerus; species Hydrochoerus hydrochaeris. The sequence continues at coordinate 328,251 of PVLA01001238.1, forward strand.
GACTGAAAGATTAGGGAACAACCTGAAAGACCACATGAAAGATTCCTGCCCATGGTGGCCATAATAAACAAAGGCATCTTCTGAGTTCACCAAATAGGTCGAAACAAACCAGGGCATGGAGTTTTGGATTGTTTCAGCCTAATGAGTAGAAACTACATTTCCCAAAATCCCTCTCTCCATGCAATCCCAAGGTATAGTATGGGAGATGTGGCAGCTGGAGTCAAGAGCAGCCATGTTGCTTTTTAGGCTTTGAAGCTTGGAGTAGAGCAGAAGCCCACTATTTATTGCATGTTCACATTGCTGCGGGTTCAGCTCTAACTCCTGATGAACACCGTCCTTCAGCCCTATGACCATGAGGCTGAGCAGTTGCCAGCTGCCCCTGGTAGTATCTCCATCCTCAGAGTTGGAGGTCAGAGGGTCAATAGCTGTCCACATGGATTCTAGCCCATCCATACAGACTTCATCCAGTGCCTCTGGCTCAAGTTTATCTTCATTTTCTGCATTTCACATCCATCTTCTCTGCTAGCCTCTCTTCCCACACACATTCCTGCCAGCGGGGCTTCCTTGAACATGCTTAGGAAAAAGAATAATTTTCCTTGGCATGTAATAATTTAATTAATGCATTCAAGATGATAGCTCATTATAGAATTCTAGGTAATTCATCATCTAGCTCTGTGGGGATGGGGTTTGGAAGCTGACACTAGGATGCTCTTTGAATAATAAACAGCTTCGGATCCAGACACCTCATTTTTATTTCCTGTTGGAACTTAGAGATATACACACATGCATACGTGTAATTATATACATATACTCACTCATACATGAGTGTATACTCAATTATACACTTATATGTATAATTATATACATATACTCATATGAGTACACTGTATGTACTCATAATTATATATGAATAATATGCCCATGTATAATATGCAGTCTGTTTTGCTTAACAATGAGACACCTTCTGAGGAATGCTTGGTTAGACAATTTCATTATTATGAGAATGTTACCGGACACACTTGCAAAAGTAAGACAACTGCAATATCAGTAGGTGGTATGACCTTCCAGGACCACCATCATACATGCAGTCTGTTCTTGATCAAGAACTTAAAGGGGAAGAGTTGTATTTTGACTCAATACTCCCAACTTAAAGGAGGAGAGGTATATTTTGGTTCACTGTTTTTAAATTAGAATTAAATTCACAGTCAGTTGGCTCCAAGGCAGAGAGTGTGAGGTGGAAAGATCTGGCAGAAGAAGGCTGCTCAAGTCATGGCAGCTATGAGGAAGCAGAGAGAGCTGGGGAAGGAGATGCACTTTTCTGGGTCACCCCCCCGACCCATTTCTAGCTACATCCCATCTCCTAAGAGCCAGTCAGCTATGAATTCATCAATGGATGAGTATAGTGGCCCCATGATCCAATCACCTACCAAATGTATGAGGATTTGGGGGGACTCCCAGGTCTAAACCACAGCATCATGCACTCACACAATAGGCATATATAAAACTGTGGTATGCTGACTTGTTAGCTGGTCAAGTAAGGTAAAATTTCACACTATCCCCACTTTTAAATTTAAGATTTTTATATTGAGTCCCATCATTTCTATTTCCTTAACCCAGTCCTTGTTAATGGTATCTAAACCTAACAGCAAATTGCCCCTCCTCCACGGCTCCCCTGCTTTCTATGCAAGGCAAAGCAAAAAGTGTCAAACTCTCTGCTTGCATTTGAATGGATTTCCCCCAAAACATCTGGAAAAATGAAAACTCCTACTAGTGCTTTCCTTTCCCTCTAGGCCGCAGGAGGAAAGCATGCAGCTATCCTTCTAGGCAGACCTGCGTAGCACCCTACCAGAGGAGGATCCCTCGCCCCTGAGCAAGTGCTCTGCCTCGGTGCAGACAGTGCTGCGGGAGGATGTCCGTGTTCCAGATTCATCTTTATCACCTGCCACTGAAGTAATTTTGGATGAGTCATTTAACATTTCTGAACCCTCCTTTCCTTACATAAAAACTTCAAATACTGACACTTGCTTTGCCTGTCTTTCAAGGCATATGCATCAAATGAAACAAAGTGCGTCCAAACATTTTATAAATGTAAAGGATTTTAAGACCCACTCACTCGCATTACTGAAAAACAAATCTCAACTCTAGTTCTCCCTCAGTGTAGGTCAGAAATGAGCTTTTACCCTCAACTTACATTCTGGCATCTTAAGACCCAAATAGTCCTGATCAGTCCTCTCTCGAGAGGGTGGACTCTGCTCCAAATACTCCATAACTGATGGTGAATTATTTTTCTTGAAAAGAAAAAAATTACCCAGAATCATGATATCACAAATCTCCTTACTTTTATTCCATTGTCTGGCCTGTCTCTTCTGTGGTCATGACCCTACCGCTAATACAACCCTCATCTTCTCTTCCAGTATCAAAATCAATCATCTCCTTAGCCAAAGAAAAAAGAATGAAAAAACATGGAACAATAACAAAAACAAAGCCTATAAGGTTGCAATAAAAAGAAATTATAATCTAATTTATTCTTCTTGAAATCAAGAAAAATTTGTAATATTTGGCAGTAAGGACTATAACATGCTTGAGACGCAATAGACTTGGGAGATGTAATAAGAATGGCCTTGTTTATAACTCAATTTTCTGTGAATCAAGAAATTGACCCAAGTTGTTTTTTCCCACCACCAGCAATTGAAATTCTGAAGTTAGCAAACAATCCCATTATACCAAGCATTGCTCTTTTATTCAATTGTTCATTATCAAAAACATCTATTGATTCATGTCTATGTGCCAGGCATTGTGCACTGTTTGCCAGGCATACAGTTTACAGCCAGCCAGTCTGGTATCTGAGCTTTTAAAGCCAAGAATCAAAAGCTTAAGTCTGGTGTTTTTTAATTAAGTAAACATTTTTATGCAATAATTTCAGGGTCTCAGGATCTAATGCACTTGGTGGCAAACTAATGGGACTCAGAGATAAGTTGCTGTGAGATTTCTACAAGGGACTTAGAAAATGTTGTTCCTGAATTTAATTTATTTTTGCTCTTGGGAGGTTGAGCACCAAGCATGTTTCTTGACCTCTGCAAGCAGTTGATTCTCCCCACTTGCCATGCAGTTGAATCTCCCATGGAACATTTTAAAACAGAGATGCCCAACCAACCCCACTCCCCAAGAAGCCTGTACAGGAGGTGGGACTGGAAGTAATTGCCTGTAATTTTTTTTAATTCCACAGGCAAATTTTAAACATAGCTTTGGATAAAGCCCACTGAGTATGAGATCTATATATATTTTTCAATGAACAAATATTATTAAAGTAAACAAATATCATACTCTTAAACCACTTGCCATACTGCTAGGAGCAAATTCTAAGAGCAAGAAAGGACTAAGAGGAAACGCTGGATTAATACTACGTGTGTGGACAACATCACATAATAGAGTATTATTAGATGAGAGAAGTGACATAGAGGCTTTTAGGTTGAAAGTGAGGCTCCTTTGACAGTTATACATTAGAACATTTCTTAGTTGTTTTTTGAAAATATTTTAAAATACTGTGAATCTGACACTTTGAAATAATGTTAAATATTTTAATCGTATCTAGTTATATTTTAAAATGCTAACACCTACATCAGTAAGGCAGTATTTATCCAGTCTACAACGTATGTTTGATGGAAAGTGGGCTCAGGAAGTAACTCAGTGATCCCTTGGAATTTATAGTCTGCATATCAAGGACCGCAGACATAGATCATCTGACTTAGCATGCGTTAGGCTTGGGCTTAACTCCCAGCAGTAGAAAGAAATAATGAACTAATAATGACACCAGAAGGAAATGCTTGACCAAATTGAGAAAGAAGTGCCAGTAAACCTTAAGAGGTAAGGAGAATTCTATATTTCAACATTGTGGCAAAATAATTCACCAGGAGAAAATGCAAGATTTTATGTTTTTCATAAAATATTACTGTATAGAATTAACAATTTTAGATTACTGAAGAAAAGAAAGAAATCAGACTAGCTGAGTGAAATAAAAGTTCCAGAGAAAATGTGGAGTAGAACCACTCTGACTTTTTCTCAGAAAAAGATAAAATATAACATAATAATACATGGAGTGTTATAATCAGGGAAAAAAATCCATTTTATTATTCAATTTAAGAAATAATATTACAGTTTGAGTATCCTTTATCTGAAAGCTTTGGGACCAGAAATGCTGCGGCCATTAATTTTTTTCAGATTTTGAAATATCTGCCTATATATGATGAGGTGTCTTGGAGATGGAACTCCAGTAGAAATACAAAATTCACATATGTTTCATATATACTTTATGCAAATAACTTGAAGGGAATTTTATACAATATTTTAATAATTTTGTGCATGAAATAAACTTTCATAACTTGGGATTTTCCACTTGGAGGGTCATATCAACACTCAAATGTTTCAAATTTTGGGTTTTATATTTTTGGAATAGGAGTGTTCAATCTCTACTATAAAATAATGACATCTGTTGGGGAACTATATCAAATGCATTGTAGAAAAATACAAAAAAAACCTCATAAGAAATCAAAAGATCATTTTTCAGAAACTTACTGAAGTTCAGGGAAAAATGTACAGTCAAGATCAAAAATCATAATTTATTAAGTAGAAATTATTTGTGATTCAAAGGTAAAGTTAAAAAACCTACTACTGAAAAGGAAAATGATATCTTTGTATTGAAAGGATATGCTACTGATATATGAAGGTCACAGAGGTTAAGGTGGAGAAGCAGAGATATTACTCAGTCTTCCTTCCCCAAGCTTCCCAGCAAAGCCTTGAACTATTCTCAGGAAATGAAAGCTCTGGAGAAATTACACAACCAGAGACCCATCCATTCTGTGGGCATCAAAACATGCTCTCTGTGAGTCTCCTCTAAAAAAACACACACACCCAGCTGGACAAAAGGAAACTTTCAGGGGCACATTGATACAGGACTCATCTCAGTGGCCCAGAGTTGAGGAGAGTGGTAAGTGGAGAAGTTAATTTTGGTGCTAACTAACTGCAAAACTCTCCACTAGCCTCAATTTCTGATAATTGCTTATTTAAAATGTCTTCTGAAACTCTTATAAGGCAACCAGACAGGTTGTGTAAATGCTCTGTATTATTAAATTTGCTCTTTAACAAACATTTCTTTCCCACAGCAACGGACCTTCCTTCAATGCAGAAAAATGAATCCAATAAGTGCTTTTGATGAAATCTCCACAATGATCATTGTGCTATTGGTTAAAACAATGATGAATAATAAAATGTCCACAAAAGTATCTAAAAGATAAGTCACTAATTCAAAAGGGAGTTGTTGTTATTGTTGTTCTTAATTCTATTGCATTTCTAAAAACCCACTTAAACATCCAAAATAACAGTGGAAAATCTTTACAAGCAGAGAGATGAAAATTTCCTTTATATTGTGTTTTAAGCAGCCAAATTACACCCAGTATTGTACAATCAAAGTGCTTTGTTGCTAGGCAATTCAATGAATCATCCCCAAGTCGGGTTTTAAGCAGACTGATAAAAGTGTTCCTTCTTAATTTATTTATTTTTCTCTAAAAGACAGTTTTTGCTTGAGTAACAAAATATACAAACAGATCATATGGGAACAGAAATTTGTATGGTAATAAATAAACCTTTCCCGGACACTAATACTTAATGTTATGCATAATTATTGTTATAACACATTGCAATCAGATATAACTGATAGGAAAACCAGGCAACAATTGCATTTGACATCGTGTTAGCATTGCTAAGAAAAGCAGCCTTGGGGTCATCATGGAAGCAGGAGGACCAGAAACTGCCCCCAGAGACACTGTTGTTCATGTCCTAGGCAACTACTGCTGGCCTCCCTGGTGTATTATTCTGTGGCTCCCAAGGAGACTGTGAAGAAGGCAGCATTCAACTGTCTTGTAAATTCTAATGTATTTGTTAATGGTTAATCATTTAATTGGTAGTGGGAGCAGATAATAAGAAATTTATACCCATCATATTATTTAATATTTATTCACACTGAATGAAGGTGACACTAGCAAAAATATTACTGGTATATGAGTATTTATTGAGGGTTAGTATTCTTCACTACTTATCAGCAAAATTAACATATTTACTTGAGAACATAGACATAAAGGGATTCATACAAACAACTGAAGAGTTGTAATCGAAAACAACAACCATAAGCCTTTGAACTACATATAAAGCTTTTATAAATTTATAGCATAACATAGTTCCTATTATTTGTATATCAAATATCTCCTATAAGATACAGCGGGATTAGAAATATATTTCGGCTGAGATATTTTCTGGCGACATACAAATGAGGGTAATGTGGACCATTTTGCTATTAAAAACACAAAGTGGAGTTTGCACAAGTCTCTCACACTGAAATTTACATGGATTTGCATTTTAACTTGTAAAATCTATGAACAAAAGAAGAAAATTAGAGGAGAACATTTTTAAGGATACTGGGGGATTTAAAGAACAAGAATATCTTTTAAAGAGAGAGGTGTAAAATATTTAAAAGAAGAAAGGAAGAAAGGAAGGAAGGAAGGAAGGAAGGAAGGAAGGAAGGAAGGAAGGAAGGAAGGAAGGAAGGTGTGGCACATATGGGGCTGGGAAGCAAAACAAGAAGCCAATTTACCCTTCCTGTGAGCCAGCAGCAGCCATGCAGGGCAGGAATAGAAACAAGAGGCCAGTTTGCCCTTCTGTGAGCCAGCCAGTTTTCAGGCTGAGAGATAAGAAAAGCCACCTCCCATAACCCTACCCCCATCAGCAAGCAGTTGATTTGGAAGAATACAGGCTGAGTTGATAACAACTGAGGTACAAAAACAACCTAATGCTTGTATTGTTTGATTGACTTTGTAGGCCTAAAGTCATCTTTTTAGAGAATATCAATGTGCAATATAGCAATTATGGGGAATTTCCTTCAATCTTGTTTTTGAAATCCAATATTGTTCTTATTGTTTTGTTTTGTTCCATTTTATTGTTTTGTTTTATTCAATGTTCTGTTTTGATTGGTTTTATTGTTTTGTTTTGTTTTATTATGTCTGATGATATGAGCAGTAATTTTGAAGATAACAAGAGGCATTATGGTAACAATTGTTGATTTCCTATTATCCTGTTTGAAATCTGTATCACTTTCACTGTTTTGTTTTGCTTGGCTTTATTCTGTTTCATTTTGTTTGCTTTTATTCTCTTTAAAACAAAATCTAAAACTAAATAAATAAAAAATAAAGACCAGTAAAGATGAGTTTTTTTCTATGCTTTCTCCTGTTAGAAGTAACTTTCTCATTATATATACATTTTAATTAAAATCTCATATTTATGTTTTATATTTTCAGTTGGACATATCATTAAACTGAATCACATTTGATTTTTTTATAATCATAGCTGAAAGGTTATGTTAACGTTTATCTTCTCCATGCTGAAAATCAACAAAAATCCCATGAAGAGTCTTCTGAATTTATTTTTGGAAATTTAATATCCAGATACAAAATTAGATATTGATCTATGTATCTTGAAAATCAAATATCTTTGAGATTGATAGTTGGAGGTTAAATGAGACCCAAAAATCTTGGTGTTTGCAAAAACAAAAACTCAAATCACCTTTAAGACAATATATAAAGGAAAAAACTAGAATGAATCATAGGTCTAATTAAGGTCACAGAGAAGATATCTCAGTAGTATAGATGAATTAGCAGGAGAAAAGTATATGTACTTAGGCTATAATCATTAAACTTTAAATCCCCCAATTTTCCCCTTTATAAGAAAACTTAAAAAAAAAAAAAAGCAATGTTACAAGATCAGCACTTTCTTTTCTGCATGTAAACATGGTGACCAAATCAATTGCCCAATATTAAATCTTTTTTTTTTTTTTGTACTGGGGATCAAATTCACAACCTTGCATTTGCCAGGCAGGTGCTTATGCCACTGAGCTAAATCCCCGGCAACAATATTAAATCTTTACCAAGTAACTATTTCCTATTATTTCCCAATAAGGAAATTACAGAAACAAAAGCAGTGTAAGATACAAAAGAGTTTGCTATAAATAGTAATGTATCTGTCCAGGTCTATGATTTGACTTTCTGGGGGATATTTCAGTAAAATTTCCTACACAAATATTTAGTATTTAGATATTGTTATGGGTTGAATCAATTGCCCTAAAAGATATGTTGAAAGTCTAAACCCTCGAATCTCAGAATGTGACCTTATTTAGAGATACAGTCATTTGTAACAGATGTGAAAAAAGAAAACATTTTTGCTATTTTCACGTTCAATATGGTACTTCCTGTAACCAAAATGAGGCTGGATTTCCTCCACACCCCAAGCGATTCTTCACCCAACACCACCAGAACCGTCCCCCTGGAGATGTCCATCAGAACACAACGGTTAGGGGCTCAGTTCCACAGGCCTGCCTGTTGTCCCAGATCCTAATTCCAAGTGGTAGCTTATGACCTGTACTCTTAACAACCCAACTATAAATTAGGGCTCCCAGGACTCCTTCTTAGAATTTTATTATTTGACAAGACAACTCGCGCCTATTTATTTATTTATCTACTTATTTTGTTTGTTTGTTTTTGCAGTAGTGAGGCTCGAACTCAGGGCCTTCACACTGGCCTACATCCCCAGTTCTTTTTTATTTTTTATTGTGAGACAGGGTTTCACTAAGTCACTAGTTTGCCCAAACTGGGCTCAAACTTGTAATCATCCTGCCTCAGCATCCCAGAGTCCTGTGATCGCAGGCGTGCACCACCACGCCTGGCAAATTACCCAGATTATTGTATTGCACTGCACCAACCCCTAGAAACTAACACAGAGCTCTGTGGAACTTGGACATCTGTCTTCCCAGAACTATAACTTGTGCTTACATAGTGCTATACTCCCATTTATGTCTTGATTTTTTTTTTAATGAATTCAAGCAAGAAAGTTGGATTTTGGAACTTTAAAAGTCACGTTTCTTTCCTCAAAAGAGCAGGTGAGGGACAATGTTTTCTCTCCAATACTGAAGTCACTCTTGGTATCTGCCTGGAAGTTCTGTCTGCTTGAACCAAAGCAACCTGTGGCAAGGGGGAGGTATTTAGACAGTGCCAGCTGCTATCCACTGTCCACTCTCCCACACGACAAAACAAAGACACAATCCTCGCAGTCACAGACAGATGTTCTGGCTGCAAAGTGTATCAGGCATACACTGAGGCTGAAAGGACTGTCTTGTGAGCCAGCAAAGAGAACCAAGGGGAAAAAGTCTTTCAAATGAGTGCCATAGGCTGGCACTGTACTCTGTTGATTGTTTTCTTTGCTGTGAAAAAGCCTTATAATTTGATATGATTCCATTTGTTGATTCTTGATGTTGCTTCTTGTTTCATTTTTACCAGCTATTCCTTGGCCAGAGGACTGACATCTACAATAAGTAAAGAATTCAAAAAAATTAGACTTTCCAAAATAACAGATTCAATCAAAACATGAAAAAATAAAGAGACCCTTCACAGAAGAAATATAAATGGTCAGTAAATGCATGAAAAAAAAATGTTCAACATGGCTGACCATTAGACAAATGCAAATTAAAACAACATTGAGATTCCGTCTTACTCCAGAAAGAATGGTTTTGTCATCAAGAAATCAAATAATAACAAATGCTAGAGACTGCAAGGGAAAAGGGACTTTTCTATATTATTAGTAGAAATGTAAACTACTGCAGCCACTATGAAAATGAATGTGGAGTTTTGTCAAAAACCTAAAAATAGCAATTCCATTTGGTCCAACTATTATTTTTCTAGGTATCTTCCTGAAAGTTAAAGTTATCATATCACAGTGATACATGCCCATGTTTATAGCAGCACAATTTATAACAAGTTAAATCTTGGAAGCAGCCTATATGCTCATCAACTGAAGAATGAATGAAAAAAATGAATGTGGTATTTATATTCAATACAGTACTACTTTGTCATAAAGAAAGATAAACTGGAAGCATTTGTAGGTAACTGGATGCAACTTAAGGCCAAATATTAGGTGAAATAAGACAGACACACCAGCTTAACTATCACATGGTTTCATTCATATGAGAAACATACATATCCATATTCCTTCAGCTTTGCATAACTACCATCCTCACTAGAAGCATACAAGAAAGGAAATTCTCAAAAACATACTTTAGCCTAAATGAGTAGACACATTACACCACGAACCTTGCTGGATGTGGGGAGCAAAGCCAAACACGAAGCTCTTGCTATACCCTGAATGTTGAAGCCTCTTGTCTCTGACCCAGGAGGCTCATGTCTTTATCAGAATCCATAAGAAAGTTGCAGGCCTACTTGCCAGACTGCGAAATGATAAAGTCTCAGGTTCTTCATAGTCCTTGATACCAGTATTATCAACTTAGCAGTACACAAACAAGTCATTTTTTAACTTTAGAAATGTTTGCATTTTCTTTTTTTCATTGTTCTGTATTCCATTTGTCTTTATTTAGATTCATATTTTAATCTAATGTATTTTATAGATGGAAGTCTTCTACTGATTTTAACACTACTCTTTGCTCAATATTTATATTTGTTTCATTTTCTCTGGTCATGACGGTCTAAGTATTAAAAGTTTGTTAAGATTATTATTGGTAGGCAACATATCAGAAATGTGAATATATTTAAAACTTTAATAAATAATTCTTAATAAAGGAAAAATGTTATTGAAAGTTAATTGATTATCTCGTGTAGTACAGATAAAAAATGAATCCATTAGGATGCTGTCATATATGACTTTATATTAACAAGAAATTGAAAATATTAAACATTTTATAGCATAAAGTTATTTTGAGATAAACATGCATATTTTATTACATATGATAAAATAATTTTAATTACTTCATTAGACAATGCATGCTGAACATAAATCACATACAAGCTTTAGCTTACATGATATATATACGATGTTTCCAAAAAATTTCAGTGGTTTGGGAAGCATTGCAGTTACATCTAAAAGATTCTGCAGCATTACCTGACTGTCAGGTTATTCAAAGGTCTCTTCTTTCCAGTTAATAAAACAGATGGAAGATGAGTCCTAAAAATAGCTGAAAAGGACTGCTTATGGCTATATACATGAAAAATGTCATTTTTTAGCACTCACTATTTCTCGAAGTGTGCTTTGCCTTGTGCCCACAGGATTTTACATTCTTTGGCAAAAGGAAGGAAATGGAAGAAATATAATCATTAAATAAAAACTGTCAGTAACACAGTTATATCTGAACAAGAACATTTCAGCCCAGACTAAACACACCAAACTTCACCTAAAATAAAATAGTGATTATGACAGAGAAATACAGGAAATCCTATGAGCTCTTTGTATAATTTTTTATGCTTCCCATTGTTGGAAGCCAATGGAATTTTTCACCTTTCTAATGCATGAGTAAGATTTGAGAGATGGATAAATTTAGAGCCTCAATATACATAGATATGTATACCCTTTTGCATATATATCCTTTTCTATATCTTTCCTATATAGAAAAGCCTAAAAAAATATGCAAAAAAAAAAAAAATAGAGACCAGAATTGGGAAGATTGTTCAGGGAAAGATCATCTTTTTCCACAATATATTCATGCATTTTTTATTTCAAATTAGTAACTGTAAAGGAAACATGAGAAAAGAGAAATTTGCAATTGGAAAAAGTATTGGAGATGAGGAATTAAGACTTTGGTAAATGTGGTATGTAAAGAAATAAAGCAACAAAAACATACATACTGTGGGATTTGTATGGCTGTAGTTTAGGCTAAACCAGACAAACATCAGAGACTGTATTTAATCAGGGACTTGCAGCATTTTCTCAGAATTCTTTACAGTTGCTAATCTCATGCAGTTAAAAAAAATTAGATGCTTGTGTTTTATGTATAGCATCTGGATATGGACATGTAATGACCCTAACCCTAAATCTTTCCTAAAAAATTAAATGCCAATATAATCAATATCAGGAATAGCTAGGCAACCAGGCGCGCTAGTTATTGAGTAGATTAATGCAAAGGCAGCAGATCCTTTGCTTTGTACCATATTAATGCCAAGATGAAGATAACCTTTGTTTTCACAAAGGCCTTTGGCTTAGTCTCTGCTTAAAGCGCTAAAGATTGCAGAAAGCCAAGTATCCAAATGTTGTTTTCAGTGGGGATTGCAAATGTTTACAGATACCAGTTTCTAACTCAGGCCTCTGCAGCATTAGGTGAAGTTGAAACTCCAGGCTCACTAGCAAAGTGTCAGAAAGATCTTTGTTTTTAAAGGACCAAGAAAGCAAAAATCCTAGCTCAGCATGACACCTTCTTTCACAAGGCCTATCTGCAATGCAGACACTAAGGACAAAATTGTTGGTCCTGCTTTGAAGATACTCAGGGGAGCACTGAAGAAGGAGCCCAGGGGAAATAAACTCTGCACCTGCAAACTTGCCGCTTCTTGTCAACTGCAGAGGAAAATAAGTACTTTGAATGATGTAAGAATAAATGAATCACAACAGCTCAAAGATTTTTAACCTTCAAAAAATTTTAAGTCATAATAGACACTTGGTTATCTGGCTGAGTATTTTAAGGTGAATGCCTTTTGTGAACTGTTGGCAAAGTATGGCAATTACAAAACAAAATGAAATGTTAGACACACAGTTATTGGATGCATCCTTGACTCAGCAATTCATTGATGCTATCACAAAGTCTTGAAACCATGTCCTTCAGGAAACCTTGTCTTTTCTTATGATAGTGAAGGGAAAGAAATGGTGATATTTTCAGGTGCTGTTCCAGGAGGAAATCAAGACAAAGTCCCAATATTTTCTTCTCTGTTCTCACATCCTCAAGTCCAACTGGGGCCCCACATTCTATTGTTGTTCAACACATCTCATTCCCCTTGGACTATCTTCCCTCTTTTGGATTCTTCACATACGCAGGTGCAATTCTGGTCTTGTGTTGTCTTAGGCCTGGTCAACTAACAGCAAAGCCTGAGACAAAAAGTCTTATCCAAGTAATTCATTGAGAAGAGTGTGACAGGACAGAAAGATACAGTTATCAAGGGTGCAGCTATCTGGAGAGGAAGTGTCTCAGCTGGCCAAGGACGGCAGTAAGCCTGTGAGCACCAAGGTTTCCAGCAGCTGGGGGCAGGTGCTTGGGATCAGCAAAGGATCTGAGCAAGAACCCAGCAACAACCTCTGCGCACTCAGCCCTGGGTTCAGCACCGAGGACACAGACCTGAGGCTCCATCCGTCTTCCAATCCTTGCCTTCCAGGATAGAGACGTGGAAATGAATAATCTCTCTTTAGTGTTTTGTAAAACATCGCCTTTGGAAACAGGAAGCATATCTTTTATTTCATTCATTAAACCTTTGTCATCCACTGGTAGCTGACACTGTACTCAGAGGTAGGAAGAACCACAAGGGAAGCAAACAGAAGGAGGAATGAAGACAGTGTTCTTTATATGATTCCCCGAGCAGTCTTTACTGTTCCTCTGCAGTCCCACCATGGTGTCCCAAGCCCAGCCAACATGTACTTATCTTCATTCACTTGCTCAATGACTTTATCTATCCACTTATAATATGGTTAACATATCATACTAAAACATGCATAACCTTAAACTTACCATCTTCGTCATTTTTAGATGTACAATTCCAGTTTGTTCCTTTTAAAAGCAGTGTTCTCTTCTACCAAGGATGGGACACAGAGTAGTGGGAATCAGGTGGCCTCTGTTTGGGGAAATCACTTAAGATCTGAGTACTTACTACCACACAAGCTTTCTGCAGTGCAGTGATACTTGGTACAGCCATCTTAGACATTCAGTATTTTCATGTTCGAGGAGGGGGTGTGAATTGCCCCTCTCTGAGCTAATCATGTTGGCACTGCCTTGTGATCTTCCAATCTCCACACATGCCATCACCAACCATGGATGGGGCTTCTGTTTGCTGGAAGAATATAAATAATTAAAATCCTGCAGGGAGCAGATTTTTATTTACAGGGCTCCACTATCATTCTTGTACCTGGTGGGACTTCGGCAAAATTACACGAGTTTATTAAAAAAACAAAAATTGATGGTTCAAGCTCCACTCCTCTACCCCTCAGAATGAGAGCAAATAGCAGCTGCATGGAAATAAGGGCTGTCAGCATTTAAAGAATGATCAGTGGGGCGGAGGGTGGGGGCAGAGCTAACTAACATTCACAGAATGAGTCCTCAAATGCAAGAGCCCCCTCTCATGCCTATGGTTTCCTGGACATCACCGCATCTTAGGGTTCAGATGTTCACGCTCTGAAACGTTTCCAAGAACAACCTTCACCCTGGTTGGATGTTCTGTTTCATCATTCCCCTTTTTATTTATGATTCCCCACATTTCCTAAAATAGAGGCTTACACAGCAGAAACAGTCTAAAGCATACCCCCTACATACAAACTGATCTCCAGATTTCCAGTGAAATTGCTGCCTTTGTATACTTATGGACTGACGTGATAACTGAAAATAACTTCCATTAGCACTATAAAAACTCCAGCTGATACCAAATGAATTTCATTTGATACCAGCCGAGAAAAATATTGGCTACTGAGATATTCTTTGTTCATGGTTATTTACAGTTAGCTAGAATCTATGTACAATTCAGCCAGCCAGAAGGTGCCAGACGATTTCCATTACCTGAGGATCTTTGTGGAAGGTCTTCTCTAAAAGACAGGCTCACCTTCATTTGTTGAAACACTAGGACCCTTCTCGTCATCCCTGTTCCACCACAAACAAGAAAATATCTAGCAATTAAATTCCACCGAATAAGATATAAACAGATGTTTGAGACACATGTAGTATCTGAACTCTTTACATTCCTCTCCCCAACTCCAACTCATCACCTTCCTATTGTGTAAATTTTAGAAAAAGTCAACTAAATGGTCATAACATTCCCAAATCCATAATCTGGATGAATTTTTAAGCATAAACATTTCAAATGTATATGTATCACTGTTAAGAGTAGTGTCAGTGTTTTTGTCATGTTATCATCAGAATTGTACTTTTTTTGAGAAATATCAAGATACAGTTGAAAGTTCATTCCCATTTTCCCCCCTGATCTTCAACAGGTGAAATCACTATCATGAAGTTGCATGCTTCATGTCAGTTCAAGAATTATGCTTTCATTATATATGTACATATGGCAAGCAATCTTAAATGTCTTCAAGTACCATATAGACCTATCTTTCCACAAATTGCTTTCTTTATTCAACATTATGGAGGGTTTTTATTATAAGTATATATAAGATGTAACTTTGAACTTTTTTATGTGTACAGCTCAGTGATATTAAGGATATTCACAATGTTGGGTAACCATATCTTCTTTTTTTTTTGTACCAGGAATCGAACTCATGACTTTGCACTTGCCAGGCACTGTGCCATGGTGCTAAATTTCCAGCCCATCCATCTCTATCTATTTCCAGATCTTTTCCATAATTCTGGCTAGAAGCCCTGTGACCTGTGAACAGCATTCTGTATTTCTTCCCTCCCCTGGACCCTGTAAACCACCATCATTTGTTTGTCTCTATGAATCTCATTACTCTAGGTACTGGGGAATGATGCAGTATCTCTTTTTACATTCAGTTTTGTTTCACTAACATGTTGACATTATGTATTTTTATAACAACTCATATTTGTACATACCAATAAGTGTCATTCTTAAATAGTGCATAGCACTCCTGTACACTATAGGCAGATATCTACCTATATCTCTGTGATGGATGTTGAAGTTCCAATTCTTGCTGTAACAAAAACAGTTTTGCACTACTAGAGGGGCTGCCTATCTGGCAGCAGAAATACTGGCTGCCCCCATGTTCAGCTTCCCGGAGATCCAAACTGCTAAGTCGTTGCTCTGACTCACACTCCTCCCAAGAGTGAAGCCAAGTTGCAGCTTTGTCATGTCCTTATTTGCGCTGTTTTCATTTTTAATTTTTGTTCACTTGATGTGTATGGAGTGCTCTCTCTGTGTTATCTCCAACATCTTTTCATATTTACAAGGCATTAAGTCTTTTCATATGAAATACATGCTCATAAATTGTACCCGCTTTTATATGATTTTTTGCTTTTTATTGGTTTCTGGAGAAGACACATACCCATAGATAAATATTCTGCATAGTAATCATTGGACTGGTCTACACATTTCAATCAACTTTATTAATCATCTCTTGTGTCTTTGATTTCTAGTTCTTCAGCCTCTGAGTCTCTCTACATTACATCTTTTCTTCTACTTTGGTTTACTCTGGGTTTGGTTTGGTTTTGCTTTGCTTTGTTGGACTAGATTGGTTGGATTCTGATTTTTTTTTTCCATTTTCTTGATTTGGATACTTACTTGTTTTGAGGGTTTTCTTTCTAAGTTATGTAACTAAATTTACATAATTTACTTACATAATTATGTAAGTAGATTCTTAGGTAGATTCCCACCTAAGAAAATGCTTTATTCTCCCCAACAAGAACTGACTGACATGCAGCACTTTGCTTGTTTTTTAAGCCTGTACCATGTGCCCTGGGCTGAAGTTCTTTCAGCAGTGACCCAGAGGCAGCACATTTCTACTTCTAGAGTCTATAACGATAAGTGTGATGCATTTTTCCTCAACTTTTGAGACAGTTTCAGCACACCTTGCCCCTAGGAGCAGCAGCTGATGATGCAGGTGCCTTCCTAAGTCACCGGTCTGTGCTCTCTGGCACTGTGTGTGATGTTCTCATTGTCTTTGATTTTCCATTTGGATGCATTGTGGATATCGTTTTGCTCTTTAGGGCTTTTAGGATGGTGCTCTCATTTAATCGAAAGACTTCTCCTCGATAAGGAAACGTTCTCCACAATGTGCCTCTCATCCATTCTCTCCATCTTGCATTCAGGAATATTTACTAGAAATACATTGATGCTTACTACTGTAGCCCAAGCCTTATACATTCTTTCAATGTTTCCAACTTACACACTTGTTCCACTCATTTGTAGACTATTTAGTCAGTTATCTCAAATCGACCTGCTCCTGTCAAAGTGTGATGCTGTAACTGTGGTTTTTATTCCTTCCTATCGGTCTTTAAACACTTAGAACATGTTTACTTTTCCATTATTTTTTGCCTTTTCTGTTTTTATTTTTCTATTTGAGTCTAAAAATACCCTGCCTGCTAACCCAACTCTGTTCCTTGTGTAAGGTGTAATTTTGGCTGTGAACTCATACTCTGAGGGGATTTGTTCCTATAGGAATCCCCAGCAGCTGGGTAGAGGAGCAGCCCAGGTCACCTCACACTAATCACATCAGAATTTCCCTGGATGGGGTCCAGACATCAGAGTTTCTTCAGACTTTGAGAGTGACTCAAAGGTGCAGCCATGGTGGAAAGCATTTTTAGTATATCTGGCAGCTTGTGTATGCTTTCGCTAAGTCTTTTGCATTCAAACTCCCCTTTTCCTGCTTTTGGGTGGGACACGTGGTGAAATAAGGCAGATCTAGGACACTGATAGAACATATATAACATAAAATTTATCATTGTAACTGTTTTTCCGTGTACTGTCCAGGGACATTAAGTACACTCACCCCGTCAGGAACCCATCACAACTGTCCATTTTCAGGAGGTTTTCATGACCCAAAACTGAAACTCAAGTCTGTTAAATAGTAGCTCCTCATTCTCCCCTCCCCAGGGCTCCTGATAACTTCCAATTGACACTTTGTCATTATAAATTTGATTATTTTCCATACATATCTAAGTGAAATCATAGTGGTTTTTGTCTTTGTATGACTGAGTTGTTTCACTTAGCAAATCATTGAACTTAATTCATGTTAAAGTATGTGTCAAAATTTTATTTATGTGTAAGACTAAATAGTATTTAATTATCTGGATATACCATATTTTTTATCCCTCCATCTGTTGATGGATACTTGATTTGTTTCCACCATTTTTGCTATTGTGAGTAAGGCTATGATAAATATAGTTGCAGAATTATCTATATGATTCTCTCCTTTAAATTATTTCAAACATACAGTGGGAGCATAATTTCTGAGTTATATGATAACTCAGCATTTAGAATTTTTAAGAACTTCCAAATTAGGAAAATTAGGAAATTTGATTTCCTTGGGGACTGAAAAATAGAATACTCCCACCACCAATACATGAAGGCTCCAATTTCCCTACATCTTCATCAACACTTTTTTTTTCCTTTTAAAAAAAAAACCATAGCTATCCATACAGGTGTGGAAAGGTTGATTATATTTTTAATTATTCCCATTCTTTATCCAGAAACACTAGGAGATTTGGGAAGGAAGAGCCTTTGGGCCAGTTTAGGCTCCCAAAGGCCAAGTTTCACTTGAGTTAAAGTAACAAGAATCACTTCACCTGAAGCACTTAACCTTTGTGGAAGGTTAAGAGATAATCATCTCTCACTCCTCAAAGAACTTCAAATAGCCATGATAAGGTTAAAAAAACGGATGGATCAAAGGACAAGAATGACACCAGAAGCTAACTGCAATGAATTTACTCATGTTGTGAGTAAATGAATTTGTAGAGAAAATGTAATTTTAGGCTGAGATATATCAGCCATAATGATCTAAAGAGATGGCACATTCGTCACAAGGATAGTTTGAAGGGATTATTTAGAAAGGCTCAGAAAAAAAAAGAAAACCTGGAATAAACATTGCTGAAAACTGCTCTTAATAATCCCAGTACTATTACCATACTGAGGCAGAAAAGATGAATGAAGTAGTTTCATGCACATAGGAAATGTTGAGGTTACCTTGATCTTTGATTAAAAACACTGTCCACTTGAAGCAACCTCCTAGGGATGAAAACAACCTCATCTTCCTGTCCTGCCAGTGTCCTGCCAGAGTGGCCAATTAGTGTGGAAAACAGGGAACAAGAAAGTCAAGGCCAATCAGTTGCCCAGGATTGAGGGCCTGTGGGCCCAAAGAAGGACAAACCTAGAAGATGGAAAATGTGCTCCAGTATGGTTTTTATATCTCCTTGAAGTCAGCAAAGCTCTCAGTGTATATCCTGTCGGTGTTGATTTTCCATGAGCCTTTAATTATAAGCAATAAAAGCAAACTGTCAGGTCTATGCAGTGTATCCCGGAGCACATGTGAGTCCAGTGTGCAACTTGTCACTTGCCCTAACTCTCCACTGATTTCAGCCAGCTTCTTCAAGAGAAAATCAAGAGACCTTTAGATATTTTATACAACTGCATCATCACTCTCCTTGAAATTACCTCCAGAGTTTAGGTTTCTGCCAATCCAAATCATCTATGGCATAAATAGACTCTTTCTTCAGCTTTGGCCCTTTGAGTATGATATACTAGTCATCAGTTTTGTTAAATAAGTTGGTTGGCAGATGATTTTTAAATTCCTTAAATCCTTTTCACACTCTCCCCTACAGACTCTCATAATACCACTGAATTCAAATGTGGCCTCACAAGTAATGCAATTTATGAAAATGCAGAGATACATGCTACATTATTAAAAGGTTTTTGTTGTTCTTGTTGTAATAATGAATAAGAGAAAAGAAATTCTAGTCTAGTAAGCATATTATAGATGTTCCAAGACAGAGACAGTGTTTTGTGTTTCTCTTAGAGCTCTCATTTGCCAGAGAAGCAGTAGCATTCTCTCCAAAATGTCATTGTCTGGCTAATTGATTCAAGATGTCAATACAGCCTCTAAGAACCTGGCCTTGCATGCTTGGACTTTAAATTAAGTAACTTTAAATTAATAACCAGAAGGTGAAAAAGTTTTTTTCATCTCATTACTTCTCTAAAGTTTACCATAGTGATATTCTGTAAACTCTGATATGACAATATGTAATTTGCTCAATTCCCTGAAGAAAGGATATTATGGTATAATGTTCTCCTAAAGGGTGATCTGTAATTCTAATTCTGCACACACTTAATGAACTATTTGGGACTATAAAATAAAAAGACTTCATGAATTGGTAGAAATGTTATGCAATGTACAAAATGGACTCAGTCTCTGACATAAAAAGAAAGAAAAGACAAATAGCCACTGCATGTGTCTAAGAAGTTGAAAAATGACCTTCTCTAAATCTTCCAGAGGGAGGATTTCCACATAAAAAACTTTGCACATGCTGCTCTCCATGATGACTTACACAGCAAAGTCTTCGCTGCAGTAAGAGAAAAAGATATGTCCCCTTTTCTCAAGGAACTAACAAGCCTGGTGTGAGACAAAACATGTGGGATGGGGCACTAATCCAAATGACACATCTGGTTACAGGCAAACAGGAGTGCCACAGCCACTCAGTGGTGAGAGACCAGACACCCAAACAGCAGCTACCACCAAGGGGAAGACCAGGAGTGTTAAAGAAAAAGAGACTCATTTCTCTCATTAAAGAATGCAAGGTAGGTTGAGTTTGAGGACCAGCATGATAAGTTTAAGTGTGTCAAATCAACTGAGGGTTCTTCTGCTCAAATTGGCGAGAAATCACAAATTGGCAAAGTGCGGCTCTCTTGATATTACTGACTCTGGGCTTTGAGTGCCAGTGCTACTTAAACCTTAGTGTTATTATCCTTTGATGGCTTCTAGCCACCTGTCACCTCACCATCAAGCTTATAGCCTCCTTAGCAGCTTTCTAGAGCTGCACCAGTGACATCTGCTGCCTCTCTGAGGCTCTATGCAGGTCACTACAGGTCTCTACCAGTTTCTGCTGGTTGCTACTGATCTCCACTGGCCTCTGAAACTCTTCAGTACTAGAAAACTCTGATGTTACCAGCTATTTGTAGTGCAGCCTGGTCTGCCAGTCTGTCATAAATAAGATCATGAGTAGGCAGCATGACCACCTGAGCAAGGCTTTCTGGGACCTGTGCTGCAGCATGGCAGGCTGTGCATAGGACAGAGTCTTCCTCTCCAGACCCAAAGAGCATGAGGGACTGCTACTGTATAAAATAGGAGCATCCTGCACATGCTCAATTTTCTACATTTCATGAAACTATTTAAGGACTTTTTCAGTAGTGATAGAGGGTGAGGGTCTCTGGAGTTTATAGGGTGGAGTCATCTGAGATGTCCCTGTTTCAAGACCACTGGAATCAAGGCAAATATCTCCTGGAACAGCCATGGAACATCTAGGACAGGCACAGCTTTTATGGCAACAGTTCTGAACTTCAGAAGAACCAGCTGCTTGATTAACAGCTCCCTATTTCCAGGAAAATGGCAAGGTTGATGTCTTGACTGCCATCACTTTTAAGGAGTCCCTGGGAAAGTCTGTTTGTCCATTATGGCCTCTTGCAGTTTGGGGGTTTCAAGGATAGCTCTGATGGTGGACATAGTAACCTCAGAGGTGCTGGGAAGACCCTGAGACTAGTCTCCCCAGGCCAACTTCAAAGATGTGACAGGCGATGAGGCAAAGGAATAGGATGGCTATCAGTTGTGTTGTGCCCTTTCCAGCTGTCAGAGGGAAAGCAGAGCAGAACTGCCTTTCTTTTTTTATCTCAGACAGACCTCTGCAGCAGAGTTTGAGGTAGGAGAAAGATTGAACTTAACCCTCATTGTAAAGACAGTGGGAATTTATACCTGAAGAGCAGCAAAGGTTAGAAAGCAATAAAAGGAAATGTGAGGGATAAGAGAGCTTCTCACTAAGATATTTCCTGAAGATGGGCCAGGGTGAACAGGCATCAGGTGGGAGACAATGAAAACCAAGAATAAGACTAACAGTGGTCAGCTGTTGAGAGTGAGGGGTTCCAGCTAAGCTGACCTGGCAAGGTCCTTGATAAAACTGGACAGCAAACAGATGAAAGAAAAGTCCCCAAGTCAAAGTCCAGTGGAGAAAACAGTGCAGAGGAGCCAGAGCAGAGTTTAATAAAGGAGGAGACAGTCTTTTTTAAGAGGCAAGAATGAGCACAACTCTCTGGGCAGCTGAAGAAGAAAGCAACTCCATGGGCACATAAGGGGAACTGAAGATGGGAGGGGAGGAGACAGCCAGCCAGAGGGTAAGAGACCATGCTTTGGATGACAGACGTTGGAGCATAACAGGAGGTGTTTGAGGAGGGAAACAAGCTGGCTACAAACTGGGAGGAGATGTTTCTGCACTTGTATCAGGTAAAAGACTTCCATCCCAAGTACATAATGATCTCCTACAGCTCAATAGCAAAAAAGACAAACACTGCATTTTAATGAGCATAAGATTTGAACAGGCACATCACACAAGAGACATGCATACACACTGCACATGCAGCAGTGGCCGATGGCCACACGAGAAAGCACTCAACGTCATCAGTCATTAAAGGAAAGCAAAGAGACACAAGAAGTCACAGAATGGCCAAAATAAGTAAGACAGGCAATCTCTAGTATAGATGAATGTTGTGAAGCAACTGGACTCCTCTTGGAGATTGGAAAATGGGATTGGATGAGATTGGAAAATGAAATCTACCGTGGCAAACTCTTATAAAATTCAGTGTACATTGATCTTGGGACCTATGTATTCTACGTATAGGAATTTTTTAAAAAAGAGAAGACATGGGAAGAGAAAAGAAAAGAGGAGAAGAAAAACACATTTAAAAATTGTACATGAATGTGCATGGCAGGTTTATTAATATAATAAAAAATTAGAGACAATTCAAATCTCCAGTAACTGGATTATGGACAATGGTGAGCTATCTGCATGGTAGAATACAGACAATAAAAAGGAAGAAACCACTGTACATCATACAAGAATCTCAAACATATTCTTAGAAAAAGACACCCAGAGTAGGCAGTCAGTGACGCTGTTCATCATTTCCACCCCCAAGGATCTGCGCTCTTTCTGTCTTTCTACTCCACCACCCTTAACAGTCTGCCTTTCATCCTCATGGCTACAAGGCTCTGCATCTCTATGTAACACAGGCATGTAAAAAGGTATTTAAAAGGAGATGAAGGGTATTGCCGGCTCCATCTGTTTATTTTTATTGGACTTTCACAGACACATTTTTTTTTACCAAAGTGAGGTCACATAGTCTGAAGACCAAAATCAGAAATTTTCTTCTGAAGGCTGGGATGTGTTGCTAATCTGGTTAAATAAGAGGGTTTTTTTTTAGCAAGATAGGAGGAAGGATGAATATCACACAGACCATGAAGAGTGTCAAACATACAATTCCCAAGAGAATGAAATGAGTCAATCCTTTGGGCTTGCACAGAGGAACAAACAGACACAAGCAGCACATGTGACCCAGGCCACATTACAGGAACCCACCAGATGTCATAGCACTTTTTCCCAGGCAGAGACTAAGAAAATCCTTCAATATCAAAGGAGGAAAACACATGCCATTACTAAATAAGATGCTTTGAAATAGCTGTTGAGGAATGAGAAGCAAGGATCAAAGTGGTGGCTGTGTTGGTTACTTTCCTCTCACAGCTAAGACAAAATACCCAACAGTCAAAATTAAGGAAGAAAATGTTTATTTAACTCACCCCTTGTAGAGGTTTCAGTCCATAATTCCAAAGCAGGGTGGCACATGGTGAGGGGCAGCTGTTCATGGCAGCAGAAAACAGCAAAGGCAACAAGAGCGAAAAAGGAAGAGAAGCACAGAGAAGACTCTTTCTGTCCCTTAGACAGTTGGTAAGCCACACCCACCTTAGGCTGGGTGTAGCACTCACACCCATAATCCCAGCATTGGACTGTGAGTCAATCACAAATTCTAGAAGCCTGCCCCCATGACTGCATGAGGTTTTGGGAGAACATCCAGATACAAACCATAGCAGTGACCTTATAAAAAAACAAGTTAGACTAAAGAATTCTAATGAAAGGAAAACAAGAGTGTATTCACTTGGGTTGTGCTAGAAGATTGGGCAGCTTAAACACCAGAGCTTTATTTATCATAGTTCTGGAGGCAGGAAGTCCAAGGTCAAGGTGCAGGTGTATTCTCAGTGAGGCTCCCCACCTGGTTGGCAAACAGCACCTTCTTGCTGTGTCTTCCACGGCACAGAGTGAGATCTAGTGACTCTTCTCCTCACAAGAGCAATTCTCTATCACAGTAGGGACCATCTTGAGACTTCATGTCACCTTTATCACTTCCTCACAGGCCCTGTGTCCAAATACAGTCAACATGGGAGTGAGGGCTGTATGAATTTGAGAGAAACACAGTATTTAGTCTATAGCAAAAGTGTACAGTTATCTATTTAGAAGTCTGTGCCCCATCTCAAATGAATCCATGACCATGGACATCACATTTTCCACATGAAACATTTAACACTCAAGAGAAAATACAAGGCAGCAGCCTTTGGGATGGAATAAGCCCTAATCAAGTCAACAGTGTGAGAGATGGCCTTGCTCATTTCAGGTTCCCAGGATGCTCCTCTCTGCAGCCAGCAGCACTGTGAGCTTACAACACTGCCTGAAGCAAATGCATTGTGTACAAACAAAATGCATTGGCTGGCATATAGAAGCTATGATTGCCTTAATGATTAAGTGCTGTTTTAAGATGGCAAGTATCTGAAACCCACATGTCTTACATGTTATCATTTGGTTCTGTAAATGTTTAGACATCTGGTGGAAGTTTGCCCTGACACTGGCATTAACATTGACTCTTATAAAGTGGAGCCTACCAGCATCTCTCTACCACTAGCCATTTTTCCCCTCTTGTGTAGGACAGACTCCTATCTGCTGTCCTGAAGCAAAACCATCCCCGGCTCAGCCCCTGAACTTTGAAAGCCATTGTTTATGTTCCACACAATGAGAAGAAGAGAACAATTCTATTATCCATGAAAAGGAGCATGCACACATATTGGCTTCAAGAGGCTTTAGTAATCTTCTAGGTCAGGTGTGTTAAACTCCCATTGGCAGAACTCTGTTTTCAACAGAGTCTACAAAGTCCCAGTCATTAAAGGAGATAAGAAGGAGTGCTACATCACAGATGCAGGCGATTACCCCAGGCTCCAGGGAGGCCTTAAGTGCCTTTACAATAAATACCACGCATCTCAAAAGAGGCTGGTTTAGAAACTATCTTCTCTGGTCTGCTCTGAGATTTTTGAGCCTCTTTGATTCCTTGTGAATCTTGGGAAATAGGATGAAGCCAATTTCTGAGTTCTGCAAATCTTCAGATTTAGGAGTCAACAAAGAAGATGGTGCAGTGAACATTAAGGACAGAAATATTTTCTCCTTAGTACAAGTTGTGAAAACTGTGAACTGACAGGGAAAAGGAGAGCCCATCTCAGAGAATATAAGAACACAAAAATTAAAATAAAAGGGATATTAGGGGATTACTGGTCAAGATAGGGCAGGTGTGGATCCAGGTTTGTATCCAGGGAGCTACCTGGATGAATGGGGATGGGAGTAAGAAGTCTGGGGTCCCATTCCCCACACATCTGCCCTCCCCCTCCTAGAAGCTAGCAACACTTGAACAGAAGGTGAAGAGCTCACAGAACATATTGAAATCCACTGTCTATGCAAATGTTGGTAATAAATACAGGTACAGTAAATTACTAATGAGAAATAAAGCTCATAAGTAGGGCTGCCCACAACCTCCCAAACCAATCTGCCTTCAGTATTCTCCATTCTCTTCTTTTGCTCCCTCTCTACTCCTGAACACTAAAACCTCTTTCCCACCCAGGAGAAAATCTACCAGATGAACTCACTCCCACCAAGTATGGGGTAGTCATGGTCACTTCTAGAGAAGCCTGAGAAGAGAGGGAAATAAAGAGCTTTTGGAGAAATGTACTAATTCACAGTTTCCTGCAAATCACAAACCACTGGACAGGCCCCCTTCATGGATGGGCAATAGAAGGACATTGAAGCCAGTTTGGGGCACTCTCAGGAGACTCCATGTACACAAATCCTCGTGCCCAAACAGTTTAACCAACAGCTCCACAAACATGTATTAGTGCCTTTAGTCGCAAAGCTCTTCCTCTTGCACAGAGAGACAGAATTTAAGGACAAGGGACTCTCCCAAAGGAACACAAAGCCCACTGAGAGAAATGATCAAATCACCGAAGGGCAAAGAAGTACAGGCTCTACTTCTAAAGAGGAACGGACTAATTCAGTTGGAGAGGGGATGAAGTGAAATATAACTTTGCCAAGGGGTAATGTTTGAGGAGGGTGAGAAATAAAGGTTGTTTCCACTGACTGGGAAAGCTTACTGCAAGTCCAAACACATGTGCAACTGGCAAACTTTTGAAGATGTCAGCACTGTGCTATAATTTATCTGGCTTCACGAACCCAGCAGAATGTGGAAAATGTATGTGAGAGTCAGGGAGCAAGTCTGGGTGCAAATGGGCTCTTTAGGAAGTCAGTTTTATGATACAAACAACATACGTTAGAAGTCTGAACCAAGGCAGCAGCAGAGGAGATGGCTTAAAGATGTGTTTAAGAGGGGAGATGGGAAGAAAGTGATAACCAGGCGGTAGGAGAAGGATAAATTGAAAGCATCCCCTGGGTAGCTCTGTCTTCCCGTCACACTGAATCGATTTTCTTTCTGTGTCACTATCTTCATTTGTGCACTATTGGTCACCCAGGGCCCAAGCCATAGATTTGGGAGACATTCTTAATTCTTCTCTTTTCCTTATCCTGACAATCAATCTATCAGCAAGACCTTTGAAACCAACTGCTGATTCTCTCTAAAACATGTTTTCTCCTTCCCCATACTCTTGACAAAGTTAAATTTTATTGAGCCTGGACTCCTAGAAAATAGTGATGATCAAGAAATGACAACTCCTTTGTGTTCCAGGAAACAGTTTATTGCAAAGAGCCTCCCTCCCCACATAACTAGATAAGGCCCCAGATCCCCCCAACCTTTTCCCTTTTCTCCGTGGCAAGGCCAGGCACAGGCCCTCTAATTCCCATTCATCCCATCATAAACCTGTCTTTACAGATCCAGCAGAATAGCACGGCCATTAATCTAACTTTATCAAACATTAGTTAAGCTGTTTTCCTTTCTTCACCTCCCTGCATTCACACACACACACACACACACACACACACACAGGTCAGCATAGAGCTTCCACTTAACATCCTTTCTGGAGGGCAGGCTGACCTCAGAGTAAAACTTCCTACATATGACTACTTCACCTCCACCAGTTCATTCCACTTCCCTAAACTCTATTATTTCCTCCCTAGAGGAAAGCTTTCTGTGCTTAGCTGTGGACACAGCTGCCCAGTCCCTGGACAGTACGCTCTGTCTATTGCTATAGACCCTCTTTCCCCTGTTGCAAAAATCCTACCCAACATACTCGCTACTTACCTATCTTGGATTTGTTTTATTTGACACACACTGCATCAAGACACCCTTATCTGTCTCCAGAGGTGTCACAGTGGACTCCAAGTGACTCCAGTCACTTCTCTTCTGACCAGTTTCCAATTTACACTTCACACCCAGGACTGTACAAAACATGACCTACATAGTCTCATCTCCTTCTGCTCTTCCCTTGCTCAGGAAGTGTCCCAGATTTCTTCCCACTCCTCAGATTCACCACATTCTCTTGCCACTAAAGCTTCAAACATGCTCCAAGTGATCACCAGAGACAGATTCAGATGGTACACAGACGTTGGAATTATCTGACAGGGAATTTAGAGTAACTATTAATATGTTAAAGGCTGACATAAGAGACGTAGATAATTGGCAAGAAGAGATGGTAAAAACCAGCAGAGACAGGGAGACTCTAAGGAAGAATCAAAAGGAAAAGCTACAAATCAAAAGCATCATAGAAAGAATGAATATGCCTACAATGAGTTCATCAGTGTCTTTGGCAAGGCCAAGGAACTTGAAGACACATCAATATCAACTTTCCAAAATGAAAGACATAGAGAAAAAAAGAATGAACAAAAAGAGCAAAACACCCAAGAGCTGTAGTTATGTATCGCAGGACATTAGGGAGAGAGAGCTTGACAACTATAGGAATGCACTGACATCTCCAGTATGTGTGTTAACGAGAACGATAAAACAACGTGCAGAGGCTGGGAATTTAGCTCAGTGGCATAAGCGCCTGCCTGGCAAGCATGAGGTTGTAAGCTCGATTCCTGATACAAAAAAAAAAAAAAAAATCCAAAAGAAAATAAATCTAAAAGCTGAGAACTTTACAAAATTAATGAAGCCAGGAGTAACAGTATGAAGACCTTGAGTTCAACCCCCAGAACCCCAAGAGCAGAGAAGGATGGTGGGAGAAGGATGAATAAAGAAAATGTGGCATATATTTGTGTTAAGGTCTATGTCTAGATGTCCCCCCAAAAGTTACAAGCTGTCACGGGTGAGGCTGTTTCAGAGGTGGCTGAATCTAGAGTGTGTTACTGGGATTGAATCAAGGTATAATTCTAGGATTCAGGGTACTAGGTTAAAGTTGTAAGTGCTACCAGCTTTTAGGGTGGGTAGCCTGGATAAAATACAAGGGGCATAAAGAAGCTTATTGCTTGCTGTTTTTGCTGTCTTATGCCTGCCATGAATTTTTTCCCCTCTACAATGCTCCTCTGCCGTGGCCATACTGTCTTGGAGCCAGCTGATTATGAACTGAAACCTCTACAAACTATAAACCAAAATAAACCTTTCCTCTTTTTTAATTTTGGGTGTTAGGTATTTTGTCTCAGCAGCAAGAAAGCTAACTAAAACAACTTCTGATGGAATATTACTCAGACTTAAAAAGAAACCTGGACAAACCTTGAAAAGCATGCTAAATGGAACAAGCCATTCATAAAGGGACATATACTACAAATATTGCTACTACATAGCTGTAATAATTATAATAGTTAATATGAAAAAACTGATGGTACAAACTGCTGCCCAAAACTCAAAAGATCAGGCAGTTTCCCTGGTAGTGAAGTCCAGATGATATAGAGATATCTTTATTCTAGGGCTGAGACAGGACATCTTGCAGGCACCGGGAGTGTGTGGAAGAGCCCAGGAAGAAAGGAGGTCCTGGCAGAATCGAATGATAGGGGCTTGTTGAAGAGACTAAGGGGCCAGAAAACAAAGCCTTCTGCACTGTTGTTGGGAATGCAAACTAGTACGATTATAGAAATCAGTATGGAAATTCCTCCAAAAACTAAAATTAAACATTCCATTTGATCCAGCTGCATCCCTTTCAGCTACCTTCCTGAGAGAATCGAACACATCATATTACACTGATTCATGCAATCACGTGTTTATAGCAGCACAAGACACAATACCTTGGAAGCAACCTGTATGTCCACCAATAGAAGAATGAGTAAAGACAGGGTGATATTTATACACTGTGGAACACTATTCTGCCATAAAAAGGATAAACTTGAGTTATTGTGGGCAAATGGATGCACCTTGAGACCATAATGTTAAGTGAAATAAATCACATGTACAAATTCAAATATCATGTGGCTTCTCTTCTGTGGGAAAACCAAAATATAAATAAAGAGCAAAATAAAAAATCAATAATAGGAAATAACAAGACAGATCTTTTGGAAGTTGGAAGCAGACTATAAAATAGAAGGAATGGGGAAAGGGATACAAAAGGAATTAAGATGTGTTAGGCACATGTACTGAATGTAATCATCACATCAACATGTTCTATTAAAAATAAAAATTAATTTAAAAAAAAACAGAGACACAGGGACCAATATGAAAGAACTACCAGTATCCAAAGTGGGAACAATTTGAATAAAAACTGTGGCATTGGTTTATAAATCCAATACATGAAATTAATATCCACAACTCCAAATTTGTATCAGTAATTGAAAAAATGAATAAATGGGAGGACAAGACAAGCTGTCACACAGGATGATCCCAGATCCCTGAAGCAGGCGGTCCATCTTCAAAGCAGTGGAGACAAAACCCCAGTCCCAAAGTGTCACCCGCGGGGTGCGGTGAGTTCCCTCCAAAGAGTGCCAAACGGGAAGGAAGAAAATAAAAGGACGTCACAGCGGCACCATCCAACTCGCTCTACCTGGGCCAGGTGATAAACGGCGCTAACTCCAGTCGGTGATGCCCACCTTTGACAGCTGTGATGGCGAAGCCACCTCTCTCTGTGATCTTCCTCCCCAAATCCCATATCCCCAGTCTAATTATGAGAAAAACATCAGACACGGTCCCACAGAAGGTTTTTCTACAAACTGTCTGACCAACATTCCTCAAAACTGTCAAGGTCATAGAAAACAAAGTACAGGAAGCTGTCACAGCCCAGTGGCATGGGAGGAGACATGAAACTAAACGGGATGCTGTATTCTGGATGGAATTCTCAGCAAGAAAAAGGCCACTTAAGACAAACTGAGGAAATCTGGATGAAATATAAAATTTAATTAGCAATAGTATGTTAACATTGGTTCATCAGCTGTAACAAAATACACTGCTGTGATGTAATATGTGAGACTGAAGATGCACTATATACCTGGACCAACTCCCCAGGATGAATGCAATCATTACATACTGCAATCATGTAGTAAAAATTCTTTGAAACTATTTTACATTAAAAAAATGTATTAAAATTAAACAAACTAAAATGATTTGGGATGTATTTGAAATATAAAGAATATACTTCAGGTAGAGAAAAATGACATCATATCTGAGATGGAAGAAATAACAATGAACAAAAATACAGTTGAATACATCAGTAAACAAATATTAACCATATGCAACAAAATAATGTCTAATATGTATAGAGAACACAGTAGAACATGAAAAATAGATGACAATAACATACAGCTTAAAGAGTTTTAAAAGGTAAAAGCATTCTGAAATCCTTAATTATTGCAGAATACAGTAAATATGTTGATAAATTTTAGATTTTGATGAGTTTGAGTAGGTAAGTGAAATAAATTATAATAGCTATTGTGAGCATCAAGCATAGACCAAGGAATTACAACCCTGTCAATTCTTCAACACTTATTCCAAATCTGATGATTTCTCTTCCCCTCTCCTTCTCCCATCAGTTATAAAAGGCATCGTATGACGTCTCTCACTGAGATTATTGCAACCACCTCCTAACTGAGAGCTAACCTTGAGCTAATGCTCCATGTAGAACCTAGGAAAATTAATATTCCAAAGCACTTTAGAGGGCTCTGTCCAAACCAAAGTGAGATCTCAGAGTTCTGTATTGATTTCACTTCTTATTCGAAGGAAAAGCAGAAATTACCACAGTGGTTTTCCAGACCTTGTATTAACTGCCCCACTCCCGGGGACTGTAATCAGCTGGTTTCCCAGCAGCTTTCTCCCCTCCCTCCCTGCCACTCCATGGCCTCCTGAGTGGATCTTTAACATTCAAGGCCCTCTCTGGACTCACCCTTCACATTTCCTCTCTGCCCAGAATGACACTCCCTGTCGCATCTACATGGTTCATTCATTGGTTTACTCAAGTACGGAACAATCCTTGACAGCCTTATTAAAGTAAAACCTCCTCTGCAGAATTTGCTATCCCCCCTTCCTGGTGAATTTCTCTTTACCACTAATGAACTGCCCACTTAATTTACAGAAATGGTGTGCTCTGGGATCAGGGACTGTCATTAATTTTGCTATTTGAAATTACTTCAAAATACAGTATTCTACTCTTGACCAAGGATCTAAGTCCTTTTGACACAAAGCAGCATTTTCAACTCAAAGTCAGGGCACAAAGCTTCAGAGGAGGGTTCCAAACGCAGCATTCCAGGTGTGTCTTAATTGTTCTTCCCCAAGATGAAGGTCTGGGGTTAATTGATGTGGCTTTGAGCCTCAGTGTCTTCCTTCCCCCAAATTCTTTAGCATCTCTGTCTTCTCCTCTGTTTGATGAGGCATTTTATGATTCTTGGTCTGTAGTTTCCTTTATTGCCGCCTGATTTTGTCAGACTCTAGGTACTATTGCTTGGATACGGTTTGTCCCTGGCAAAGCTCATGCTGAAATTTAGTTATCAACGTCCTAGAGCTCAAGGGGAGGAGTTTAAGAGGGCTTGGTCATGTTCTTCTTAAATGAATTTGTTCACTTGAAACTTTTTTACTTCTCCCAGGAATGGGTTAATCCTCACAAAAGCAGGTTGTGATAAAGTGACCCTGCCCAGTGCTAGCATGGGCGCTCTCTCTCTCTCTCTCTCTCTCTCTCTCTCTCTCTCTCTCTCTCTCTCTCTTTCTCTCCCCTACTCACTTGCTTGCCCATTTTTCCTCCACGAGTTGACACAGCCTGAGGCCCTCACTTAATG
Source organism: Hydrochoerus hydrochaeris (assembly GCA_004027455.1). NCBI lineage: Eukaryota > Metazoa > Chordata > Mammalia > Rodentia > Hydrochaeridae > Hydrochoerus > Hydrochoerus hydrochaeris. The sequence continues at coordinate 360,262 of PVLA01001238.1, forward strand.
TACCTGCCTGGTCTTAGGTTTCTAGTCTCCAGAATCATAACCAAAATAAACCTGTTTTCTTTGTATCTTACCCAGTGTGAAGTATTTTGCTATAGAAATGTAAATTGGACCAAAACACCAAGAAGCTTCTAAGGTACTAGTGTTTATTTTATTATTGTTCTTTACATGTAAACGTTTCATTCTACCTCGACATTAGGTATATTGACTGTATAAGTGAATTATGTCACCTTCCTGAAAAGAAGTCAAGAGGAGGATAAGCTTTTCTCTGAAGGAGACAGTTAAGTACAGGTGACATTTCTTTTTTCTAATTTTTTTTTATTTCAAAAAGAATAAAAGCAAGCAAAATAAAACAGAATAAACCCAATCAAAACAAATGAGTATAAGTGACACAGGACTTCAAAACAATATGAAATCAACAATGGTTGCCTTTTGTTGTTTTCAAAATAGCTGCAGATAGCTTCAGACATAGTAAAAATCAAACAAAACAGAACAGAATAGAATCAGTGAAAACAATTCAATGAATACAATAAAGACAACAGTAAATCCAAAATGGCTACTATAATATATCTTGCTATCTTTGAAATAACTGCCCATGCCATCAGATATAATAAAATCAAACAAAACAAAACAAAACAGAATAAAAGTCAACCCAACAAATCAATGAATTGATACAGGACTTCAAAACAAAATAATAGGGAATTAACAATGGCTACCATCTTCAGAAGGAGATCCCCCATAGATACCACACTGCATACTGTTATCCTTTGAATAGATGATCAGACCACCAACCCTAGACCTGCAAAGTCAGTGAAACACCAAACACCACAAGCATCAAATTGCAGTTCACCTCAATAGCTATCTATCGTTGCAGTCTGTGTTTCTCTGGATCAGCTGGTTGCTTACAGGATGAGGGGTGTGGGGTTGGCTCTTCTTGTTTCCTGGCCTGTGCACCTGAAAGGGCTGGGGTCTGGCTGTCCACCCCATTGGCAGCAGTCCTCACGCAGCACTGGTTCACATGGAGGGCTTGCTTCTTGGTGAATTGTCGTCTCATCCCCTGCAGTCCGCAAATCCAGGTGACATTTCAAAACTCTCTGTGTATGTCTGGAATGCTTGATGGTCCCAAAGAGCAACACCTTCTTCCCCTGCTGACATCAGCTAACTGTGAGTTGTCAAATGAAACACTCAGTCCAGCTGCAAGACTGACATGACAATACCCTCAAGTGGGTGGTCGCTCTCCTCCTAATGCAGGAGAGGAGGCTATGGAAATTCCCCACCTCATTCTGTCCCATCATATCCCCACCTAGATGTTTCTGCTAGATTGACAAGGCTTTCATCTCTTTGTCTCATATATCTTTAGTAGTTGCTATACCAAGCTATTTATTTTTTGAAGGGGAAAAAACTATAATTAAGATGTCAGACATTGTATACTTATTAGATACAAAGATGTCTTGAAGATAAGTTGGGTACATCAGGGTTTTTTTCCCTGTTTCTGGTTTAGTGAGTCTAGGTGAGCCATAGTGACAACAAAGTACAGCAATCTTCGATGAGTCCTTCATTTGCTGAACATCTGTTGACTTTCCATAAAAATTCATCATTTGTGATTTTACAGTAGTTTGTGGTCTTTCTTCATGGTTTCATCAGAACTTGTTGATGTGTTTCAGCTACAGAATTCCAAGGGGGTTCTTTCGCTTGTGAAACAGAGCAGCATTCTCCTTCAAGAAAGAATTAAAATTTTACTAAATCTTTTCACATTTTGATTCTCTAGAGAAGCCTTCCCTGTGTCTCAGTTCTCGGGGCAGGGAGTTAAAAACCGTATTTAGACAGTGGAGTTAGGTTCTTTTCAGCAGCAATTATTAGTATGACAATAAGGACAGTAATGATGATGATGATGGTATCAGTATCTGTGGCATATTTGCTGTGACATCCTACTTACCTTCCTTTATTGCTTCTCTTACTCTTTGTAATAATCCTGTAAATTAATACCATTATCCACATCTGAGGGTCAAAGAAACTGTGCCTGAGAGAAGTTCACTGATTTGTTCAAGGACTCAAAATTGAGTCAAGGTTTGATTCCAAGTCTGTCTGGGTCAAAGTTTGCAGCCCTTCCTTTATTTCCAGGCTACAATTCCATAACAATGCTCTGTTACAGAAAATCTGCCTCCCTGTCTAGAAAGAGGACTCTTTTTCACTCTCCGTTTTTAGAGTCATTAGGACATTCTCAAGCACAAGGCATGCCAGGACTTCTGAATTGTGAATTAGAGCAAATGGAGAGGAAACCAGACCCATGCTGGACAAATTCCCCAATGGAGCCAGCAAGAAAGTAAAGAACTAACAGACAAAGTGAAGTGTCCTGCTGTTACAAATGATCTGACTTAGTATCTGGCTCCAACTGTGAACTGAGGGTGCTTTCTGAGTCATTTTTCAAGTCAATGGAGACATAATACTCAAATCCCAGAGTTTAAGGAAAGAGAGGTTTACATTGCTTACAGTGTAGAGTTTTCAGTCCATAGAAGGCTAGCTCCAGAGGAGAAGCAGCATTGTGGGAGGGTGTGGGTGGAGGAAAGCAGCTCACCATGTGGCATCCAGGAAGCAAAGAGTTGAGAGAGGAGCCCAAAAGGAGCTATCACCTTCCAGGACACTCTCAAAGTGACCCACCTCTTCTGAACCAAGCTTCAAACAGTAAGTTCCCCACCACCCGATCACCTTCCAAAAGCCCCATCTCTGAGTGCATGAGGCTTTGGGGGCACTGCAGCTATAAACTATAACACTGCAGTCAGAGGTGGGTCAGAAAGCAGGCAAGACTAAAGCTACAGCTGAAAGTCACCTGTGACTTGTGCCAGGAAGATAAGGAAAAATAGCAATTGGACTTAGTGGGAATCTGCAAAGAAATTTTTTCTTGATTAACATCTTAGAATAGGAAAGTGTTCGAAATTTAGGGTATCAAGAAAACAAAAGCCCATCAGCAGAGAAAACAATGACAATCTCCTCCAGTCCCATCCTATTCCCCAAATGACTGCAAAGTAGGTTTAAGGAGAAAATGGCATCAATTCCAAAGTACACAGCTGCCCTCAGAATTGTCCAAATGTGCACAGAAGTGTCCACATCTCAGCTGACCCCCTTCATCCTTCCCATTTCCATCTGCACCCCAAAATTTCAGTGTTACTGAAAATAATGCTCCTAGTTCTAATGTTTTATAAATCATAAGTCTTGGAACAAAGGTATTATCATGTTGTAAATATTAATAATTCAAAAGAACAACTCAAAGACCATCTGGAGCATGCTCCCTTGAATGCACTGATAATCACACTGCTGTATCTGCACTGTGCTTACACTTTCAAGTACTCTTTCATTTAATTGCCACATTTTATAATATGCTTTCACATCCTGGGAATTGTTTTAATTATTGTTCCCTGTGTATGTATAAGAAAAGCCATCTCCAGAGATAATGCCTGACTTGCCCAAGGTCACACAACCAGAAAGATCAAGGCTTTTCCCTTTCTCTGACTGTCTTAGTTACTTTTTCGTCACTTAGACACAACACCTGACACCCGCCATTTAAAACAGGAAATGTTTGGGCTCATAGTTTGTGGAGGTTTCAGTCCACAGTCAGCTGGCACCAAGGCATAATGGCATGGCAGAGGGGAAGCAGCTGATGGCATGGTGGCAGGAAATAGAGAGTGATCAAGAGAGGAAGGAAAGAGAAATATACTCTTTCAGACCATACTCCCAGTGACCCATCTTCTTCAACCAGGTTTCACCTCCCAACATCACATTTAGCTATAAACTCATAAATGAACTGATTCACTGATGAGCATCACACATCTCCCCATGATCACGTCATTTCCCAAAAGTCCCACCCATGAGCATATGAGTCTTTGAAGGGACATCTAGACATAAACCACAACACTGACTCTACAGTTTCTGTCCTGATTCTTTCCACAACACAGAGGCCAGCTACTGCACTCAGTCCCGGGTTACTTTTTAAGATGTAGCCATTTTTTCTGCTGTAAGTAATCACCACTCTCCAATTTGCTACAACTGTGAAAACCTGTATTGGAAGATCCTTCAAGAAAATGCTAATAAAACCCTAGGGCTTATTTAAGACATAAACATGATGTGTAAGCCATCAGGATTTCTGTGGAACCTCAGAAATTTCAGCTGCAGCACACTCGTTCTGAAATCATACTCTTCTGCGCTAGTGCGTTGTTCCCTTTTAATCTCCACATAAATTACAATGTCACAAACCACAAAAGCTGTGAAATTCTGACCTGCCATGGAAATATAATTCTTAATGCATGTCAGAAGAAATCAGCCAAATCCAGCAGAATTTCCAAGGGAAGTTCTGTATCTGTCAGCCTGCTGTTTTCACTTCTGTATCAACTGCAATAAATGTAACGTAATGAGTAATGGTTACTTTTACTTCATTAATGATGCATCATTTATCTATCTGAACATAATTGTAAGTTTCTCCATTCCCAATTCTTTATCCAAGAGTTTCTTTCCATCACATGTGACACATTGTAAAATATATTTTTTTGCCATGACCACACCATGAAATCTATTGTCTTTTTCCATGCCTTCTATTTTTTTTTTCTTCCTAGTTATAAATAAGATGAAGTTTTCCTAGAAATATTAATGGGGTTAGATCAGTAATATGATTCATAATTTCAAATCTTTGGATAAGGAAAGAAATAATATAGGTCCATGGACAAATTTCTCTTCCCACTGAGGTGAGTTGGTTCAGGATGAGAGAAAGAGATCATTGCTTTATAGGATTCAACCTCAGAGTTCCCAGGAAATCCTAAGAACCACAGATCAACGAAAATCAAGCAATTCAGAATTCTGACATTTGAGAAAGCCATCTGTCATCAGTGTACACACAAGACCACCACTCTTATTGTATCAGTTAGTTGTGAAAAGTCACACAGTGCTTTTGCCACGCTGAATCAGGTAGTTCTCACACCAGACATAACCCTTAGCCTGGAAAGCATCCCTACAGCTTTAAATGATTGATTACCCAAGTTACTGACACTGAGGTCAGAACCTAGATCTCTTCGTAACTACTGTAATAATTGCTCAGTAAATTGCCATTTCTGACATGTATTTTATTTACAAAATACATGGGGTAAAAGACTTATGTTTATATTTTTTTTAATTTATCACAGTAAGACACATTACCATTAATCCCTCTTAAACTACTCCCTCTAACTTCATACACACTTATATCCCCATTGCTCTTGCCATTTTCTGAAGCAGTTCTAGAAGTGCCCTTTCATTAGTGTCTTCACAAGGTGTTACCAAAAATATAATGAACTCTGATGTCTAGTGCCATTCAATGAAAAAGTAGTTTCACAAAACCATTATGGTGTGCCATCCACCTTAATCACTGGATCTGGCACTGTGAGACTTCTGACTCTTTCCTAAAATCAAAACGACCATGGAACATAAATGTTTTGAATCAATTGAGGACACTGGGGCAGACACAACAGTATAGCTCATGAAAGATATTCATCAAAAAGGACATCCAGTACAGCTTCAGAAAGTAGCATGCATTATGGAATCAGTGTGCTCAATGTGAAGGGGAGTATTCTGAGAGTTATTAATGGCAGTGTGGCTTTTAGCACAATAAATTTTAAATTTAAACACCATAGTTTTCTACCACAAGTCATAGTTCAAAACTAAATAGATTATTTCTATCACCATAGGCATGAGTTTCTTACTTTCATTCAGAGAAAAAAATTTTCTTTAAATTTAACAGAAAATTAAAAATGCAAACTAAACTTGGAAAAGTGTTTTTCAAAGTCAGGACTGGAGCTTAGAATAAACAGTTAGTGTTCATCTACACAATCATTTGTTCACCAGCACTCTAGTTACCCTATGTTCTCAGAAACTTCTCAAAATCGTACTAATCATAGCATGATAAAAAAGGCAACAGGCCAATTCCCAGGTGAAAAGGTGCCATCTGACCCTCTCCTGACAGTTGTGACCCAGCTTGGAGGAATATGGTTGCAAGAGAGGCTAAATATCACCTCTACCCATCTTAGTCTGTAGTTGGACTCCTGTATCAAAAGGCAGAGTAATGATAATGCTATGACTCATATCTAGATGTCCCCCCAAACCTCATACTCTCACAGGTGAGGCTTTTCAGAGCTGGCTGGATCTAGGGTATGTGACACTAGGATTAAGAGTGTATAGTGCTAAATTAGTCCACTGATTTGTTTAGTATAATTCTGGGTGTGGATAATGGGAAGACCCACCCTGGGTGTATGAGGCACCACCCTAAAGGCTTGTAGCCTGGCTGGGATAAAAGGGAAAGGTGGGCTCACTTTATTTCCTGCATCTTCTTCACTGCTGCTTCACTGCTAGCTGCCTTCTGCCTGCCACTCTGCAAACCTTTTCTTCTCCGCCATGCCCTTGTGCAATGTCATCTTGCTTAGAGCCAGCTGGCTATGGGCCTGAAACCCCTACAAAATGTGGACTGAAGTAAACCTTTCTCAGATATTTTGTTTTAGCAACAACAAAAGTAAGACAAAGAGAAAAACAAACAAGTTGAGTAGCATATACAGCACACCTCAGGTCAAAGAAATACCACTGAAAAGTAACTCAGTGCAGAGGCCTAGAACTCTGACTTGTAGAATATCTTCAACAATAATAAACCTGTGGAAAACAAACAAAGCAGTTTTAGGAGAACCTTCCAATGGTGGGAAAGTGTGGGAAGGCAAAGACAGGGAGAAAGCTAAGGGAGTGAAGTTTATCTGTCCATCCCTCTGGTGTTATCCAGGCTGCAAGAGTCTAGAGTTGGGAAGAAAAGATGGCGGATTGATAGGTACCACAATAGAGAGCCTCTCTGAGAAAAACAACTCAGATGCTAGAATTTAACACCATGGAGAAGACCAGATGAAAGGAGAGGAATTCTCATGACCCAGGAAGAAACTGAGAAAAAAGAAAAATAAAAAAGAAGAAAAAGAAGTGTGGATGGAGAGCTGGAACTGGGCACGCTCCCGTCACTGTACTGGGCGTGTCTTAGAGTCGGACGACTCATGATCAAGCTGAGGTCATGGCCCTGCTGAGAGCAGGAATTGGTGAGCCCAAGACCCTTGGTGGGAGGAGGTGCTGCAACAGGGAATAGAACCGGCAAATTGAGCTGCACGGGCTTTGGTGAATGCTGAGAACTGGGTTCCCCAGAGCAGGATGACTGGCTAGAAGACATATTGGAGTTGGGTGGGACAGGCTTGAATCAACAACTGAAGTGGCATCAGTTGGTGGCTCCTGGCCCAAAGCAGATTGGTGAGATCTGCTTGGGCTGGGCTACGCCCCTGGTTGGGATCCAAAAGCCAGAGACGTAGGCTGTCCTGAACCTCTGACATCCATAGAGCACACACTAACATGCTGAAGACACTCACTGGTTGACTGGCTTAGAGGGGAGGGGCCGGCCCACATTGCCCCTGCATGTACCTCACAGATCAACAGCAAACTGGAGAGGGCAGCAATCCCCTAGCCAGTATACTTCAGAAAAACCTTAAGCAATACAAAAAGGTCCTGAGACCTCCACCTGTCTGAAAGAAACCAGAAACATGATAAGACAAAGAAACAACAAAAAGCCTCCAACCACTGACCCAGGGAAAATAAGTCCAGGAGAGGTAAATACAGAGGAGATCAAGGGCAGCAAACATGCAACATCAGACACGGTCTCAACAGAAATAAAGAAATACTTCCATGACCTCATCGACAAATTTAAATCTGAAATTCTAACTCAGGTGAAGCAAGATATAAGAAGATTAATAAAAGAAATTCTGGATACTCCTCAAGAAGACACAAATGGAAGAATGGAGGAACTCAAAGAAAGGAGAGAAGCCATTGATGAAGAATATAAACAAAATCTAGAATACATGAAGCAGATCCAAAGAGAATATCAGGAAATTAAAAACTCCATTGAAAGCTGGCAAAGCTTCTTGACAAAAACTAAAGACAGACTTTCAAAACTTGAAGCTAGATTTGCAATGTATGATTGCAAAAGGAAGGAGCTCTTAAAAATAACAAGGAACCAGGAAGTAATGATACAAAGGCTAGAAGATGACAAGAGGATTTATAACTTAATAATAAAAAATGTGAATGAAGAAGCAGGGACAAATACAAATGAAATAAAAGGCTATTCACAGAAATAAAGGAAAACTTCCCAAGCATAGGAAGTGATGTTCAGATATATGAGGCATACAGAACTCCAGCCAGCTACAACCAAAACAGAACTACACCCAGACATAAAATAATCAGGATCCCAGAAATCCATCACAAGAACAGAATATTAAAAGCAGTCAGAGAAAAGAAACAGATCATCTATAAAGAAAAACTCATCAAAATCACACCGGACTTCTCAATGCAAGCTATCAAATCAAGAAGAGCTTGGAACAAAATATTCCAGCCCTGAAAGAAAATAATCTCCAACCCAGATTGATGTACCCTGCAAAACTGACTCTCAAAATTAATGGGGAAACAAGATATTTCCATGACAAAGAGGAACTGGAGGAGTTCATGACCACCAATACAACCCTATAGAGAATATTGAAGGACATTCTAGAGAGAGAGAGGAAAATCATCAGGATTCCAGGAACAATGGCAGAGAGGCCTCAATGAATGGGTCAGACAGTGGAATGAAGGAGAAAAGTAAACAACCAATGGCAGAAAAATAGCATACCAGAGATGAGGCAGAGAAGATTGGCTATATCGCTGTTTTGTCTTGACTGATTTTATTTGAATCTGGTATGCTTGAGAGTATCAAGTCTGAGAGTAGAGGCAACTACTCTGAAGATGACAAGATTCAATAGGATACCCATTCTGGTTTGATTATTAACTGCCTTTGAAATCATATGTTTCCAATGTTTGGTTTTTATTAATATTGCTATGTACTGCTATGTCTAATTATACTATGCCTGATGACACAGACAATTTTATTGAAAATAGCAAGAGACATTATAGTAACTACAGTAGATCACTTAGTATTGTGGTTTTATATGTCCTTCTCATTTCGTGTTTTTCTAGGAATTTGTTTTGTTGTCTTGTTTTGATTTGTTTTTCCCTCTAATACAGAAAGGATAGGTATACATGTAAAGACTTATACATGTGTAGAACTTCTAAACAGTTTATGAGAATTGATTATAGTTATTGTGAAAAAAGAGAGGAAAGGAAAGTATTCTAAAGGATATAATTGCATGTATGTTTAAGTGTGTAGGATTGATAACCATATTACTAAGTTTTGGTTGGATAGGTGAACAGAACTGATTGCAGTCTCATTGTTTAAAAGTCTACTTTGTATGCTTTACTTTTGTAACTTTTTCCTTCTAAGAGGAAAATATGTAATTATCAACTAGTGATTTCTTACTTTTTTTTTTGGAAATTATGTATTATTTCTACCCTCTTTCTGTTTCATTTTTTTTCCTTTAAATAAAAAAAAAGCTAAAAAAAAAAAAGAGTCTAGAGTTGTGTCAGGTAAAGGAGAATTGATGCCTGTCATTTGGCAGGCAAGGGAGAGAACAGAGTTTTCCCTTTGTTCAATGTTTTTTTTTTTTTCTAAAGTACTGGGGATTGAACCCAGAGCCTTCACACTGAGCTACATCCTCAGCCCATTTTTTATTTTTATTTTTTATTTTTTTACTTAGTAGGCTGCTAAGTAGCCTGGACTGGAGTCAAACTTAGGGCCCTCCTGCTTCAGTCTCCCAAAGTGTTGCTGCTTCTTAATTGCCTTCTACTAAAAAATAACTTTCTATGCCAAAGAGACATATTTTGGAGTGGCATATTCTGGTTTGTTTTATGGTTCTAGAAGTGTCTGTGGCCCAGAATTCCTATATGTTTCCCAAAGCAGAGGACTGTGGAATACTTGCAGGGCTGGTTTGGATTTTGTGTGGCATCTCTAGGAAGCTTGGGTAGTAGTTAGGAGGCATCAGTATCTCTGTTCCCTGGAAGAGTCTTGCTTTATATCTATTGGCCTTGCATTATTATTAACAAAGTCTTTCTACTCTCAAAAGTGAATATTGTCAAAATATTAGCCACCCTGATAATTACAGAGTAACTAATTCCACTCAGTGTACTCTATGAGAGATTCAAATTCATTAAGGAATTATAAGAAATCTGACAGATCATTCATTGTAACTCAGAAAAAAAATACAAAATGTTCTGCTTCGTGTACACAGCAAATTATGTATACGCCATAATACTTAGCCATACACTGACTATGAAGATGTGTAAGGCCATATCTCTGTCCTTTTGATGAGTTTAGCAAAATTTATCTTAGCTCTGAAGGGCTCAGTCTCATATCTGTCCTTCCTGGCTGTCTGTTCAAAGCCCAGATAAGTTCCTATGACTTTGTTTTTTCAGTATTAGGCTTTGAATTCTATAGATTTCTGCTCATGTGACCTGATCTCTGCTATCCTTTGTTGTTCTGCCTGGAGATGGTAAGAATCTTCCACAGTGGCTCCTGTTGACTCCTTGTCTCCTAGTGTTCATATCCTACCACAATTCTCTCTCTTTAAGTGTTCACTGGATTTATCAAGTCATTTGGAAGGGAAATGCGGCCAGAGTTATGGGAAAGAATTTGCAAAATTGGCTATCAACAAGACCAGCTTCCACACTGGGCGTTCCGTCTTGCTCTTATTCATCACTTTTGGGGAAGCAAGTTTCCCCAAGGAGAAACCAGCCAGGAAGCTATTGAGGGAGCCTTTCAGCCAACAGCTGGCAAGAATCAGGCCCTCAGTTCAGCAGCCCATGAAGATCTCAGTCTTCCAACAATCCCATGAATATATTCGGAAGCACACCTTCTTCAGCCAAGCCGTCAAAGAGACTGTAGTCCTGGCTGACACCTATGTTGTAGCTTTTTGGGAGACCCAACAGAGCCACATCAAAATTCCTGACCCATAGAAATAGAAAGATAATAGATGCTTGTTGTTTTTAAGGCACTAAGTTTCAGGGTAACTTTATACATCAGGAGACAACTAGTAGACTTGATGCTTGACTAGAACTATGTGATACACAGGCTACTCACTACCCCAGTCTGGGCTTGATTCCAACTCTCAGTACAGGCTGGTAAACCTTAACAGGCAACCCCAGGACTACTCTACCCTTCCAAATGACTGAAGATGGCCAAGGAAATTTCCACTGCATAGCAGACTAGTGACCATACGCCTCTCCTGCTTCATATACACAAGATTCTGAGCCCATCTTGGCTTAATTAAGCCTCCAGTGCAAATGCCAGGCCCTCCTAAGCTCCTCGCTCTTACAGAGTCAGACCTTAAATCCATCTTCTTTTTCTCTGTAGCATTTCCAAGCAAAATTGGTGGATAATTACCATGTGAGATCAGTCCACAGAGTTTCAAATTCAATTTCCAATAGCTTTTTAAGTTTTTTCATGAAGCCATTTGTTCATTTCTATGGTTCTGTGATAAATATCAAACCAAGTACTTTAGGAGGGAACCACTGTTTCCATTCAGGAGTTAATTTTGTTTAAAAAATGAATAATTAAGCACAATGACCTACAGGGCAAGAAGAAAAAAGTGAGGTAGAAAGAGACAGATGAAGCTGTTTACATTGCTAGAATATAGTGCTGGCAGCTTTCATACTATAGACCAGAAAACTTCTACGATGAACATCACATCTTGTTCTCCTATGAGAACAATTCTCTGGCTGTATAAAAGTGCCTTGGCCCCCATTAATGCCTCCTTCTGAAAAACTTATGACAGAATAAAAAGCTAAAATCTCACTGTACCTTGAACTCAGCCTCCTAAGATACCAGAATGCAGAGATGCTTTCCATGAGAGCCCAGGGAGTATAGCTTTTAGTCTCTTGCATGAGAACAAAATTACACAGAAGCAGAGCAAGATTCCCTTTTGGGGAATGTATGTCTCTTGTCTACCATAAATACTTCTAAATATTCAGATTCCATATATCCCTGGCAAGGTCCAAGCTTGGAGTAATTGAGGGCTACCTACAAGAGTGAGAAGATAACAACTCTAAAATGATAAGAAGCAAAATTTGTCCCTCCTTTGCATTCCACTCTTAAGAAATAATTGACACAGGTCTGTCCTCAGAAGGTGATTGTTTTGTGACACAATGTGCTCATGCTTTATGAGGATCCAAATGGTGGCTGATTCAGCTGTGTAACACTCAGCCTGATCCTTATGGAGCCCATTCATGAACAGTGGGTAGAGCAAAGCTGAGAAGCCACATCTAAGATTTAAGGGCATCTCTGCAGCAGATACAGATGAGCCCCTCACTTCAACCCTGCTCCGTGGACCTGAGAGTAGAAAGAGGCCGGGAATCACAGAATATGGACTTCAGAATATTCCAAAGTTCTCCCTTTGGGAAATGATAGTAAAGAATTCAGCTTGAGACATAGCTCCCCTGAAAGCATGGCATTTAAATATCCAAGTAGATTTCTGTCTTTGAAGATTGTGGCAAGACCAACAAAGGTGGTTTTTAATATTCCTTTAATGGTGGGCATTCATCATTCAACTAAAGTTTCCTGTTTCTCAGAGATGTAGCTTCAGATTGCCTTGAAGGCCTCTAGAGAGTCCCTTGTGCAGGTCCATATTAAAAGGCTAAAGAATCTGGAGTCTGGTACCCATGGTGATGGCAACAGCAAAACATTCGCCAGCTCAAGAAGCACTGAGCGTGTGTGCATGTGAGCTTCTCCCTCCTTGCGCTTTTGGTTCCATCCAGGCCCGCTCCCAATTGCATGATGACATGACCCACGTGCCAGTCCTCCCTGGAAACACCTTTCAGACACACCCAGCCGTATGCTTAATTGTCTAGGCCTCTCAATTCAGTCAGCTGACATTAACAATCACACCAACGCAAACATGAGGGGTGGTCAGAATATACAACGAACGGCTAAACTTTCAAGATACTATTATACTAATCCCCCTCAAAACAGTCCCCCTCGCTTCAAACATGCATCGTGCCGTTCTCACCGTTTTCTGATGCAGCTCTATCAGTTGTCTTTCAGGCCTTTAAAAGGTACAATCACAAACACAGAAAATATTGTTGCTGAAGCCATCCCGTGGAAAGACAGGTCTGTGAAAACATAACAGGCAATGTGTCCTCACCCACCTCATTCAAAGGCTCTGGCACCATGGGACTTCTGGTTTTTCTCCATAGTCAAAGTGAAGAGGAAAGATAGACACTTTTAAATCAATTCAAGACTCACAAAAGAGGACTTTCAGAACTGCTTCAGCAAGTGATAAGAAGAATGGGACGAGTGTGTTTGAAAGAAGGATGAGAGATGGGGTTAATGTTATTGTGTCTCTTATGTAACAAATTTTTTAAATTTAAAGATTCGCTGCATATTTTAATCCTACCTCTGTCCCACCGCCACCACCACACATTTACTCACATACACGCGCCCAGACTACTGCAGATCTTTTAATATTTCCCTTCAAAACTCCCCCAGGTAAACGTGTCCTCTCCATAGCTGGTGAGGCAAAGATACTCACACACCAGCCTTCCCTTCTCGTATCAGGCACTGTGAAGCATACGAATCACAGCTCCCAATTCCCCACCACCCAATCATGTTAAAATTTTTATTCATTTTTTCCCTAAATAGTCCTTTGAGGTAGGGAGGAGCAGAAACTCAGTCAATAAACTGAAGTACCCTAAGTCTCTTTTTTCTTCTAGCATTTATGTGTCCCTTTTTACCCTAAATCAGAAGGCAGTCACATTCTCCCAGACCCCTTCAAAAACTTTCTGCTCTCCATGTCACCTCCAATGAATTCCAATCAGGTACGTGACAAACTCTGACTTAGGTACTGCAGTTCCAGTCAGAAGTCATCAAATGAGGACTGCGTCTGCCAAGCAACAAGCATTATAACTTCCTATAAGAGCAAAATGGCAGCGCATCTGTGGGGGCTTGGGAGACAGCTCTGCTCTGTGGCTGTAGCCAGACGGAATGGCTGGAGTTGCAACTTACTCCTTCCTCATGGTCTGAACTGGGGAAAGGTGCTCATTTCACCCTCCTGAGACCAGTTTCTTCATCTGTAAAGCATGGGTGGTACTGCATCTCACAGAGCTCTTAGAGGAGACCATACACAGGAAGTGACGGGTATGTGCTAGCACATGCTAAGCACTCCATGTGTGACTTAGCATCCAAGCCTCCTAAGTCTCTGAGCTGGATAGAACACAAATATAAACAAAAATGACTAAGAAAATAATTTCCCTGGATGACACAAATGTCAACTTTTGTAATTTATAAGCAGTTCAAGCTCATAGGAGCACCCATTATCTTGGGTTGAAGGTATCTTGGATTCAGTGTTAGTGGACCTGATGCCAAGCCCATAAGTTAAATGTGACAGATTCAGTACATTTTTTTACAACTTTGCCAAGAGGTGTCAAAAACTGCCAAGTAATCAGCTCTTTAATTGCAAAACCACTTAGGTCCCATACCTGTGCATCTACACTAGCCATCATAACTTTTTGAGTGTTTCACAGTTTAATGGATAAAATCAGATTTTTTAGCTTCTTCTATCAGAAATGGAGAAATATTTCACAGTCAAAGGGGAATTTCTTTCCAAGACTTTCTCTTCGCCTTACAGATTTGCTGATCCTGCTCTCTTACCACTCTGTACAAGGCAGTCCCGCACAGAAGACAACCAAGGAATAGATGTTGCTACAGAAAAGGAAATACAAAGACACTGACTTCTTTCATGAAAAACCATTAATACCAAATGGGCCATATCCTGGAATTGTCTCCCTACCTGGCAGATACTCAGTTACATCCAGCAGAAAAGCACACCAGTACCTCTGGTTAAGGTTGTCCTAGCTGGTTGTCCCAAACACTCCCATTCTTCTGGGCCTTGGTACAATATTGATAAACAGAAGGTCACAAACAGTTTCCAGTGAGTTTTTAGAAATCCAGAGAGGTTAGGTACCAGAGCAGGTTGGATGGAAGTCATCCATAGTACAATGCACATGAGTGTATTCTTACTGGATGCTTTGATGGGAAGACTGGAACAATAAGAACTTTGAAACTCACCTGAGGTGTAACCTAATAAAGTCTGGTCTGGGTCTTCTCAGACCAGACTGTACTTCCAAGCCAGTAAACCTTAATATGTCCTAGAGAAACACAACATCTCATTTTAATAAACCTAAGAGTGAGTGGCCAGGTGTTGCAATATACAGTGAGGACTAAGTGGGGTGAGTTGATGCTTCCTCTGTGTATGTGTAACCCCACATTTCAGAGCAGATCCTGACTGCACTCTTCCAGGGCCGAGTATCAATCAGATGCTAACATCAGAATCACCTGAGGAGCTTCACCAAGGAGGGGTCCACACCCCACTGCAGGGCCACAGAATGAGAAACCCAGGGGTGACACCCGGCCATCCAGGGTGAAAAGAACCTTCAGGTGACTCTGGTGATCATTGTGTTTGAGAACCTCTGGGTCAAAGGAAACGCTGAAACTGAATCAAAGGATTATGTCTAAGTCCCACCCCAGTGAATGCAGTCCACCTAATAAGCTGTTTAAAAACTACCCACATTGGAGCTCAGTGACAGGAGACTCGCCTAGCCCTAAATCTACCCCCTAGTACTGCAAAACAATCTACCCAGATGTTTGTAATATTCACCCCAGGTTGACAGCTTTGCCTTATAGAAATTGTATACAAGAAGGCTGCTTTTACAGTCTTGAAGTTTTGTGTAAATTTCACAATTCCACTAGCATATGGGTGTATTGCATATGTACATACTTCATACATATAGAGGTACTACATGCAGAGGTTCTACAGCTTTCATCACACTCTCAGATGGGTCTGTTTTATATCTAGCAATCATCCAGGGAGATAAATTATAATTTATACAGCAATCAGCCCCAAGCAGCCAGGGCTTAATTAGTAACTGATGGTTTACTTAATTTTTGTCCCTACTTCCATTTGAGGATGAACCAGAGATAGCTAAATATGCCCTCTACACACTCTGCCAGAAAAAGAAAAAACATAGTTTTGAGTCACTTGTGAGAAAATGAATGTACTTGGAGACCATAATATTAAATGAAATAAACCAGACACATCAGCTTAAACATCACATGGTTTCTCTTACATGGAAACCCAAAGTACAAATAAATTAAAAAGCAAAATAAAAGATAGGTGGTAGGAAACAGAGAGATAGATATTTACAGAAGAGAAGATGACCAAGAGATGGAAGGAGGGGTAAGGAGAGAAAGAGAAAGGGATAGAAAAATAATTAACGTATATACCTGTCCCAACTCCCCACAAGTAATACAATCATTACACATTGCAAGTCTGTACTAAGAAAAAATTATAATCCATTTATATTAGAACACCCCCAAAACCCACCAGATATGATCCTCTAACCAATCACATAGAATGTCCCAATTCTAGTGAGCTTCTCCCAGCTTCCCCACACCAACAGCCTCCTGCTGCGGTATATATCCCTTCTTTCTACGACAAAGCTTTCCCTTTTGTCTTTCTGCCTTTGAATCTCTGCATAAAACAAGTAATCATGGCTGGCTCTCTTGCTATCACAGCCTCAGAATAAATAGTCTGCTTTTCCCATTTGGTTAGTCTTCATTTTCTCCCTCAGCTATCATTATAGGCTTGCTCTTTATGGTTCCAAAGCAGTGAATGGCACTTTCAGCTAAACACTGCATGTATCTTCTGCATCCTTACAGGATGACAACTTTTATAAGTTAGCTTTCAAGTCTCAGGTAGGGTTTTTCCCAGAGAATTTTCTATAGACTCCACCAGTGTATTAATCAGCTTTGCTTTACCGCAACAAAATACTCGAGGCCACTAGTGTATAAAGCAAAACAGTACATTTAGCTCCTAATTTGGGTGGTTCAAAGTCCAAGCTAGGGCAGCCCTCTTGCTTTGACCACTGGTAAGAGTGATAAATGTTGGCACATCAGGGTGGCAGCTCACATAAGACCGAATGGTTTCATTTTGAATAGGAGCAGAGAGAAAAGGAGTGAGCAGGGTGATGATTGTTCCTTTTGAAACAGTCTTCACCAATACTCAGGGAATTGCTCAAAAACTACCAAGAAGTTGCACGCAAAGTACCTTCCCTCAGTGATCTGAGGACTTCCTGCTATGGCTGTAATCCTCCTTTCCTAAACACACAACTCAAATGAGAAATTTATTTTGGCTTACAGTTTCAGAAATTTCAACCCATGGTTTGCTAACTCTAAAGCAGAAACGGCATGGTGGAAGGGCCAGGTAGAGAAATCTGCTTGTGTCAGGGCACCCTGGATGATGAGAGAGAAGGAAGGAGCCAGGGGAAAGAGATGCACCTTCCAGGTCACACACCCAGCACCTGCCTGCAGCCAGGCCTCACCTCTGGAACACATGAGGCCTTTGGGGAATATTCTACCTCTCTGCTGCCCAAAGGTTCCAGCACCACCCAACTACTACTGTGGGTATCAACACTTGAATTTGTGTACATTTGGGGGATACCCAACCTCCCAACCATAGCAACCAGGTTTGAGTCAGTAAAGTAGGCAGATCCACAGAACACATCCCCATTCCACTGTGGCTTCCACACGGAGGATCTAAATCAGATCTAGGACAAAACCCAGGCCACACAGGAAATACTACAAAGAATCAGCAAATAGGATCTCACCCTGTTAAAAGCTTTGGCACAACTAAAGAAATCACCAGCAGAATGAAAAGACAACATGCAATGTGAAAAAATTATAGCCAGTTGTCCCTTAGATAAAGGACTTACATCTAAAACATATAAAGAATTTTAAAAAATCAGGCCCCAAAATTCAAAGACCCAATCCAAAAATGGGCATCTGAGATGAATACACACTTCTCAGATGAAGAAACACAAATGGCAAATAAATATATGAAAAAATATTTAGTGTTACTAGTCATTCTAGAGATGCAAATTAAAACAATACTGAGAGTCCATCTCACTCCAGAAAGAATGGCTATCATCAAGAAATCAACCAATAACAAGTGCCAGTGGGGCTGTGGGGAAAAAGGAACCCTTCTCTACTGTTGGTGGGAGTGCAGACTGGAACAATCAGTTGAAATCAGTGTGGATATTCTTTCAAAAACTACAATTAGAGGTCCCATTGAACTCAACTATTCCCCTTCCATCTTCCCACAAAAATTAAAAACATCAAACCACAGTGATATATGTGCACCTATGTTTATAGCAGCACAACTTGTAATACTAAATTTTGGAAACAACACAAATGCCCATCAACTGAAAAATAGATAATAGAGATGTGGGTTTTTTAATATAATATGATGACTATTTTAAAGCAGTACCTTCCATTCACTCAGATCATATCCAACTCTGACATTCACCTTTGGGCTGACTCAAGAGTAATAGTGAATTTCTAACTATATATAGGAATTGCTGTTGTTATAGTTGTTGTTGCTTTTATATTTTCAAATCATTATCTATTAAATCTTATTGAGTGTGAGGTATGTGGGAGAGAGAAATAAGATGAAACTGATCTACACAAAGGTTGTATGGCTTGCTCAAAATCACATAACATTGACCTGACCTGCCAACATGGCATATTATTATTCTGAAAAAGCAAGATAACAGGATTGAGGTCATCACATTCTAACTGCTATGATTTGGACACAGTTTGTACCCCAAAGTTCTAGAAGATTGATCTTCAATGTAATAGTATTAAAAGACGGTAGGACATTTAAGTGATGGAGCTAGTTGGAAGTGACCAGTGATCACCATTCTCCCAAAGGGAGTAATGCTGGCCTTGCAAGTTGCTTGGGTCTCACAGGAGAGGATGAGTCCTGAAGACAGTGATTATTATAAGAGTGATTGCAGCCCTTTTGCTCTCTTGCTTCTTCTCTGGCTGTGTACCATTGTTAATTGGGATGTGTCAACTTGACTTGAGTAAGAACCACCTAACAGGCTAGTAAAGCTCTGGGTATGCCTGTGGATGATTGACGAAAAGGCTTTAAACTGACAAGGGAAGATGCATCCCAGATGTGCAGGGCCTCAGCCAATAGGCTCGAAGTTTGGACAGAATAAAAAGGGAACACAGAAGTAAGTGTGACTTTCCACTCTGGAGGAGCTACAGCTGTCATTGCCTTTGGACAGTCACCTCTAATTCCTTCAGGTTTCCAGCACAGATCCCAGCCTTCCAAGGCAGACTTTTCAACTTTCCACACAGACCTGTACCAGACTCTGCAGAGGGGTGCTGGCTTTTGATATTCAACTGGATCCTCCAATGTGCAGATGGTCATACCGCATTCTTCCACCTTTGGTTCCATGAGTAGTCATTGTAAGCTTGCCTAGTAAGTCCTTTATATAATTGTATACATTTTATACTAAATCTGTTCTTGTAGTGAACTCTAACTGATGTACCAGGTGACTTTTCTCTCACACATACTCCCACCATGTGATGTGAGGCTCTCACCAGATGCTCATACCATCTTGTTTGGACTTTCCAACCACCAGAATTATTAACCAAATGAACCTCTTTTCTTCATATATTACCCAGCATCAGATAGTCTGTTATGGTAACACAAAACAGACTAAGACACCAGCCCGTCTCTTGCTCATGGGCTCCTTTGTCTCCCAAGGAAAGGCATTCTCTGCCTTCTTTATCTAATCACTTTGTCCCCAAAGATCCCAGAGTAAGTTTTCTTCACATCCTCTTGCTGGCACAGTGCAGTAGGGAAAGGACATTTTTTAAGTCATTCCCAGCCAAAAGGTAGTGTTATTTATAGTGATCCACATAAATGAACTTTGGCATTGAGTGAAGTGTCTTCCTCTAGCTCAGAAGTGACAGGCTAATTGTCACAGCACCATCTAAGACAGTATATAAAAATCACTTCCTTCAGGCTGCCCATTGCTCCATGAGGACATGACTTCCTGAGCTCTTGGAGGGGGCTGAATTCCAGACAACTTCAGAGAGTTCTTTTAGGCTTGTGCCTTCCACAGAGGATGAGGATGGGGAAAACATGGGAATTTTGCAATAGCTCCATCAGTCTGTGGTCTCTGTTTATTTTTTCCATGTAAACTTCCCCTCTCATTTTACCAATAATCAGCTCTAGAACTGTTTCCCTGGCACATGATCGTCTCTTGGACTCACTAAGTCTTTCACCTTTCCTGTGCATCAGACTGATGCATACAGTTCTTGTTACATGGAAAATAAACCTGCATGATTTTTTAAAAGTTCAAATAAATTCCCTTATCACACATATGTGTTTCCTTACTTTGTTCCTGTATAGAAAAGAGTAAGATTAAGTCCTCTCACACATGTGACTCTTACCAATAAGAAATATCATCTCAATTCTAGTCCCTGAAATTATGTAGACTATCTATACATGTACGAAATTTTGCTTGAAGTGATAAACACAGCTAAATGTTTGAAGCTTCAATTTCTAACATCTGTAGCACAAATTCAAAAACTCAGCAAGTAAGACTGCCCTTCTTTAAAAAAGAATAAAGAAGGAAAGAAATAAATGTAGGGAGGGAAGGAGAGAGCGGGGAGAAAGAAAAGAAAGAAGGATCATTGAAGTGAGATTTCACCTTGCCAGTGGGTACATTAATGCTGGAGGTGTTAAAATTGTCAAGATGAGGTCAGGTGTGGTGGTACCTGCCTGAAATCCCTGATATTCAGGATTCTGAAACAGGAGGATTGTAATTTTGAGACCAGCCCACGAAACATAAAGAAACTCAGTCAAGTACATGGATGTATACATACATACATGTGTACGTACCTATATACACATACACGCTGGGAAGGTACCTCAGGGGTCATTCACAAAAAGCAAAAATCAGTATCAAATCTTAAACAGGAATAAGCTTAAAGTTCTAGGTTACCATATATGCATTGGTAGTACTTGCTATATATCATACATAGAAGCACTGGTACACAAGCTTATAGATATACAGAAAATAACCTATACTTCATACTTTCATTTTTTCTAAAATTTCATCTTAACCATGAGCTGCATTTTATAGGAAAAATGCTAATAAAAAGTTACCAATATCCTAACAGAATATTCAAGCCTATAATTTTATCTATGTACCCCCAAAGTTAGGCAGCTCTGAATTGGCATGACTGCTTTTCCTCCTGCTGTATCGATCCTAGTCCACTGACTATTAGTCTAGGCCAGAGATGGCAGAAATGTTCCATAAAAAACTAAGTCTTAAACAGTTTAGGCTCCGGGGACTACTTTCTGTTGCAGTTATCCAACCCTGTTATAGTAGTTCAAAAGAGTATAAACAACATGAAAATAAATGGATGTATTTAGGTTCCAAGAAAGAACCCTTATAAAAAAACAGACATAGGCCAAGCATGGCCAGTGAAGCACTATTGATCAACCCCAGACCTAATATTATACCACTAGTTACATAAGGCTTTTAAAATGTAGATTAAATTAAATGAGATTTGAAATTCACTTCCTCAGTTGCACCTGCTGCATCTCAAATGCTTGATGACCACAGGCGGCTGGTGGCCACCGTGTTGGGCAGCACAAGCATGGAACATTTCCATCATCCCAGAACAGCTAAATCCAGCCCTCAAGATCTTTAACCTACACTGAGATTTCTTCGGATAAGAGTCAAAAACAGAACGTTTTATTCCCTAAGCTACTAAATCCTACTCATTTTTGTCACTTAGTATGAACGACTTAAAATTGCATCAAAAAGGGTAAAAGTTTCATATTCTACACAAAATTTCCATGGTGTGATTTAAGCAACATTTTAATTTTCATTAGGGGTGAAGTGTTAAAAAGCATATGGAAATCTTATTTAGAAGACTTAAGAGTGGAAAACCAAAACAATCCATGCAAGAAAGGTTACAGAGCTAGCTTCTATTTATCTTTTTTATATACCTTATGAAACTGAAATCTAAAACATAATTTTGAATATACCCAAAAATAATGGGGAGGAAAAATAATAGACAGAAAGACACATTATGTAACGAGGACTAGAGGATGTGTTATTTTGAATTACCATCCAGTCATGAAAGAACTTGAGAGGAACTTTGTTCAGTTACTATTCTCCATGACATGGCCAAGTTTCGTCCTAAGAGTTCATTCTTTTCCTTAGAACACAGGAGTTAGAACTGGGAGGAAAGCAGAATATAGACCTCTCCTGTTTAAAATCATGTGCTGTAAGCATCAGCAAAGCTCACCGAACTAAACAAGACATGAAGAATAAGAAACAGGACTCTAAGAGAGAATAACACAGCATTTACTACTTGTTTATCAGAGTTGCATAAGCTTGTATGTGTCCTGTGCATTTCTTGGTGGCTTAGGTAGACACACAAGTTATTACCCATCTGTAATTCCCTTCTGGACAGAAAGAATACACACTGCAAGAAAAACAGGAAGAAGAGAACCAGTGGCCTGGGAGAAACAGCTCAAATTCATCTACAAGAGACCACACGAAGTTCATCTGTCTTGCATCCTACCTGCAAGTGGGTAGAAGGCAGCTGGTCACAGCAGCAGCTATATACATTTGTCCTCAAAAAGTCATGGCCAGTACCAACAGAAGGGAAGATCAAGGGTCTGAGAGCAAGGCAGTTTGTTGTGTATTTTGAAGCCCACACCATGGTGAGAGATCAGAGAAAAATGTGCTCAGTTAAACTTGACACACAGGGGGTCCAACAGCCGCATTCCAGACTGCATAATTTTATAATTAAAGATCAGGGGTGGCCGAAATAAATAGCATGACATTAATCAAGTCTTTAAAATGCTAGTGCACAAATCAATCGCTCTCATTTCAAAGAAACATCAACAACTTCCAAAAGGGCATCATCTTGTGCAAATGGCATGCGATATTATAACTGTTTAATAAGCTCTCTTATCAAAAGGCAGATGTGGCTCCAACGGGAGTCCCAACATTACACATGGTGATAGCTGCCTGGACATGATTGTGGCCCCACTCGCTCTGCAACAGTCACCATCCCCAGCCCCTCAGCAAGCTCCTTTCATTCTCCAGCTCAATTTCCCTTTATAAAAATGGTAAAAATGGGAGTCCCCTCATAGGAGTTTTATGAGATTTCATGTGGCTTCTGAAGACAGTGTTTGAAGAGGAAGGCAGCGAGTTTTACACAGATAAAAATGAGTTGCGCTTTGTAAAACAGTGCTTCTCAAACTTTAATGAGATATGCATTGCCTTGGGACCCAGTTGAAACTGATGTTCTGGAGGCATGAGTAAGGCCTGAGTTGCTGTACTTCTAACAAGCTGCGGATGCTGATGATGCTACTGGTTCATGGACCAGGCCTTGAGAGCAAAGTGAGTAGCACAATGATACTCCAAGAACAAGTGTTGGTTTTTAGACTTTGGATTGACGGATGGTATTATGCTTTAAATGAAAAACTGCAAACTGCAAGAGTGACATGAGACTTAACAGATGATCAAGAAGAAATGGGTCCATTGTTAAGACTCTTGCAGGGCACATCCACAGCTAGCTACACCCAGGTCAGTGACTATTCTCTGGATCTGGCTTCCTTCTGAAGGCCACCATTGCACATTCCTCAAGGCCTGCATGGTAGGAAAAGTGTGATCCCTGTGACAGAGAAGGGAGGGATGGAGACAAGAGGGGGAATGGTTTTCTTCTCCCATATTTGCATCAAGTCAGACAAAACCAAGAACTATTCAGAAGATTTGAAGGGTTAGTGAGGTTCAGGTAAAGTTAACCTCTCTAGAGGCTTCCTCATTCATATTCAGTTTTCTTTCTCATGAACATTATCAGATCCTGAGAAACCAGGAAAGGTGTTCAGGTATCATCCTTGCTGTGTAGCAAAAGTACTTTCCACTAAATAGGAAAGAAACAGACTTTAAAAAGCACTTTTTCTATATACGCATGCTTAGCTTTCTCACAGATCAGTAAAATGGATAGCATTAGCCCTGTTTCTTAGATGAGAAAATTAATTTGAAAATAATTTAGTACCAAGGTCAGGGTAATACAGCAAGCTAGCAGTTCGGCTGATTTAAGTTCTAGCTACCAGCCCAAGCCTCGAACTATTTCTTTATTTTCTTGCCTAAAATTGTATCAGGCCCACAGCATAAATCAATTGTATTTAGTCTCCAGATGTGTGTATGTTCCATTCTCAAGCACTAAGGTTACTTTTAAAAGCAGTTTCCTGTCCCACCTTTTATTAGCTTGTGGATCTGGGATTTTAAAAAGGTCAAAGGAGCCCTTGAAGACAGTCTAGCCCATAAAACTATTCTCACGCTCAAGAGCAGAAGGACCTTTCTTTTGCTAGATGCGAAATTTAAACTTGCCAAAAGCCACCATCAAATAAATGTGTGATAAATAAATCAATTTTCAGAAGTCCACAAGACCAAGACAGGTTGTAAAAAGAAGATATCAGTAACAGTGCACATCTCAGATGCAGGGTCCCTACCGAGGACATCTGGATGGGCAGCTCCCAAGACAAATGCACTGAGTGGTCACATAAGTAGATATTCATTAGCTTGTATTATCTGAGCACATAAATGAATCACCCTAGGGGCTGGGGATTTAGCTCAGTGGCTTAAGTGCCTGCCTAGCAAGCACAAGGTCATGAGTTCAATCCCTGGTACAAAAAAAAAAAAAAAAAAAAAAGTGAATCACCCTAGCGAAAGCAGATACACAAAGGGAAACATTTCTTATCTGTCCTTTCCAGTGCTTTCCAGGAGAAGGGTCAAGACAACAGGGAGAATCCAGGCTGGGCTTCCCTGAGCAGTCATGGTGAGGTCAGAATTCTGAGTCTCAAATGGGATCTCTAAAGACCAGAGGAGGACAGGGGTTTGCTCAAGATTGTTCACTAAACTTTTTCCTATAGGACCTGGGGTGCAGAGATGTCAGTTAGTTACGCCTCTAGATTTAGCATATATAATAATCATTTTCTCTGCTCTTTGCGGCGCCCTTTTCTGTCCATGCCGCGTCCTAGTCCATCCACGCCTTGTGACAATTGCTTCTCCAGGAAAAGGACACCGCATGTGGGAATTGGGCGCGGGGATCTTGGAATGTTTTGTACTGATAATTGTAATTTGTGTAGTTCACATGTGTATGTTTTTATGTAATGCTCAATATGGAGTCGAGGGTGGAGACTCCA